>WQNJ02000001.1:61966921-62456921 GCA_016584745.2 Phylloscopus trochilus trochilus | reverse complement strand
TAGGACAGAATTCCTCAGGTTATTGCCTTACACACGTGTCCACACAGCCAACGATTAAAAATTCACAAGAACATCTTGTCAGACGCCTCAGCATTGGGTTTGCTTCCCAGTCTGAGCCTAATCTTACCTTGAGCATCCCTAATCTCAGGAGGCAGCAAGACTCGCAGTTAAGATGGGACTGGGCACCAAAGTCAAGAGAGTTCAAGTCCTGATCCTGCTTCTGAGTTTTGAAGAGCTTGTTCAATCCCTCCAAGGTGCAGCTTTCCCTGTGTAGAATGGGGATAACACCACCTGCTTTTGGTTGTCTGTTCAGTCTACCCAAATCCCAAGTTACTTAGGAAATAGCTTCTCAGCATATATTTACCTTTTGCTTTGTGGAGCAGGACTCCCAATGCTGTTGGAGCCCTTAAACAGTAACAGTGAAAGGTGGTGAAATATTGCCAAAGGAGATCATGGTGTGTCCAGATTTTCAAGCCAGATTAGTAAAAAACCCCTCCAGACAAAAATGTTCCTGTCTTGAAGAACACAGTTCAGCTACACCATTTCTTCCCAACAGGATTCATCAGTTAGGAGCTGCTGCTTCTCTTACCCGGGCACAAGGCTCCTGGGTCTGAAGGGATTTAATCTCTGATACAAAGCTTGAGCACCAGGAAGGAATCACTGATGAGGGGGGGCAGTTTTGTGGCTCCTACCATGACAAAAGCTGAACTGTGTTGCAACCAAACACAGATGGGCCTGATGGAGAGACTTCAGGATTGCATTCTCTGGCTAAAACCAGCCAGGTGTCAGGACAGGTGACCACAGTAGATCCTGTTGTCTTCCAAAAATTTGGCAAATCCACCGTGGAAGATTTTTCAGCTCAGACTCATGAGCAAGCAATCAAGCAATTTCTTATTATATCAACACACAGATTCCCAGAATGGTTTTGTGGGGAAGGGACCTAAAGACCATCCAGTTCCAACCCTCTGCCATGGGCAGGGACACCTCCCACTGTCTCAGGTTGCTCCAAGCCCCAATGCCCAACCTGGCCTGGGACGCTTCCAGGGATCCAGGGGCAGCCACAGCTTCTCTGGGCACCCTGTGCCAGGGCCTGCCCACCGTCACAGGTCATGCCAGGAGCAGCCCTTGGGAAGCCTTTGCAAAATTCCAAGGAGCAAACACCACGCCAAGCATTGCAGGCCATTTGGGGAAATTCTTTTGCATGTGAGGAGAAGGGATGTGCTGTTTGGAAGAATACAGCCTGCAAATTGTTCACCCCGTTCCGCTAAGCCTCCTAAATGATCTGGAGGTGTCCCAGTTAAGCAGAACTGCAATCCCTATTAAGTGGCACTCATTGCCACTAAGCATCATTGGACTTGCATGATTTCCCTTGTAGATGTCTGGATTAAGTGGTTTTGCCAACTAAGCACCTCCTTTTTCTGATTCAGCGGGGCGTACGGAATCGTACGTGTTCCACCGCCTTCTGCATCTCGAATGGCAGGAAAACAGGCTGGTTCTGTGAAAATTAAAATACAGTTTATCTGTTGCACAGGTTCTCAATACACGTGAGCTCCCGGGGCACGTGGAAGACATTTCACCCTATCCATCCATCCATCCATTGCGTGCACAGAGCAGCCTCGCCGTGCACCTCACCCCATCCAATGACATTCCTCTGAGCCAGAAACCGCGTGCTGAACCTTGCTGGACGACCTGCAGGGCATGAAGGGGAAGCAGAAAGAAACAAATAGTTCGACCCCAAACCCAGGCACCTTGAAGCAGAGCTCTGAGAGGACCGTCTGTCTCAATGGAAAATCCGAAGGCTGGTAGGTTTTGGCGGCTTTCAGGGCGAGCAGTGCCCCTTTCATTGGACACTCAAAGCTCTAGAGTCACATCTGTTTGTGCTGGCGTGAGATTGGCATGCTGCTCCCGCAGATGAAAGCCGGAGCGGCGGTGCCAACCTGCTGGGAAAAGCATGGCTTTCAGGATTTTTTTTTTCCCCCCCTTTCTTTCCTTTTGCTGCAAGGATTCTCATGCGGTGCCAAGGCGGCGCGAGAGGCGAGCGCGCGCGAGTTTTCTTTGGAGGATGAGGGGAATGGTTGGGAAGGAGGAGGTGGAGGAGGAGGAGGGGGTGAGGGATGTGGTGGGGGAGAAAGGCATCATGTCCGAAAGCTGAACCTATGCGCTGATTTGAAAGCAAAACCAATGAGACTCCCAGTCAGAGATACAATTTAACAGGAGAAGAAAGGGGGGAAAAAAAGTTAAAATAAAATAAATGGAACAATACAACCTAACACCCTGTTGGTCAGGGTGTTGAGAGCAGTCCAAAAGTGAGTCCTCCTGGAGTGGCAGATGTGGTTCTGTTGGAGCAGAGATGGTCCTGAGAGAGAAGGGTCCAGTGATGGTGAGAAGGGTCCAGTGATGGTCAGAAGGGTCCAGTGATGGTGAGAAGGGTCAGATCTTCCTCTGGGAATCCAGTGGAACCAGATTCCTGAGTCTCAGTTTTTATCCAGGTAGGAATGGTTGGCTCCCCCCACTGGGTGGAGCATCTCACAATGGGATATGTCAGCCCCTTGGTGAGCCTTAATGGCCCATTAGCAGAAAATATCCCCCGGACAGAGGAGGTGAAAGAGATAACAAACACTGCCCCACCTGGTTTTAGGCTGGCCCATTATCAGAAGGCACCCACCCCCCTCCCCCCAGAGTTAGGAGATAAAGAAAAAAACATCTGCCCAGCTGCTTTCAACAGATGAAATGGAATAGACATTTTTGGTTCCATAACCCAGGACAACCTATCACGGAGCTCTTTCTGTTTTGGTGATGACAAAAGAGGTTGGCAAATACCTGGGCCACGGAAGGTTTGCCATTAACTTCTGCAGAGGCAGCTCCTGTGCCTCTGTGCCACGTGCCCCCCCGCCGCAGTTTTGGGTGGGAATGGGCCTGAGTGAATCTTTAAAAGCTGCTTCCTTTTCAGGTAAGGCGGATTGAGATTCTCCTCCCCAGATTGCCTGGAGAAGAGAAGGCTCAGGGGTGACCTGGTTGCAGCCTTGCCCTTCTTGAAGGGGGCCCACATGAGAGGGGGAGAGGGGCTTTGGACAAGGGGCTGGAGTGACAGGACAAGGGGGAATGGCTTCCCACTGCCAGAGGGCAGGGTTTGATGGGATCTTGGGAAGAAATCCTTCCCTGTGAAGGTGGTGGAGCCCTGGCACTGGTTTCCCAGAGAAGCTGTGGCTGCCCCTGGATCCCTGGAAGTGTTCCAGGCTGGGTTGGACAGGGCTTGGAGCACCCTGGGATAATGGAAGGTGTCCCTGCCCTGGGCAGAGGGAGGAACAAGATGGGACCCTTCTAACCCACCTGTTTGACCCAATTTAAGCATTGATGAATCAGGGGTTGCAAAGCCAAGCTTGCAGGCCCTTGGTGCCAGGAGAACTCCAGTTCATGGTGAGTGCCTTGGTGCCTTTATCAGTGGGCAGGGAGAGCTGGGGGGCTCTCAGTGTGGCTGATGAGTTTTTTGCAGCTCATGCTTAAAACTGTTAGCAGTGGGAGGTGACAGGAGCATAAAATCATTTTGGTTGGAAAAGCCCCCTAAGATCATCAAATCCAGCTGTTCCCCCAGCACTGCCAAGGCCACCACTGACCCATGTCCCCAAGTGTCACATCCACATGGCTTTTCAGTCCCTCCAGGGAAGGGGATCCACCACTGCCATGGGCAGCCTGGACAACACTTTCTGTGAAGAAATTTCCTGATATCCAAACTAAATCTCCTCTGGCACACTTTGGAGGATTTCCTCTTTTCCTGCCCCTTGTTCCCTGGAAACAAAGCCTGATCCCCACCTGGCTGCACCCAGGGAGTTGTGCAGAGCCAGAAGGTTCCCCCTGAGCCTCCTTTTCTCCAGGCTGAGCCCCTTTCCCAGCTCCCTCAGTCCCTCCTGGTGCTCCAACCCCTTCCCCAGCTCCACTCTCCTATTTGCACTTCATTTTCAGGTCAGTTTGGATTAATGGGAATTCATGGTATGGCCCACACATTGAGTTCTAAAATGAGGTTTATCCAGGAATACGTGTGAGACCCAGGTCTCAAATATGATTCCCTGAACATTGAGTGGAAAGCAGGGCCAGGAAAACATTACTGCACCTTGGAACAGCAGGAAAATAGCACATGACTCATGAGGCCAGAACTCGGGGAGGCTTTCAGCGCCTTCATAAGGGAAGATTAAAAAAAAAGGGAAAAGAAAAAGAATTAGGAGTTGCAGCAGGACTGAGATTACAGCTAACCTCATTCTTGTGCCTTGTAAAATATCTGAGAATAATTAAATCTGTTCTTTTTCTTTAATTAGCCTTGTGTCTCATTAGAGCAGTTCACTGCCATGTCTTTATTTACTTGATTTATATCTCCTCCACACCTTTGCCTTCCCTCCTTCACCTAATCTTAACATCTCTCTTTTCCTTCCCTTAAAGCTCTTTATTTTAGTGCTTTGATGTTATATTGGCTTCCCCTTGACATGTTTTGTTTAAAAGAAAAACAAAGACAGAAAATCTATACACAAAACAGAAGTCAACTACATCTTGACAAATCAAGCTTTTAAAAAGTCAGAAAAAGCAGATTTAGAGATGAAAGCTCATTCTTAACCCAGCTTCCTTCTTCAGAGACCTTAATATGATCTCTTTATGTAACTGTTTGCCAATTAATTCAAAATATAATGCAAGCTGCAATTTCGCTTAGAGACATGCATTCATTAGGGTTGGGGAAAGTATATGGTTTTCAGGCTTTGATTGATTTTTTTAAATCTCATTGAGACGTACCGAACAAGACATCTTTTAAAGACATCAATTGTCCAAACAGCCACGGTTTGTATCTACAAATTCACAAGAAACAGATGGTTTGCTTGCACATGGGTGGAAAACAGAGTTATCCCAGAAGAATGGCAGCAGCATTTAATCTGAGAGTGATGACAAGTCCTGCTCAAGTTATGACCTAGATATGGAGAAAGCAGCAGTTCACCATCACAGAGTTTGCCTTGCCCAACACAGAGAGATCAGATTCCTGGACATGGAAGATGACAACCTGTAAAAGTTGCTCTGGACACTCACAGTTATCACTTCCACCTTCTGGAAGATGCCCTGGCATTGCAGCTATGGCATGAGCACATGCAGATTTACAGACAAAAGGCAGACAAATCCCTAAAACCAGCCTAAAATTAAAATAGGAAAGTTGGGTTTTTCTTCAGCTTGAGAAATACACATCTTGAGGAGACAGTGACTGCAGGGACAGAGGTTTCACAGCTTTCCTGATTTCACACATAAATGGTGCTGCCACCCCAATGTTGTCCATCTGACCCTGGGTACCACAGCTTGCTGGCATTCTCTGGGATACAAGGAAAGATAATAAGAAGCCATAAGCTGTGGAAAATGTTATTGAGGTTCACTGGCATGTGTTCCAGGTACCCAGAGTACTCATTAAACAGGAAAGGGTTCAACTGAGCTCAACAGATTTAATTCTCAAGGATTCCTGAGTGGAATCAGAAGTCCAAACCTCGATGCCTTTCAGATCTCCCCACTCCTGACTTACTGAGAGTGATTTTCCTGCCCTGCTTTGCCTCCAACTGCAGCACTGTTCCAGGACAACGATGCTGCAGCATTCAGCTGCAGATGCAGCCCAAGATCTCATAAAAAATGGAGTCCCTGCCTAGAAAAAAAAAATTGCAGACATCTAAGTCCTGATATAAACCAAAGTATTCCCTGCATTTTTCATGTAAGTGAACTGAAACATCAAAACTCCTACCCAGACATTCTGGGCACATCAAGTAAGTCCGTTAGTTTATAGAACACTAAAGGTAAAATAAATGCCTCTTTGAGCTTTTTCACCCACAGGATTTGTTTGGAGACCACACCAGCTCAGCAGGCATAAAACAACCTTCAGGCCCTACCATAGTTCTGAAATGTGTGACAAATTATGTTAGAAAGGCACAGTGATACCTCTCCTGACAGCTCTCTGAGTGTGGCAGGATTCAAACTCCTTGTGCCACCAGAATTCAGGTGACATGAGCCAGGTGGAAAAAGAAAATCTGAGCAGCAGATGGGTGAAGGAAGTGGCTTGACCATGAGAGAGGGTACAGAGCAGCCAAAAAGAAGCAAGGAAAGCACGTGGCTGTTGGGTGAGGGAGTCAACAGCTGGGTCATGAGGTAGGAGAGTAGCATGGGGCAACAGCAGAGCTCTGCTGAGACACCAGATTGTAATTTCAGGGTGCAGGAGCCTGCTCTGAGCTTCCCACTGAATGCAGGAAAGTATCAGGGAGGTGATCCTAGCATAGGAATGAATGGATGCCAGAACACAACCTGTTTCACAGGGTGCCCTGTGCTGTCCCAAATCTGACACTGTCAGAGCCTCTGTGAAAAATAAAAGAAAAAAAAATGTTTAAAAATCAGCAAAAAAACAATAAAAAGATGGCAATACAGATGGGTTCCTCAGGAGTCCCAGACAATCAGGATCCCAGGCCTGTCCTCTTTGCTCAGACAAAACTACTGAAGGGAGGAATTTCCTCTGTGGCAGAGCGTGCTGGAAGCATGCCCAGGCCCACCATGGCTCCATCCCAGTAGTTCAGCGTGGAGCCCCCGGTGCTATTCACGATCAAGAGAGTGAATTCTATAGCCCCCTGCTTCCCCCTGCCCCACTGGCAGCCAAATTCCTACACTGGCCTTATGCAAATCCAGCTCAGCCCCCCCTGCTCCCCACTCCTTAGCTCTGTGCAATATTTTATTGAGCTATTGTTTCTGCAGGACAGTACAGAAAACATCACGTATTTTTCTCTGCTGACAGTCTCAGGCCTCAAAGGAAAACATCCCTGCCCTCACAGAGGAGGTCTGCAAGCACAAAGCACGTGCTCAGGTCCCATTCCTGGTGCCACAGTCCCATCAGGTCTGGCACACCAGTTGCCATCCAGGGCAGCCTGTTTGCCCAGCTGGTGCTACCCCAGGCATTGTCCCAACAGTGGGATCCCCTTCCCAGCTGGCTTTTGGCTTTCCCAGCACATAAGGGGCAAAACTTTGCCCCCAACCCCACCCAGCCATGGGCCTGTCATGGTTTAGACACTTCACATGGCTCTGCAGAGGGATCTGCACAGGCTGCACCCATGGGCTGAGGTTCAGCAAGGCCAAGGGCTGGGTCCTGCCCCTGGCTGACAACAACTCCTGCAGCTCCAGGCTGGGGGAAGAGTGGCTGAAAACTGCCCAGAGGGAAAGACCCTGGGGGTGCTGGTGACTGCAGCTGCAACTTGAGCTCAGGTGTGCCCAGATGGCCAAGAGGCCAATGGCACCTGGCCTGGACCAGGGGCAGTGTGTCCAGCAGGACCAGGGCAGTGACCATTCCCTGTGCTGGATGCTGCAAGGCCACACCTCCAGTCCTGAGGTCAATATTTGGCCTCTCACAACAAGAAAGATGCTGAGGGGATGTAGTGTGTCTAGAGAGTGGAATAGAGCTGGGGAAGGGACTGGAGCTATGGGGGCTCAGCCTGGAGGAAAGAAGGCTCAGGGGGAACCTTCTGGCTCTGCACAACTCCCTGACAGGGGGGACAGCTGGGGGTGGGTATTGGGCTCTGCTCCCAGGGAACAAGGGACAAGACAAAGTGAAATAGCTTCAAGTCACACCAGAGGAGGTTTAGGAAAGGTTTAGGATGATAGGAAAAATTTCTTCACCAAAAGAGCTGTCCAGGGCAGTGATGGGGTCCCCATCCCTGGAGGGACTTCAAAGCTTTGTAGATGTGACACCTGGGGACATGGGTACTAACCCACGGTGGCTTGGCAGTGCTGGGTTAACAGTTGGATTCAATGATCTCAAAGGCCTCTTCCAATCTAAATGAATAAATTATTCCCATGGCATCAGGCTCTTCTGGGATCCTCTGTCAACTCCAGGAGCTGGGAAGTGTGGCCAAAGCAATCTGCCTGTCGAGGCAGCTCACTGGTCTAGCAACATTTTCTTTTCTCCCACATGACAAAATAAAAAGCAGGAGAGAATTATTTGTCAGCTCAATCCCTGTGTTAATCTAGTTGCAAGTATAATGTGATTTCCCTCCTGCCCCAGTAGTAGGTATAGCAACACCTTACATATGGATCATTTTAATCTAATATAATCTGGCTGGCTAGAAAGAAGGTTTCCCTCCACCACAGCTGCTTGTGATTAATGCTAAACATACATGCAAAGCTTCAATCAGCAAGAGTGTGCATCTTAGCTGCTCTGCATTTGGTAAATCAACAGTAAACCCTGGAAAATGCAGAAGATGCTGCAAAGCTTTACATGCTTAAGTTATATCCAGCTTTTTCCCCCCCTCACAGATGCTTCCTCTCTTTGCCATTTCTAATGTATCACGATTTATGACTACTTTTCTTTAAGCAAAATTGATTTAAAGGCTGCTGATCGCAGGAGATAAGAAGTGTCAGCTCACCTTTACAAAAAACAAACCCTGGGCAAATACTCATTAAGTGTTTTGTCCTCTTCATTTTACATTCACTTGCTGCAAACTTCAGCAAGAGGAGAGGCATTTTCTGCTGGAGCTGAGATCAAGTACATATGTTATAATAAAAACACAAAGCCAATAAGCGATCGCTTTTTTATCACTGTTAAATGCAAACATGTACCCTTATTTTACTATAATTATCAAACTAGGATTAATATAATCTTGTATATTGCTTCCCTTCACGGTGAATTAAATTATGTAAAAAGTCTCCCACCAGTATTCTTACCCAGCAAGAAACATTTTAATTGTAAATTTGCCTTTTGGAGCCTTTAAATGACACACACACACACACACACATGCATTAAAAAAAGGCCACTCCTATGGAAGCTGTGTATCCACTAATCTGTAAATAGACTCCCAGTCCAGGACTCATCTCTGAAATGTGGCATCAATTGCACAGGCTCCCATTTAGTTTTTAGTTGAATAAAGCCATACTAGATACGCAAATAACATCAAACTTGCCGGATTAGAAAGGGGCACCTCATACTCTAAATCATGATTGTCAATCATCACCCAGGATTAAGGGATATAGTTTAAAAACCTAAAAGCAAGCACTTCCTTTTAACTTCTGCCTACTGTGCATTTTGGATTATCGCCCAGAAGCAGCATTACTTGAAGCAAGGCTGCCTCCCTTCTGCCACCTCCGGGAAATGCATCTCTGCCATCGCCTCACCTCTGCTTGGGGAGGGGAGAAAAAAAAAAAAAAAACAAACACCAAAAACCTCTCAGCAAAGCATGCAATTTAGATTTGAGATCTACTGCTGGCTGTGATTATATTTATAACTCGCTTTTCACGGAAAAATGGGGGGTTATTTTTGGCTTAATAAGTGCTTTCTGAACACAGTCCCCGTTCTTAGGGCAAAGATGTAAGGCAGTTAAAAAGCGGAGCGGCCGCTCTGTTCTTCCCCGGAGCTGGCAGCCTCCCTGAACCACCCACTTCCTCGGGAAGGGTTTTGAGGGAATTGCCTGGAATGCGTTTCACTGTGCTCCTGTGTGGCTGTACAAGAAATGTTTTTTAAGTTTTAGTTATGAATGTAGTATAGTTTTTTTATATTGTAAGTTTTAGTATAGTAGATACCTTGAAAGGGCCCCTTGTCTCAGAGTGGATTTTGTCAGAGTTTGATAAGAGTTTTTAAGACAACCAGAGTCTCTGCCTAGAGTCTCTTCCCTATTGGTCCTTTTTGTTACATCCCTGTTTCATGTATGAACTTTTCCCTTTGTCCATCACAGAATTCTTATCTTCAAGGTCCAGGAGCTCGGCCCCTGGTTGGCAAGACCCCGAAAGACCACTCCCAGACCTATTCGGGATTTGTTAGTGTTTATGTAATCTAGCTGGCATGTATCATTTTAATTGTTTTATTGGTTTAGACACTTTGTACCCACCCCTTTGAATTGTTGTACAAAAACACCCTGCGGCCCAGGTCCGGTGTCTTTCGGAGGCACTTGCCTGAGGCTGGGGGACCCCCTGACCCCCCCACCAAATAAAGCCTCTTTCCTCAAAGCCTCTGGAAGTCCCCTCTTTTGCCACAGCCATGTCAGCGTGAGCCAAACTGCCTGTAAGCCAAGACCCCACAAACGAACTTTGTTGATGCGTATCTAAAAGCTGCCGGGGGCCCAGCCTGAACACCGAGCTGGGCCAGAACCAGATACGCAACGTTGCAGCACCCAGCAGCCTGGAGTTGTGATGCAACACTCCTGAAAGCAGAGCAGCATCCCTTGGGTAACTCACCTGTCCTCCTGCACACCGGAGAGTCAACGCTCAGCCGTCCGGCTCTGTCTCCCACCTCTCCCTGCAGCACTTTTCCCCACTTTGTCCTGGTTGAGCTACAAGTCGTGCAAAGGGAGGGTTGCCACTTGGAAAGTCTCTCCTTGGCTGTCAGAAAAGGCCGTGGGATAGAGAGATTTGGTCAACAAACATGGAGTGTGTATGTCAGCTCACTGAGCTGAGCTCAGGACTGGGACAGAAACCAGGAATAATTCATGGGAATAGTTGAGAGAGGAGGCTGCTGTTTGGGCCCCGACTCATAATTGATTGCCTGATTTTCCAGGTTTGTGGTTTTCCTTATCTGATGTAAAATTCAGGTCATTTTTTGGTCTTTTGGGTTTTTTTTCTGCCCAACAAGTGTGATGCCAACTGATGCACCTGGACATGGTACAGCCTAGGCGGGTTCTGTTGGAGAGCTGGACATGGAAGAACAGCTGTGGGACTGGACCCAGGCACAAGAGAAAGCACACAAGGAATGGGTCAGAGAGGGAACCTGCCTGCACAAACAAGGACCTGTTTGCTCTGTTTGAAGGCATTTCCAGCCAGCATTCTGTGTTTCCATTTCTTTTGGCTGCTACAGGAGACAACACATATCCCATCCTGTTCCATAAAAATAGAATTAAGTCATCTTGCACAGCTAATCAAAGCCTTTTGAAAAAATCAGTATTTTTGGAACACCTTTATAACTGAGATGGTCACCAGAACCAGGGGACAAGGGCCATACCCTCACTGATGTAAATTCACAGCTGCACTGACTCCAGCTTCACTTCCCAAAACCTAAAGAGGTCAAAGATCTTGCCCCTAAGGTACAGTTTATGGCTGCAAACTGAATAAAGAAAATATACACTGGTTCTTTAAGCAAGAAGGGGGAAAAAAAAACTCAGCTAAGGCTAATCTTATCAACATATAACCTTTTAATCAGATTATTGAAACAACATGTTAATTTATGAAAAGTTCAGCATTCTATTAAATTGCAAACAACATAGTGAATTGCAACCCAACAGGCTGCTTCATTGAATTCATGCAGCCACTCCTGGCAAAGGCATTCCAAATTTGAACTTAATTAATATTCCTACTCCTGGTTTCCATAGTTTCTTTTTAAACATGAGTACCAGCAGAAACTGGCAGTAACTTTACCCATATTCTCAATAATAACCCCCCTCTGGCTGTCAATATGTATGAAAGGAAAAATTTTTTGCATACCCCAAACAGCCTGTCATTTTCCTGTCTTTTGTCAAAAATATGTTGGCAACTTTTTTCCCCTCTTTTTTTTTTTTGCTTACACAGCTTAAGATGCTTAACTATTTCTCTGCTTGGGTTGTGATGGAGGCACCTTCCCTCCTTGGAGTATTGACCTCAAATGGCAGCCACACTGCAAAAAAAATCCCAAATTTCACAGAGGTACGGGGTGGGGGAAAAGCTTTCCTTGGAGAATCAAGAACCTAAGTGGCTAAAATTCTTGGGGAAGTATTTAACATGTTCCATCCTTGCTTAGGAACTTCAAAAACTACTTGTCTCCATCATGGAATTAGAAATTATTACCCTAAACAGGATATAAAGCTATTTTTATTTTCCTATGCAAACTGAATATCAGAGACACAGACCAAGAAAGCCTCACTCACCATGTGGACAGAAAGCAGGAGAGAAGCACAGCACCAAATCCCACTCGGGCATGGAAAAGGAGGAAAGACATTCCCTGCTTCCACAGAAACCTTTCCAGAGGGCAAAGCTCCTCTGCAGCTCCACAACATCTCCCTTTCTGCATGATGTCATCTTTCACTGTTCACCAAATGATCCTTTGACTTTTAGGGAGTATTCTTTGTGTTTTCTGTTGGTACAAGAGGAACATAAATATCATTTGGGAGGATACCCAGAGAGCAGAGGGCTCCCATGAAGAATTTCAGGCAAAAATCTGCATAGCAAATCCACCCTGAGCTCTGTGCTGCTACAGGACACTGTAATAAAGATTAATCCCTCAAGCTTTGGGACCAGCGACTTCAGGTTTCTGCCTTTGGACTTCTGCACAGGAATAACCCCAGATTACCTTCCATGGGGAGCTCAGTGTCTCTGTTTCATCTGGCCAAGCAAACCCCAGGTGTCTCAGACAGTGTCTGACTGAAGCTCTCCTAGAAGCAGAGCTGTCCAGCTGAGCTTTAAACCAGGTGAGATGTCGGTGATGGCAGGTGGAAAGTGACCTCACAATTCCCCTAATTAGGGGCTAAACCTAAAGCTTTTCCCTAAACTGAAACCAGCAGGTAAGCTCAGCATCTTGCCATGGATGTATCCAAACTGATTTTTCTCTCTGAATTTACTGGGAGGGTGGTGGGACACTGGCACAGGTTGCTCAGGGAGGCTGTGGCTCCCCCAACCCTGGAAGTGTTCCAGGCCAGGTTGGATGGGGCTTGGAGCAACCTGGGACAGTGGAAGGTGTCCCTGCTCATGGCAGGAGGTTGGAATTAGATAGCCTTGAAGGTCCCTTCCAACCCAAACCATTCCAGGTTTCTATTAATTTCTCAGGTTGGCCCACCAGTTCCATTTTAACCAGAAGTGGCCAAGGCATAAACAAAACAAAAGTAAAGTAAAATAAAATAAAATAAAATAAAATAAAATAAAATAAAATAAAATAAAATAATAAAATTCTCCTGTAAATTTTATGCAAAAAGTTCAACGCAGAGATCAGAAATACAAATCAGTGCATCACCCAAGGCAGGCTGCAGAGTGAGCTCAGCAGCAGTTTGTTGTTTATCCCATCTGCTGACCAGCTGAAACGTGTGAGCCAGTGTCCAGTTAGCACATATGTTAACATACAGGAGATGTGCCAGATGCTGTGTGTCTCACAAGGATCCACAGCACACACAGACCCTCATCCACCTGTGGGACAGCACAGGGTGATCCAGAGGGATTTAAAAGAGTTCAGACTCATTTAGGGTGGCAAAGACCTCTCAGATCACTGAGCAGAGGGAGGAACCTTGGGCATCATTCCCCTTGGTTTACTCCGGTGTTCAACGCGATAAAAGTAATTAACACCCTCCCTGACAGAACAGGGTTTAGGTGCACACAGCCAGTAAATCAGGCTCTGCACCTCTTTCAGGGCCGTTGAATGCAGTGTTCTTTGTGACCTGAATTCACTGCTGACCCTGCTTTAGAAGTAGGGGGTGGGAGGACCAGGTGACTTCCTGAGGTGCCTTTAATGTGAATTATCCCGTGCCTGTCCTACATCTGAGAACACAAGCTAAGCACAGCCACAGGTGAATTTTCCACCTGCAAAGGCTACACTACAGGAAAATCCAAGTGAGCAAAGATTAAACTCACAGATTCCAAACTGACACAGCGAGTCTACATCACGCCCTTAACAGGTACAGGAGCAGACAGTGATGCCAAAACCCAACTAATCCAACACTAAACACAACCAGGAAACCTTGGGCTGGTCCTGACACCTATTTCATTCCATCAAGGCTGATCTCTACCACAATTCCCAGGATTCTGCAGGATAAGAAGCCTGCCTTCAGGGTACCACAGTGCAAAAAGGTGATGTCTCATGCTGTCATTCCAAATTCTGCTGTTACATTGAGTTCAATCATCAAGGCTCTGCTAGCTGTTGCCTCCTGTGTTGCCAGACAGGGAAACTCAAAGCCACCTGCGAATCAGGAGGGGACAAGATGACAAGCAACTGTTTGACTGGTGAAGATCCTGTTCTTGGAATAGTTCCTGCCTACCCTGCCAAAAATGCCTTGGCTGAGGAGTGTGTGGTGGCTTGGGAGGAGGGATGAAGAGAGAGGAGGGAGTGCTGAGGATCAGAACAGCCTCCAGGTAAGGTAGACCCCAAGGCAGAGTTGAAAGAGAAAGGCAGGTCAGATGGAAGCACCCTGGGAGAGATGGGCATCCAGGAGGATGTCCAGCCAAACCCAGGATTTTCTTCAGAAGGAGATAAATAATTTCTCCTTGATGTTGGTGTTGGCCTTCAGCTTTTGTGACTCTCCAACTCAGGGAACTGGTTTAAAAAAAAAAAACAAACAACAGATCAGGAAGCCCAAGTGATCCTTTGATGGGGCAAAAAAGATGTTTTGTGGTTCACAGTCCACAACACAGAGAAGGGCAAATAGGATGGCTGGAAATAACCTTCCACGCTGCACAGGGGAAAAAAAAATCTCTTAATTCTTCAGCTGCACTGGGAAGGGCAACAGACATTATTTCTGTTATGGCCTGATAAGCCTTAGCTAGAAATGGATCCTGGAAAACAAAGGGGTGAAAGCAGTGAGGACATATGAGGGCAAGTCATAACCAGAGCCCTGCAGGAAAGCAGGCAGACATGAGGTGCACCCCAACACACTGCCTGAGCAGCTCTGAAATACCAAAAAAGCCCGAAAAGCCACTCGGACCAAGCCTGGCGCTGCAAAAATCTCCACCTGCGAAGCTCACCACGGAGAAAGGATCAGGATGGAGACTTGCAAGGAGAAGGGGAGCAAGCCCATCCCTCCCCAGGAGCCAGTGATGGAACAGATGGGTGGCATCTGTAGGTTGTCTCACTTGCAGCACAGCTGATGGAGCGGCGTCGGTGCCCAGCCACGAGCGGAGCAAACGGTCAGACAGCAGCTGCTGCTCAGGCAGGCAGAGCTGGGACCAGGGGGAGCACAGGGAGAGGGGGCCTGCTCTGCTCTGCTCTGCTCTGCCAAGGACCAGCAGGTGTGCAAGGGGAGAGATGCCAAGCAGAAGGGAACCAAGCTAGAAGAAAACTCATTTTGTTTGAAGTTAGCCAGTGTCAGATTAAAGAAATCAAAGACTTGTTTAGAGTAAAGCAAGGAGAAATAAAGGCAGCGTTTTTCAGATTTCAGTCCAAGCCTTTTGTCCAGTTTAACCTTTCTTCTCTTGCTCCTCCGTTTGCTTGTTTCCTTCATCAGTCGCAACGGAATGGCCCCTCCAGGAAAGGCTCATCCCTTGGCTTTGTGATCACCAAAGAGACCGAGATCAAAGCAATTCAGGAAGCAGTTTTCATGCCTGCATCACCCTTAACGTGCTCCTTCACACAGCACTGCCACGGGAGATAAACCCCTGAGCAGTGCCACGGCAACCAGAGGGGCTGTGCAGTCTCCTTAAAGACAATTCCTGCACACAGGAAGGAAGCATTTGCCTGCTATCAAATGCTCTGCTCTCCAGTCTACCACCAGGCTTAGCAGGCAAGCAAAGTCATCTCAAGGTTCTTCCTGCTAACAGGGAAGATGAAATCCAATGAGCCACACAAGCTGCATTCACTACAGGTGGTTTTCAGGGGTCAAATTAACAAGTAGCCATGGCTTTCTTGGTCTCTACAAGTAGGTGAGGTTATCTTACTCATCTCATTTTAGCTGGTTTAAACAAGTGGCTCGCATCCCTTCAGAAGTGATGAAGCAACTGAGACTCCTCTAGGAAGCAAATCATCTGTCCTACTTTAGTTCCATGCCAGGATGAATCAGACTTTGAAACAGATCCCTTCTCTCTTAGTCCATGATACAGAGAGCCTGCACAACGAGCACAGTGCCCATGTAAACTTGCAGAATGGGAATTTGGTAATCAGTCCCCCACGATGTTGCCATGCCTGGGGAACTGCTCCACTTTTGCTTCTTTTGGCTCCAGTTCTGTCTTGTGTGGCAGTGCAGAGTAGCTGTGTTGTCTTCTGCAATCTTGTTCCATCGCAGAACTGGCTCTGTTCCATCTCCCCTTGGAATCCACATAGTTCAACATCCAAAAAATAACTACCCACTGAATTAGAACAAAAACTTTAAAAATGTTATGTCACTCTCCCACAGCTTCCTCAGCACATCTAGTTCTTTCTGGGTCTAGTTTGTACAGGGAATGCTCAAGAAGGAGAGCTATTCCTGGTCTTTTTTTTTTTTGCACAAAGCAATTTTCTGGCACTGAAAATTAAAAGCGAGTACACTCCAGCATAAAGCTGGAGACAAGTGTAAGAGTGTGTGTGACAGCACAATTGGCACTCCTGCCATTTTTTATTTCAATCAAGTTGACAGAATCCTAGGAGTTTCTAAGAGCAGACATTTCCTGAGCCTGATTAGGACCTTACTGAGTCCTGGAAATAAAGGCCCAGGATGAACTCTGTTCTTTAGCTGACATGACTGTTGATTTCTGCCCTCCCCACGTGACTGAACAGTCGAGCACTCGGTGCTACCACTGAACCATTATTTCCTGCCTTCTCTTTTTCAGCTGGGCCCCTCACGTTGCTAAATGTACCATTTTTCCCATGAAACAAAGCATAAAACTGCCCACCTTCCTGTTCCTTTCCTCACATGGTGGGTCTGAATGGAAAGCACCAACATGGAGAGAATTACACGTTGTACAAAGAATGGAGGGAAACAAACCACGGTTTGGATCATATCGCTGCTGTACAAGGAATTGTCCCTCCAGTGGCCTGATCTGAGGGTCCCTTCTGGAATAAATGTCCTAGAGAGAAACTGGCAGCTCTTTCTTACCCTCCCCCTCCTCCCTTCACACAACCAGCAGCATTATTCTTAGAGAATTGACGTTTGTAAAGACCAAATAAAGTCATTTCCTTTAAAGCAAAGCACCTTCACAGTGTAAAGGCTTCAGAGAGACCTTTGCTCATCATTGCAGGGACTACTACAACCTTGAACCTATGTGTTCTTGTTTCCCTAAAGTCACTTTAACCTAGTTTTGAATTTGCAGAAAAGAGGAGTCTTTTCTTGCTAACAAAAGCACCACCTTAGCACCCCTCTCATAAGTGCTATCAGCTCAAGACGCTCCACTGTCTGCTCTGAGTTACACACCAGTCATGGTAGGTTTTAATTTCATTAGTGGTTGGGCTAAAAGCAGCTAAATAAAAATTATAATGCCCAAGAGCCACTTCGACTTGTTCAGACTCTTTAAATACCAAATCCCTTCAGCAACATAACATTATCTTTATAGACAAAACTGAGTTTAAAAGTACAAATCTAATTGATCTCAAGTGCATTGGAATTACTATATTTAGGCATTGGATTATGTACTACAGAAAGCCTCATGCTATGCAGGCAACAAAACTAATTGTGGGAAGACAAAGGTATGTGTCTAACGTGCTTATGGACTTTTAAAAATTCATATTTCCATTGAAGCTGGCAAAGTTGCAGCTGCTCACACCAGCAGTGAATTTGGCACTGTGCCCTATGTGTTGAGCAAACATAAGCCAGCTATTTCTGGTCTCCTTCAGAAGACCTGGACTTCAAGCTCTGCCTCAAAATTACTATTTAAGGCTCTCACTGTTGCAGGAAGAAAAAAAGTAAATTAACAAGGGGCAAGTTGACTCTCAACAGCTAAGCAAGACTTTTCTTCTCTTTAGTCTCGACTGGGGGCTCAGTTCATGCAGACATTCATGGCAGATACTCTGACACTGAAGAAAGATGTCTTTCCACATTTAAAGAAGCTTTTCAAATGTAAGATGCTATTTCAGAATAAAGGAGTTGCTTAGACAAGAGGAAGGAGTAATCCATCCCCACAGCCACTTCTGAGATTGATATAGATCAGCATATATACAAAAAACCCCCCACATATTAAACAAAAAAGGGTACACAAATTGAGAGATTCACTAGCCCAGCTGAACTTGTGTCTGGCTGGTCAGGAAGATTCTTTTAAAGACTTCAGATGGATGCAGGAATTCAGGCTGCTTTGAACTACTGCTGCTTGCAATTTAGTTGCTTCCCTGCAGACAGACTTCCCCAGGAAGAAAAAAGCAGCAAAATCCATTTTTTTTCCCCCAAATACAACCCCAGATCTGCGTGTCATGACAAAACAATTGTCAAGAAACACTGGCAGACAACATGATCCAAGATTACAGAATTATTTTAATTGGAAGGGACTTTAAATATCATCTCATTCCATCCCCTGCTGTGGGCAGGGACACTTTCCACTGCCCCAGGTTGCTCCAAGCCCCATCCAATCTGGCCTGGAACATTTGCAGGGATGGGGCAGCCACAGCTTCTCTGGGCAGCCTCTGCCAGTGTCTCACCACCCTCACAGGGGTGAAATTCTTCCTAATATTGAACCTAACCCTGCCCTCTGACAGTTTAAGATATTCCTCTAAAACTTAGTGGCTCATCCCCGTGTAGCATTTCCTGCTTATCCCAGAATGTCTCCTCTTGATCCTTCTTTATAAAAGGAGATGCAGTCACTGGTTAAACAGACTGACTTTACCCTCAGAGGCTTCCAAAAATGCATTTAGAAGAGAAAATGACAAGCAAGATAGAAGAAGACAAGGTATGTCTTAAAAATAGGAAAAAAAACCACCAAACACCTGAGCTCCATATAATTCAGGAAAATCCACAGAAGGAATCCACCTATTACAAGGGGCTGGGCTGGCTCTTGGAGATCTTATTTCAAGCTTTTGCCTAACAGGCTGGAGGGAGAAGGAAATGATAAGAAATTCCATTGAAGAGCAAGAATCTTTCTAGGTTGAGAGGTATTTTTTTTATTTATTTATTACTTAATGAGAAATTAAAGCCACACATGCTGGGAAACAAAGTTAAGTTAAATCTAGCCCAGCTTTACACATTTTAACAATTCACTCTGCTGTCTGTAGAACACAGCAATATAAATATTGCTATCTCTGTTAAAATGAATTATTGACAATTTTAATACATGTTGCACAGTACATATTAATATAGAAAAATACATGTTATCAGCAGCACAATGTTGACCATGTACTAATCCATTCCACCTGCTCAAATATTAGTGCAAATAATTATATATTTGTAATGCATCATTGCTGTCTAGTTTGAATCTCTGCCTCCAGAATAAATGTTTCTTCTCTGAAGTTGTTTGCTATTATGAGTAAAATGTTATATATTCATACTCAAATTGACTTTGGGTGGATAAGTAAAATGAGCAACCTTCAAAAATCCACTTGCCTAAGACTTAGCAAGTAATTTTAATGAATTGTTTACAGTAAAATGGATGTTATAAAAATGTTTCAAATGCAAGCTCATGTTCACTGGCTTCTTCACAATGCTCAAACATCAGTTAAAGCAGTGGAGGGTTCACAATGACCATGTGCAACCCAGGTGAACCTGAACTGTTTATCTTGACACCTGGAGCTTGGAATTGGTTCTGGACACGTCTTGTCTCCCACAGCCTCTTCCTTTTGAAGCAGAGAGGGGCTCTTGATGAGGCTGAACATCAGCTCCTGTCCCCAACAGACTGATGGCCATCATGGAAAAGCAGCTGCAACATCCAAGACACTGCCAGGGCTCCTTTGTGCCAGGATAAACCCTTGGGAGGGGGCTGAGAGGGGCAAGGGCAGCCCTGAGAACACAGCAGGTGGGGTTAAGGTGAATCCATTTCAAGGGAAGAGTGTGGTGCAAAAAGCCTCCTTTGGGGAGGAGAAAAAGCCCCAAAAACTTACAGAGCCCCACTGTGCACACACAGGGGACAAATGAAAAGGGCCAGCACCTCTTAGTCTGTTCTCTCCTCTATCCCTGCTAAATCCAGGTCTGAGAACAACAAAACACAGAGTGAGGAGCTTCAGCAGCAGCCACTGATCCTGAAGCAGCACTTCTTCCTTCACACTCTGGATTCAGAGCCTTGCAGATGATTTTGGGTTTCAGTGGAAGGAGAGAGAGGTGGTTTAACGCTTCAAGAAGAAAAAAAAAATTAAAATATCAACTTTCAAAGACTGTTGCACCTTGGAAGATCAGCAGAACAAGCCAGCAGTGACAGCTGTGGCTCTCTTGAGATGGTCACACATGCTCTACAATTACATTAGTGGGGTGGAACAACTCTGACCCCATAAGGAGATTGGACATTAGGAAGAGGTTTTTCACTGAAGGGGTGGCTGCTCAAGGCAGGCAGGCAGAGAATATGGGGGCTGGCCCCTCTCAGCAGGGACCAGGACAGGCAAGGGTGGGAATTGCCACAGCCCGTGGCCCAGCTGTGTTCCAGCCTCAGCTCCAAGGTCTTCTCACTCCACAGAGGAAAAACAGCAGTGCAGATGAGCAAGATTTGGGACTGCTACAAGCAAGCCTCAGATTTAGTTTCATCCCATATCAGGATGAACTGAAGTCACAAATAAATAAATTACTAAGAAAACTTCAATCAAGTATCAAAATAAATAATTTCAATTGAAGCTGATCTCAAAGATACTCTTCAGAAATGGCTCAACTTTGCATCTCATGTTGCTTTCCTGGCATGTTAACTGAAGGTTAAAGCTGAGATATCTGACAGTTTCCCCCCCATGGTTGGCCCCTTACATGAAGTTTCAATACAATGTACAGGTCAGGGGAGAGGAGATGGAAACAGAGACCTGCAGATACGAGAGAATTTGGGGAAGGTAGAGGGATAAAGGGGCAGGGAGCCAATGCATTCTTCTCCTACCAGGCTCCACGTGGATGAAGAAGCACCAGATAATATGTAAGGGTGTCCAAGAAGCCACACTGCAGAGTTAAAGACCTTTCCCTCCCTGGCAAAGTGGTAACAGAGGGGAAAGGGATAGTGCAGTCCTGAGATCTGAAAGGAAAACAGGGCACAGGGACATAAAGCTAATAGAATAAAAGTAGAAACCAAGGTTTCCACACACACTGAGGGCTGTATTGACACAGAGCTGTGCCCCACACAAGAGAAAAGACGACAGGCAAACACAGCTGCTTCCCCCACTGCAAGATAAGCAGAAGATGTGGCAGAGAAATCTCCTACCACCAAAAGAAATTAGAATGGAAGGGAAAACAGAATGCACTGAAGGTAACTGGGCAGGAGAGCTGCCTCCCTCCCCTCCTTAAAACAGGTGTAAAAACACTAGGAAAGGAAAAAAAAGATGTCTACAGTTTGCCAGCCTTGATGCAGAAGCAAAACAGATTCTGTCTCCATTTACAGTTACCACAGAGGACGTGGTGGGGAGGAAATAATGCCCAGAACCCAAAATCCAGCAGAACATGAGGACAGGAAAGGTGCTCCTACCTTTTTGTTGTCCTCTAGAAGAGAGCTGGTGCCTGGCTTATCCTCCCTGCTGCTCTTGAGGCAAGAAGGGCAAAGGGCAAGGGCTGCTACCTGCATTTAAAGTTAGACAAATAATTTAGATACCTGCTTCCTTTGTACAGAAAAAAATCACAACCTCAAATTGGTTTCCCTGTCCACGAGTGGTTCAACTCAAGTGCTAATCTGAATTAAGGCAGTTATTGCCATGAAAACTTAATCCAAAGAGCCACCTCCTGCTCTGGAGTTTGCCGTGACATCCAGAATTCAGAATGTTCACTGCCATGCACATACTGGATTGGGAAAACCTGGAACTTTGGGTTTTGAAGGACAGGACAAGGTGTACCCAACCCAGGAAGGGGCTCAAGGGCCTCACCCCTCCCCAAGGCACTTTGCAAGGCACAAAATCTCCTACAGAAAGAGAGCAGTCAATTCAGGCAACACTCCACCACACCACCAGTGCTTTAAAATGACTTTGTGAAGAGGAAAATAAAACCAAGCCCCAAATCCAACCCAAGTGCTCTTACCACAGCCAGGATAGCCTGACCTGCCCTCTGCCAACATCACACCACCCTCAAATCCAGCATCACTCACCCTCCTCCAGCCCACTGTGGTCTTCTAAGAGAATCATAAGCTCAGCTCTGGCAAATTCTCCTTCCCTCCACTGAGGCTGCACCTTGCTGATGCATTTCCACTCCTTGCAGACTCACACATCACTACCTGCCCTTCACAGCAGACTCACATTGGCTTTGGATTCTCCTCCTGCTGAATCCAAGTCTCCAGATGAATGAAGATCTCCACAAGCAAGTATTTCAGAGGCTGATTTCATTCCAGGGTGGGATGGAGCTGTGGAAAGTCAATGCCAATCCTTTTTCTCCCAGGTTGACGTGTGTGTCAGGTTTCCATCATTCCTATTTTAACCTCCTCCTTCATGTGCTTCTTCATTTAAAACTGCTCCTTCTCCATATCCCTTTTTAGTTCATGTCTTCTTCACTTCTTACCCTCTATTTCTCTTTACCTTACATTTCCCAGCACTGCTGTATCCCCATTTTTTTTTTGCATTATTTGTGAAGGATGGTTACAGAATTCCCTCCTGCCCTCTGTGCATGCACAAGCAGAACAAAATAGCAAATGACCTTAATAAATTACAGGACTTGGAAAAAGCACAGCTTCTTTCCCAGCCTACAACAGTTTACTGCAAAGCCATTTTCACCAATTGCAGACAACATAATTACACACACACACACTCTCCCCCTCCCAGGTTTGGCTGCCAGCCTGATAAATAAATGCCTGTGTTGTAGGAGGGAACATTAGACAGGCAATATTTTAACTCATTATATGAACATTAAAAGGCATATTTGTATTTTAGATACTATTTTATTGCATTCATAAGCCACTGGAAATATTTTTCTAAATTATATGCTATAAGAGCTCTAAACTTAAAAATGTGTGAAAATTATAGCTCCCCCACCCCATCCCAATCCAACTTGTATTATAAAATTAAACTTACTGACAATGCAGCCTTCTCCAGAAATAGAAACTTTCAGTGTGTGCACGGGGAGGTTTTTTAAAGGAAGGAGAAAGTTCACACCAGTGACAAATTTGGTCAGTAAAATTACTTTTATTCTTCTTTTTTTTTTAAATAGAAGGGCTTATACAATTGAGTATAAATATCTTTGAGGAACATGGAAATGAAATGAAAAGAAGTATCTGGAAGGAATCCTTTTTATTGAGGAAGAGTTTACATATCTAAGTGTTCACCTACTTTTTGCTGCCTCCTGTTAACAGGCATAATGGAAATATTGCACTGAGCATATGCATGGAAAACACAGCTAATAAAGCAAGGGATATGGTAAATACATTTCATACAACCTTAAAAAAATTCAAACAGTCATACAACAAATTCTGAAGCACTTCTGTGATCTGCAATCTCAAGATGATTTGTTCTGATGAACTGTTCTGAAGTGCTAGCAAATTGACACTTTTATTATTTTTTTTTAATTTTTTTTTTGTAGAAAGATTTTGTATTGGTTCAGAAAACCACAGCCTTAAAATTGTTGGCTTTCAGTTACAGAGGTAACAGAGAGGTATCATCTGAATTCACATCAGAGCTCTTGGAACAAAAATGGCAGCAGTACAAGCAGGTGCCTCCTCCAGTGTCCAAACCCCTTTGTGTGGCTTTGCCAAGGAACAGAGCAGAGCAGCCCAGCCAGACTCCCTGGATCCTGGGAGCCAGGCTGGCATCCATTCCCTTGCTCACCAACAGAATGCTCCCCTAAATCCAAAATGAAGCAGGAGAACCCCAGCTAAGCAAGAGAAGTTCCAACAAGTCTTGTCAATATTGACCCCACTCGGGAATTCTTTTAACAGGAGAGGAAAATAAAATTCTTTGACCAACCCATAAAGTGAATGGATAGAAATGCTGCTCTGGAGATGGGAGACAAAGAAGTTTCCATAATGTGCTGAGCCCACAGTAGAAGGAAAGTGTTAGAAAGGATTTGTTCCACTGCAGTTCCAACCTGGTTTCCACAAGAGCCCACTCTGAAAAAAAAAAGGTCTATTTACAGCAATTTCCAGCTGCTTGTGGAAAAGCCACCCCAGATGTTTCAAACATCACTGTTTGCTTCAGTTCACTGTATGCACACTGTGGGTCCATGTCAGGAGCTCCTGAATAAACCCTGGAGCACAGACACAGAGAAGCCTCTGTCCAATAGCAAAGTTATGATCAGTGGAAGAGCAGCTTGCACACACTTCAACATTTTATATTGCTCAGGCACTGAGGATCAATTCTCTTCAGCACGAGAATTTGCCACTCTAGGTTTTTGCTGGAGCCATTCCTGCCACATAGGAAAAACTGGGCTACATTTTATCCCTTCACTTCCTTAGAATTTGAATTTATTTACATACAAAATAAGACAGGAGAAAAAGTTCTTTTATAGTAACCCAACAATGGGCACCTTCACTTGTAATAAGGATGCCTTAGGCAAGGCAGCTGCATTTACACTTCAGGAGCATATATAAAATTCAGTGTGCTGGTATCAAACAAAAACAATAATGTCAGATCATACAATGCCAGTACATTCCAGTGGGCCTTTGACTATTACATTAAAAAAACCCCAAAGCCAAAGAACCAAAAAAAAAAAAAAAAAAATCCAAAACTTTTCACCACTTTAGTTCTGTTTAGACTGCTACACAATGAATAAATTACTTCTTTCTGGGATAGTGTTTTACTCCTACATCTCAAAGAAATTCCAAGCTAATTAATTAGAGCAAGAAATTACATTGAGCAGGATAACGTTTTAAATGAAAGAAATGACTTAGAAACACCAATCAAAGATAATTTGATTATGATTAGCTGTGCTGAAGTCTAAGTCATTAAAATTGATGAAGAATGTTTTTACACTGGTCTATTCTATGTAATCCATTACCTACGCTATGCTCTGTAGTTCAAGTCTAACAAATGGTATCTGATAATTCAGTATTGAAGACTAAAATACTTTCAATGCACCATTTGCTCTCCTACACCAACATGTTTCCAATTAAAAAAAAAAAAAAAAATCAGTAGCAAGTAGATTTGTGAAATTCTTCACTGGGAGAACTTGAGCTAACATGAAACACCATCCAGATTTTTACCTGCTCGCCTTCTCTAGATGGTCAGGCTTAAATATGGCTGCTGCTTTATCCTGAACAGTCACTGTCCCACCAAAGTTACACCCATGGTTGGTAAGAAATAATTCCCTGTGCTTTCTAACAACTGAGGCTGCCCAAAGGTGCAAGGTTTCCTGCCACGCTCTCAGCTGAAGTGGCGAGCCAGACGAGCAGACCTGTAGTCGACACGCAGCTGGACAAAGGAGTGAAGGATGTTCTTGTCCAGGTTAGCAAGCTGTTCTCCTGAGCAAACCTGCTTCAGGTTATCTGGGGCTACAACCAGAAGGTTGCAAAGTGCATGCAGGGTATCAAAGAGCTGTAAGACCAGCGCAATCTGTGGGCAAGAGGATAAAACCAGAAATAATTAGCTGCTTGAAGTCTTATAACAGAATATCCACCTACATCTTCTAAACCCTTCCTCCCAGGAGATGATTTACAACCATCCCCATGGACTCACCTTGAAGTCTTTGGCACACTTCCTGTACTCAGCCACATCACAAATGGCCAGCATTCCTCCCATGCAGCTGTAGGAATATTGCTGTAGGTGCTCATAGATGAGGCGATGGAAACGAACCCCGAGCTCCATCAAAACCGTGTCCACGTTCTTACCATCCATGGAATTCCTGATCTTTTCCACCTGTTTTCTAACATAGCCACAGACTTTAACACAAGCCTGGATCAATAAAAATAAAAAGAAGTCAATAAGAATCAAGTGATCTACTTTCTTCCACATCATAACTTGAACATCAGCTGCTAGCTTTGATTAATCTCAGTGGTGCGTTGTAGAAGTTTATTCGCCGATTTATAATTTTCCACATTTCTTTTTGTTTGCCACAGCAAGATGCAAAAATGGAAGTAGAAAGATGGATGCAAGAAAATATTCTATGAAGTTATAGTTCATATCAGTTAGAATAGAACATTTTAATTTGGATCTTTAATTCAGTCATCCACCAAAGGGGTGCACGATTAAAAGCCTCTCGTGAGGCACAATTATCAATCCAAATGAACAGCCATAGAGGGATTTTCACCCTTCCCACAGAATACCACCCTCTATGTCCTAGAGCTGCACTTCTCCCACTCCCACCTGGCTGCAGGTATTTAGGGAATGCCCTCACTTCTTCCTACTGAGTTTGTTTCCTACTCCTTCCTGCCTTTTTTTCCCAAATGTGAGCCACCCCAGCAGCCCCTAGGCTGGGATTCAGACACTCGCTGGAGAGACACCACTGTGCAGCAAAATGTTCCTGCTCTACCTGTGATGCTTTGACATGTTCCTGCCCTTCTGAGAGGAAAAAGCACCCAGCAACTGGAGAATACCTGATAATTGATCTTCTGAAACAGCTTAAAGCTAATTGTCAGCTATCAGCCTTGTTCCAAATTCGGGTCTCTTGGGAGGGGAAAGAATGTGCCAGTTCCTCCAGCACCCAGTGATTTGTGTCTGACACCAGGTAAAAACTACTCCTGTTCCTTTTCAGCTTGAGAAAATAGTCCAGAACAGAGTTTGGAGGTGCTTGGTGCAAAATGGAAGTAAATGAAGTAAATGCACATGTTGTCTAATGGGAGTTTGGTAAGAAGCATCTTGTAACTGAGAACACTCATGAGCTGGGACTCTGCCTACTTACATTTGTATATTGAATCAGAACATTGTTTTCATCTTCTGGTTTGAAATCTGTCTTCTTTTGCTCTGCAGCCAAGATGTGCTTCATCTGTCCAATCATACAATTCAGTGTCCTTTAAGGTTACAAAAACAGATTGAGTTTTGAGGGAACTTTATCATTTCCTTGAATTTTATATTTCTATCTACTGATACGATTCTGGACAAAACTAAAGCAATGAGGGGAAAAACCCCAGCATCTAACATTTTTCTATAGAGAAGATCTGCTTGATTTTATGTAAGCAGTTTGAAAAAGAAGCATCAGCAAAAAAAAAACCCTGAAAACTCTTTCCTCCAAGTTCAGTGTCTTGGAGCAGAGCACACAGCCTGCTGGCCTGCTGCTTTTAAAGGGGACACATAAATTGTGATGTAATCCTTTCAAATCCAGCTCTTCAGAGAAACTGGAGAGCATCCTCCAACACAGAGAGAATCTGAAGGGAGCATTCCAAGGAGTTTAGCAGAATTAGATCTCATTGCATATTAGTCAGAAGCAAGCATCAGAATACACTTGGAAAATGAAGGAAGAGTGAGGGAGAAGAAGAGCTTGGTATTTCTCTTGTTCCCAGAAATCTAATGGAGTTTTACAGTATCAATTATTTCTCCTTTATAGGATTTATCTGTTCAGAACATTATCTAAGGTCAAGGCCCTGCTTTCCTTTGAGTCCAAAGTAAAGGTCAGACAGGAAAGCAGGTGACAGAGGCTGCAAACCTCTCCTGACCCACCCTGGCCCCCTGGCTCTCTTCTCTTCTCCTCCCCTTTCCTTCACCCCCCTCATCCTCCCAACTTTCCCAGAGAAAACTGTCAAGGACACTCCAGGCCTTGAAGGATTCAAGCTAGGGTGGGGTGGAGAAAAATACATGTATCCAGAGAGGGAAAAAACTCCTTTTTTCCCTATGCATTGAGCACAGGCTTGTATTTCAGATTTACTTCCTTCCACACTCCATATACCAACAGAAATTTAAAGAAATAGTATCTTGCATTGTCTTCAATTTCCATTTGGAATAAATACTCCCAGAAGGCTGTTTACACAAAATAAATACTGAGAGAAAGCCAGTTGAACTAATTCTGTTTGGCTAATAAATCACTTTTACTGAGATAGGTAATTGCTGGGAATGGTTTTCAAGGAGCTGCACTTGGACTTTTCCAGATTGGATAAAGCTGAAACCATCAACGTTTCAAAAATTTGCTTTATTTTTTGAACTCATTTCTTTAAGCAAGACAATCAATTCTCAACAGCATCAGTGGCACAACAAAGCAGCATGAAACAGCCTCACAAACACACTTTACATATAATGTTCATCTCAGAACTAATCTCTCTTTTTTATGTGCTGTAACACAATTTTTTTTAAATTCCTCATCCACAAACCACTGAATGTGTTGTCTTCTGACAAGAACTTGCTCTCCTAAGTCTTTAAGAGATGAATCATTTAACACAAACAGATACAAACCATTGTGATACTGATGATTGACCTGGATCTGTCTAGATCTAAGCTTATGGCCTGAGTGCTTCAAGTATTTCCAACTTTGTGTTTAAACCTCTGAGGTCACCTGCAGCAGGAGCAGCT
The DNA here is from genome assembly GCA_016584745.2 of Phylloscopus trochilus trochilus. NCBI lineage: Eukaryota > Metazoa > Chordata > Aves > Passeriformes > Phylloscopidae > Phylloscopus > Phylloscopus trochilus. The sequence continues at coordinate 62,428,864 of WQNJ02000001.1, read as the reverse complement.
AAAATGTCAATTGCCACCTTACATCCCCCTATTTCCACCTTTCTCCTTGCACTTGCAGAAAATAATACACCAAATCAAAAGTAGGGCATCACACAACAGCTCCATTTCCTAATATTAAGCTCGTTAGTTTGTTATTTTCCTCTGCTGCAAAACAGCTGTGATTTTAATTTGCAATTTTTATAGCTATCCTCTCATTTTTATTCTGAGAAATAGAAAAAAGATTAAATGAGTCACAACCTCAAAGCAAGTCAATGTCAGAATCAAAATTATTCCAGGTCTCCAGACTTCCACGACTCGGTCTAATCCATAGCACTGCACAGATCCCAGCAAATCATTTAACCTATTTTTGTCAAACCTTGCTCCTAATGGAAATCCTGCAAGTGTTTAACCTATTTCAATCATCATTTCTCCCTTTTTCAAAGTAGAAAAACACCAGTCTGAGACAATAAGGTAACAGTGAATTACTGCACTCTTTCAACATAAGCAAAATCCTTTTAACATCCTTGCAGAATCATTTATGGGTCTGAAATCTGCCATGGAAAACATGACCCTCTAACCACACAAAATCTAAATTTCCTATGCACAATAATCTGTTTATCTGTTAAAAAAAACCAACAACAAACCCTTAAAATATCAATTTTGAGTTCAGCAATAATTCATGCTTAAAAGGCCAGTTAACATATTTCACAAAGGTGTGGTTTAATTAAGAGAAAGTTTTGATCTCTACTTGCCTATCAATGCCCATATCCAGCTTCACTTCCATTTGTTCTATGATATCCTTTTTCTTCTGAAGGCATTCAGATAATTTAGGAGAAGAGCTGCAACAGCACAGAAGGTGTGTGACAGTGTTAAAATAGCAAAATGAATTTGTCTGATGGGTTTGCAGCTTCCAACAGGATCTAGTGAAGATTTCCCACCCCAGCAGGAAAAGGGCACAGCCACAACCCCCCTCGAGTCCCACCTGGAATGCAGCAGCAAAATCTCCAAGGAGCAACATGTCTTTCCTTCCTATCAATATTACTGGAGCTTGCCCTCTCCCATTTGTTTCCAAAGGAACCTATTTATTTAAACTTCCCTCTTTCCCCCTCCCACAACAGTATTTTATCTTCCACAATATCAAGTTGAACTACTCCAAGCATAAACTCCTCTTAACAAAGATGAGAAATGAAAAAAAAAAAATAAAAATTGCTTTCTTTGCCAAAAAAAAAAAAAGACCAGAGGAAATGTTAATCAAAACAAAGGTACCTGATCAATGGCATCAGATGATCATTGAACTGCTTGTCAAACAAATGGAAAATGGTATTGGCCTGGTGGACAACATCCAAGAAATAAAGATTTGCGTTCTTTGAATCAGAAGAGGGAATGCCTAAAGCAAAGAAGGTTTCATTAGAATTGTAATGATATGCACTTCTTATAATTAGCATGATGACTTTTTAAATATGCAGATTTCTTCCATGAATGCTTAAATCACAGGCTTAGAGTTTCAAAAATTTACCACGGTGCCATATATAGAATCCTTCTCGTAGCTTCATATTGGTAACAAGCCTAAGCACAGAAATACCTTACTGATAACATTTCTGAAAGCAAAACAGAGCAGTCAATTTAAAAACTCCTTCAGAATGTGAGTCTGATGCTGTCTTACAAGACAGACAGGTTCTCACTGTCAAGATTTTAACTTCTTTAAACAGTTTTCTTATGTACTGTCACTCTAAGCACACAAATATATAAACAAGCATGGAATTCCTAGAAACATTAAGATTTAATGCAAAAACATTCTCCTGTTATGCCAGAGAATACAGAGGTAGGGAATGCTGGTGTCCCAATTTCTGTGATAAAAACGTTTCTAAAGACAGAGGCACGTTTCCATCTGTGCATCAATTCCCCAAATGAAAGTTACACTTCAGAAGCCATTAAATGTCGACCCACAAACACACAAACTAGATTTAATTTAACCAACACAGCCTGAACAAGGCCAATCAATAAGGCACAGCAAAGATCATGTGCACAGAAAGGCCAAGGAGATGAAAATGCCCAGGAAATATTGTACTCACCAGCAAGGCCTGTTTCTAATGCATAATCGATGTGTTCAGTACATAAGAACTCTACAAGCATAGAAAAAATTCTGAAAGCATTCTTGGGTAAGTCAGAGGGATCAGAGAGCTTTAAAGAAAAAGAAAAAAAAAATATCCTAAAGGTCAGTTCTACATGGATTTGAAAGTTTATTGGATATTGCATAGGGGATAAGCTTAAAATGTAACAAGTATTCCAGAATAATTGGAATTTTACTCCAAATGGAAAGTATCCATACAGAGAATTATTCAGGAACAGCCTATAATATCAATAAACCCTTCAGCATTTACAGGTAAACTGAAGCTGCCACAGGATGCTACAATAAACAAAAGCATTAACAATTACTAATAATAATAATAACAAGAGTAACAATAAAAGAGGATATTAATTTATAGTCCTCACAACAGTTTTCCAGATGCAATCTCAGGAACTACCTAACCTGCATGCCACTGGATGCTGGGAAAATGCATACAGAAGAGATTGCTCCATGCATACCCTGTATTTTTATTCTTTTAATACTCTCCTGGCACTGGCCACAGTGAGAAGCACAGGACACTGGGTTAGCTGGACCTCCAGTTTGTGTTCTTTTATCACTGGAGCAAAAATAATGCAGCTGAACCTGGGCTACATTTAGCACAGTTCAGCTGGAGTCAATGGAGCATGAACACTTTTATTAAGTGCAGCATTGCCCACATTCACACTCAGCATCTGGACTTTGATGAGCTGTAAGCAACGTGGGATTTTGGACAGCAACCTGTCAGTAAATCCCTTTTCTAAAGAAAAACGTGACAGGGCTTTTGTACCTAGGAAAACCAGCTTTGGTTCCTAAGGAATTAGGTGAAGACTTTTATAAAGCTTGGAGAAAGAAAGATTACTGCTTCAACTCCAGGTAATTTACACAACACTCACAAATATTTCTGCTGTATATCCCCCCCCAAAAAACACAACAACAGAGACTCCCAAGCACTGAAATGTTTCAGTATATGGCTACATCAGAATTACCAATTTCTTCTTCCTAAAGCAGTCACAGCTGGCAGAACCCTGCACACATCTGCTATGTGACATAAACACCACAATTAGTTAGCCAGGGACTAACTTATCTTTTGTACAGTGAGCTGCTTTGACCACAAACCCCTAAATTCTAAAACCCTAAATCTGGAAATCTCCTTACGTGCCAAGATCCATTGGGGTTTCCACTCAAATACAATTATCTTAAAATAATTTGTATTAAATCTGATCCCAACAGAAAGGCAGAAACAAAAGGCTGTGCACATGTGGAAAAAAACCAGTTTATATCATGAATTTAACAACTGCTTCTAGCAACTATGACATTGAGAAAAATAATGATCTGCCTGCTTGCCTTACATCACTGATTCTCACCCTGAGGAAGGTGGTGATCCCAAGGGTGTGCAGGTAACAGTCCTGTGTCCCCACCCTGTCCTGTCTTTGGCCTCACTAAGTTTATAAAATATTAAAACATCTAAATATCTGAAGTTTTTCTGCCCTAAGCTCATTGGGAATGTCAAAAATTCCTAGAAATCAGTGTGTTTAGCTAATAAAAAAAATCACATTTAAGTCTGCAATTAAATTTCGAGGGTTTTCATTTACACCAAGTACCAGACAAATATGACTGACAGGCAGTAGGACCAGCAATTCAATCAGAAGTAAAATACCTTTTTCATGTTAGAATGAAGCATTTAAAGAACTGCAGAGGGTTACCAAGGTAAATAATGGTTAAGACTATTCCTCTCGGGATTTTATTGGTGATCTCTCACTAATGTATGAAGAAATTACACTTGAGGCAAGAAAACAACTGATGAACTATTGAGTGTATTTTTAAAGTTGGAAAAGGAAACCACACTAAAGGTTTCTCAGGTTTTGGGTCTAATTTAGTAAGAAAAGCAATGCAGCCAGTAAGATTAACCATCCCCACTTCTTCCAAAACCAGCCAGCATTAATACTCACAAATGACAACTAGATCCACATGGAAAAACAAACCCTCAGCCTCCACTGTGGGTCCATTTCCACGAAAAACACAAGAGAAACACAATTTGGAAATGTCCTTTCCTCTTCCTATCGACCAAAATCTTAAGCTCAAGACTTCATCTCACACACAAAATTATAAAGCTAAGGGAGATCACAGGAAGCAAACTTACCCTGTGACATCTTTCAAAAGCTTGCTTGGTTTCTTGCAGAAGGTTAACCACCACATCTTGCGACAGGAAAGTTTCCCCATGTGTGTCAATGCTTGGCCCCAGGGGTAAGTTTGTTCGTTGCCTCAGTCTCTCTTTGAGGTCTTGGATACTGGAACAAAGACAGACCCCAAGAAGATTTCACCAGGTGGAAATTTCGGTACTCAAACTCAACAACAATTTAGGATCTCTTAGTTGTTAACTCAAAAAAACGGGACCCAAGACACAGTTTAGGATGTGCAGGCATTAACACAAGTCTTGCAAGCTTTAAAAACAGAAATTGCCAGTAAATGCAAAACTACCACCTCTGATTCCATGGTCAACTGTGTTCTGGAATGGCACATTCACACACAGGAGCAGCTATTCCCCTTGTGGGATGAGTGATTTCATTGGAATCCTACAGCACTTCTGCTCTGTGGACAAATTTAGCCTCCATCCACTCTGTCACACTGCACTTTCCAAACACTAATGAGAGCTTCCTATCTCATCCACACCCACAAATCCTCTCATCCTCATCCATTATCTCAGCAGTCCTTTATTTAGTCAAGCATGCTTCGACACATTTCCATGCATAAAACAACCCATACAGTTACGCACTACAATAAATTTAATTTTCCCCAAGAAAATTAAATTTTCATCTTTGCTTTTTTTTTTTAAATTACTTCACTGCTGCTTTTTCCACATCATTTCTCATTCCTGACACACTGAACCCAGCAGCTCTTTGAAAGGTGCAGTAGCCTTAGCACTCCTGCTTCACACAGGTTTTAATGCTTCCTATCCCACTTCTAACTACTCCTTCTTAAGTTTGTCTACCCTGAGGATAATGAAGTCTTGTTTTTACCTTTCTCTAAGTCCATTGCATCTTCTGGGCTCACTAAGAGCTTTCTCACTGACATTGCTATGGTCTTTTCCCCTTCCTAGGTCTTGGGAGGGGACCACAAGACCTGGGCAGGTGAAAAAAAATGTATGCTTTTAGATACACACATATACATGCTTTAGGTACCTTAGTTTTGCTTCAGTCCTTTTGTGGATCTGGATCCTAAGTTGAAACATAGGTTTAACTGGTATTTTTCATTTCCAGTAGGTACAAATACCATGCACTGAGTACATTTCACATGTACTGAGAGCAACACACTTTTGAGCAGAACACAAAGTGAAAGCAAATTATAAAAAGCTGTAGGGTCTTTGGCAGTTCATCACTGTGCATCTGACATGGCAAATACAGCCTTTTCTCCCCTCGCCACCTCCCTTCCACTTCAAAATTCTCAAACTTCCCAAAAGGAACTTACCCTCCAGTGCCAATGGACCTCTTCTGGTGGTTTTTGGAATCATAATAGCGCTGCAGAATCATAGCACTCCTACTTTTCAAATAGCCAATTTCCACCTCAATGTAATTCTCCAAGTAGGAAATGAAAATGGCCTTGATAAGCTTAGACAAGAAAGTCTGCTTATCAGTACCCAAGTTAAATTCCATCAATTTGCTTGACAGATTAGTGGTTCTTTATGCAAAAGAAACAAAGAAGGGAAGGGGAGGAAAAGGTTGAATGTGGATGAATTACAGCATTACATGTTTGCAAAGTACACAGCACAACAGAACCCTGATGGTGATTAAGACTTGGAGCAGTTTCACATTTAAGTAAAGAATTTCACATAATTCTTGTTTAATTACACACAGCACCGCTGCAATCAAGTTGCCAGTGAGATGGGGAGGACTGGCTTTTGCACAGTTTCAAAATTACTCTTGAAGATCACCATAATACCCATTGAAAATCATAATGGCCATTTTAAATTTTCCTTAGGAAACCCATCACTGTAAAGGTTAATAGACATAAAGAATGTTCAGCTTTTATGAGAAGCTTACATTTTTGGCTCCTTTTTCTTGACAATAAATCTGTTTATTTTCCAATAGTTTCAATCCAATAATTTCATCATTGATATATAAATACCTTGTATATAGATCATAGAGATTCTTAAGATACTGTTCTGCATCTGATTTCCTATGTTCTTCCAGCTGGTCCTTCACATAACTCTGCAAAATTTGGTACATGTGTTAGAAGATCAACTGACAACCACAGGTCATACTCCCTGCCTCCTAGATTATATGGAATTTCCTGCAAAGTGCAGATCTCACTTAAAGGAAATTCATCTCTACTTTGTTTTTAAACCTCTAATTTACACTTCCTGCATTATCCACAGAAAGGGTTCAACACACCTGTAGAAGAAAGTGATTTAATAATACAAAACAGTAATGTGTGAAGCAAAGACAAAAGACAGATGGCTTTGAAAATGTGTCTGACCAACTAAAACCAAATGCCCTCACTTTAAGAATCAAAAGCACCAGAGGCCTCAGGGCATTCTGCAGTTGACAGTAGGCAAAGGAGATGGTTACATATTTGCTTATCATAATACATACACAAAGCAGATACAAGCTTAAGAGCCTTCTTATCATTGAATATTTGGACAAAAATATTATTTACCATAAAATACTAATTCAAAACTGACACACAAAATTGGGGCTGAATCACAAGCTCAAACTCTACACTATAAGAACAACACCTACAGGGAAATTGTCTTTTGCAAGCAAAGCCATGCTGTTGACTTTAAGAACTTAAGTGAGTGTATTTGCAGGATGAAAAACTTAGTATTTTCAATTATTCTAGATTTTCATAAATATTGCATCAGCTGCGAGACATACCTGCAAGTATTCACAACAGGAATTCTTTTCGCTTATTCGGTGAAAAACACCCCAATCCAAGAATGAGCAAATTAAAGATAGGAAATGTAAAAGTTCTGTTTCTGACATATTCTTGGTAGGGGGCATAGAGAAGAAATCAAACTTGTGTATGACATCTCATGAATTACCCAATGAACACAGCAATTCCCTAACAATGTTACATATTGAGTTTGAGTATTTGCAGCCACCCTGCATTCAGAGCACAAGCAGATTTACTTGATACGGGCTTGATTATCTGTCTGAATTGTTACAGAGCAATGAGTTGATTCTACAACCCTTACACAAAGATTACAAATACTGTAAATTCTCATTAATTGCTATAACTAGGTACAATATTTTTTTATTAAGAGGTTCCTCAACCAACTTCAACATGTTAAAATGTGAAATACCTGGAGTTTAACTTCAAAGATGTTTTGAATGAGTTTGGCTAGCACGGTCTCTGGACTGCTAAAGATTTCTCCAACTTGCTTATTCACTCTCTGGCAGAGAATGGCTGCATCTTCAAAGACATCATTCCTCAGGAATGCACCCTAGAGATGGAGAAGCACATTTTAGAATACATTTACAACAACCTATAGGACCAAATAGATCAAAAATGTAATGTAAATAAACAAATGATGTAAAGCAAAATGCATTACCTCTTGACACTGTTTTATGTACACATCAACACAGTGGGAATAGCCCTGTGGAAGGAGCAAAACAACTCAGTGTAAGAGCAGGTTGTTCATGCTTTCAGTACAAAATGAAATAAAAGAAATACAATACTGGTGGAAAAGTTCCTCAAAAAAAAAAAAAAACAAAAAAACCACAAACAAAAACCAACTAAACAGAATTCATTCAAAGCATAGACTTTTCCAAACCCATTTTTGTTACGTTTCTAACATAATTCCACTTACCACCACTCTGCGTGGATCTATACCTCAAGTTTCAACATTCTTTCTCAAGCATGAAAGTCAGGTCACACCCATGCAAGAAGAGATTATTTTAGAGATTTACTTCTCCACTGATGCTGGCCCCAATCCCCCTCATCTGCCTCCTTTATTCCCCTGCACTTGATTTCAGATTGAACACCTCAGTCCTGAAGTTATTACACATTATCTGACATGGGAGCAAATGCATTCACTCAAAACAGGCACTTATTGTACCCTGGGTCGGTTTTATTCATGTATTATAAATTAAACCCCTCAGTTTTTACCTTAAAGTGAAGCAAAACTGCTGCTACTTCTCTCATTCTGGAGATTTCTCCTCTGCGCTGAGCACTGGTAAACTCTTGAATTAACTGGCACTCTAGATCATGGTACTTACCTGGAGAGGAAAGGGGATAACAACAAAAACCCATCAGGCTACGTAATTCAGGCAAAAACCCCTAATACTGACAGTATTGCTTACTTTAATCATCTTTAACAATTCAAATACAGCAATATGGATTGAACTGGATAGATAACTTACTTGCTATCTTTGATTTTACTTCAGAAAACCTGTTAACAACAACAAAAAAAAAAGAGCACGATTAAATTCAAATCCACGTCACATGAGAAATCACAGGCATCCTGGATCATGAACAGCAGGCACTCTGCTTAAAAATGAAAACATGCAAGCACAAAGACGACAAAAAAGTTCCCCGCTTTATATCCCTAAAAACCTACAAGCATCTAATTCAAATCTAGCATTAAGTCAGCAAAGCAAAATTATCCCATTAAAAGTCTGTTAAGCAGTTTAGGATGTGTATGTAAAGATGATCCCACAACACGAGTGCGTGAACACCAATTTGAGAATAGAGGAGAGAGAGAAGTAAGCACACAATCCAGCTCAAAAGCTCCGTGAGTCACTAAGCACAGCACCAAAAGGGGAGACAAGAGAAGCATCAGGAAAACCGTAGCTGTGCGAAGATTTACTTCCTTAAAAAGAGATGTTCAGATAGATTTTATTTTTTTTTTTACCTGTCAAAAGGCAGTTCCTGTGCAATCAAATGCAGTTTCTGAATAATATCAGCTGCCTCTTTAATCTGGTGAGAGGAAAACATGATAGAGTCATTAAAGAAGGTCTGATTTGGGGCTGTTCCTCTCCTCCCCCTGCACTGTCCAATTTTCATACACAAAGTTCCTATCTCTAAAGCTGGCTCAGTTGACATACCCGTGGAAGAGATCAGCCCCTTCAAGTTCCCATATGTACTTTTAAGATGCTTAAGGTATTTTTCTTTAAGATAAAGCAATATAGGTCAAAATATGAAGAAAAGTCACATTACATGTTCTCACTGGGGATGTCTGTGGAGGTGTGTGAGCTGTCTGGACAAACAGCTCATACCAAAAAAAAAAAAAGCCATGACCATGCTTGGCATGGAAAGGGGAAGAAGGGGATCAAAGCAGAGCATTCTCCCACAGAAGGAGAAATGTAAGATCTATTAGAAATTATAAACCCTGAGGTTCAAAGCAAAAATCAAGACAGGAGTCAGGTAATTACACAGCTACAAAATAAGAACAGCTGCATGAATACAAAAGTTAATGAACAGGTAACACAGCATGCAAATCTGTGCTCTGCTCTGGGCAGCAGAACCTTTTATCAATTATTCTTCCACCATCAGTCAGCACAGGAAGTGCATCTAAGCTGTGCCTTCGTGACTGCTTTGTTAGGCTGAATAAAATGATGGAAAACACAAATTTCCAAGTGTGGGGAAGGCAGCTGGTTGCAACTGAACTTGAGTGGATTGAAGCAATGCTGGCTGAGCTCAGCCTGGAGAAAAGGAGGCTCAGGGGGAACCTTGTGGCTCTGCACAACTCCTGACAGGAGGGGACAGCCAGAGGGGATCAAGCTCTGCTCCCAGGGAACAGGGACAGGACAAGAGGAACGGCCTCAAGTTGTGCTACGAGAAGTTTAGATTCATGTTAGGAAAAAAAAAAAATTATGGAAAGGCTTGTCACTGGCACAGCTGATCAGGGCAGTGGTGGAGTCCCCACCCCTGGAGGGCTTTAAAAGCCATGTGGATGTGGCACTTGGGGACATGGGGTAGTGGTGGCCTTGGCAGTGCTGGGGGAATGGTTGGATTTTAGGGTCTCAGAGATCTCTTGCAACCTGAATTATTTGATGCCTAAAAGCTTTATAAGCTGACACAATGGAGAACATGGAGAATATGCAGTTTATCTTGTCCTTCCAATTACTGATGATCCAGGGAACTGAAGTGAGAGGGAAGGAAGTAATGAAATCCTATTCTGCCACCACTTAGAGCAGGCTGGATTAAAACTTTTCAAGAATAGAAGCAGACACACAGGTAAGAATAGAGAGCACAGGCATCACACCAGGCTGGTTGTTCAGCAAAAATAGGGGCACTCAAAGTGTATCCATTCTGACTATTAAGAGCAGCTTATGTTTTGAACTGTCAGCTTACAATAGCCTCTTAAGGCAGAAGCTGCTGCACTCCTCAAATAAATCCAATGAAAGAGCAGTTATTTCTATTAGCTTGCAGCAACATTAATACCTAACAACTGGGATCAATAGAATTGTCTATATATGAGCAGTTATTCACCAAAGCTACAAAATCAAAACAAACAAAAAAAACCACCCAACCACAAAATTCCACGAACACAACATTTTCTTTGTTTCCTCTTCACACAATAGCTGTTAACTAACTTAGATTTTACTGAATTCAGGACTTTTTCCATGCACAAGAGAAGCCACGACAAATCAATTCTCCACGGCTTCTGCTTAAACCCGGACATCTTTAATTTTTAATCGAATCAGGCTTCTGTAAACCACTAAAACCAAAACAAATATCTGTTTTGTAAAATACAACTTAAAGGCTATAATATATGTGAGAAGAAAAAAAAACAAACATAAAACAAAAATAGAAAAATCATGGAGAAATAATGGCATGGGAGAATTTTAACCCAAAACATGCACAAGTGAAAAGGCAGAATGAAATAAATATTAAATACAGAACATAAACAGGGAAACGGACACAAGAATAATAGTAAACATATTAAGCAGGACAATGTTACTGCATGATAAACAAATGAGCTGCTGATCATTTTGATAGTTTAATTGTGTCGAATGGAGTGATTTGCTCACTTCAAGAATCTTCAGCACGGGAGAAAGGCTGGTTAGCTAGCAGCACAAGGGAAATGATAAGGATTCAGAGGATGAAGACACAATGCAGAGAAAGGGAGAAGCCAGCAAGGAAAACCTTCACAGAGGTAAGTCAGAAATTGCTCAGTATGGCTGCGAGGAAGTGGGAAGCAACAAATGGAGTGTAGGGAAAGAAAGGAATCCAACAGATTTTAAGAACACACACTATTGAGAAAAAGTATCAATTAGAACATAACTGTACCATGTTCTTTTTTGTGCCTCTCCTTTCACAGTATCCCCTCAATGTCTCAAAAGAAAAGTCCACACTTGTGAGGGCTGGCAGAGCACAAAAAATCATAATATCCTCCACAACATTATCTAAAACCCCCATCAGTTTGAAGATCAGAAGACACTGACAAAGAACTAAGGTTTCATGTTTAAGAATATTTGTTATCATCTCATACTTTAGAAGTATTTTTAGCACAAAGATGCATTAAGATGTAACAGCTCCTATCTGGGCAGGCTCTTTTACAAACACTTCTTCAAGTTGTTGTTTAAACTAGGAGGCAAAAAGTTAAAGAATCCACCTGGCTGAAATTAGCCTCAGTAAGATCACTTGTATCCAGAAATTCTTGTGTTCCCACACCCTTCCCCTGCAGACTGGCACAAGACTTAAGGCATTTACACTTCTCTTCCTCCAGATTTGATGAGTATCTTATTATTCTTTGGGGTGTACAGGGATTCATTTGTTTACACATTTCCAGATTTACCCTATTTATCTACCAAATTTTTCTGGTCCTCCAACAGGATGTATCATGAAACTTTAATTTACAAATGAAGTGAATGTTGAATCCTTTGAGCCTCTTGAGCAGACAACACATCATTCTCTAACTTATGTTTTGTTATTCACCATACTGCCAGTAATTATTTGTAAAATGCATGTTTTGCTATTCCTTAGGAAAAAAGAAAAAAATTATGCAGCTCTGGGAAAGGCTGTCCATAGCAGAACTTCCAGTATGGTGAAAGCTTTCTGTTTCCCTTGGAAATCAGGGAAGTTTTTCTCTGCTCCCTCTTGAATTAGGGCAAGCTATCAACTGGTAATTACCATATATCCACAGACCATGAATCCAAAGTCACTCTGCAAGTGACTCCTTGGGAATACAACTATATAAAATGATTAGCTTTTCATTTCCCTGAGAGATACCTCCAGCTCAGTGGGGAGGGGTGACTATTAACCTGTTCTCAGGTCTTCTATGAGCTGCATTTCAAGCACATATTTTTCTGCTGAATGTGCAAATCAAGTTTTTGCTGTTTCCACATATTATAATTTTTTTCCTGACTACAACCATACCACTGCACAGAATTTAAGGAGGGAAGGAAGAGTCTTCAGGATACATCACACAAAAAACCCAACAACTTTACTTAAACTGCATTGGGAAATCCAATGTGTCCTTTTGCTTAGAGCTGCATTCTTTTCCTTCAGTTTATTTCTTGTTTGTCACACCACTCAGATTGTATTTGCTTCATGAACGTACTCCTGAAGCACAAGAAAAACAAAATGCTTGAACATTTCTTTGAAGTTTTCCTGCCTGGTTCCTCTAAATTCCAAGGGTGGAGACATAACCACAGGACTACACAAAGCCCAAAGGCATGCTGTGACAAAAAGGTATCCAAGGCCAGTGGACTGACCCAACAGAGCAAAGTGGCACAAAGAAGTTGCATTCAGAAATGTTCTGCTTTACAGGATGGATCTGAGGCAAGGGGTTCAAAGGAAAGAGGCAGATATTGTATTGCACTCCAAAGTTGCCCTCCCAGCGTTTCCCAAATCTCCGATAATTTCATAAAATGAGAAAAATGCCAACATTGCCACATTAAGCATCACTGAATACAAATGCTTTATCAGCAATCTGCAGCCCAGTGTTGTTAATTTACATTTCAGAACAATGAAACTTTAACAAGTCAGTCACTCAGTGGTTTGAAGTCTGACCATGGTAAGTCATGGTAGCAGCTTGTAATTAGGGCAGTCCCGCTTATTGCTTTGAACTGCTTTCATCCCGCTGACAGCTCTTACCTTTTCAGAGTTTGTAAAAACATCAGACTTCAGCTCTCCATCCAGAAACTCATTAAAGTATTTCATCAGCTTCTGAGCCTCCACAGCCCGTTGCCTTGGCGTGTTTACCCCCTCCAGCTGGTCGCCAAGGTGACAGACCTTAGTTGCTACATAGCTGATGTGCTCATCCAGTTCTTGGAAATGTTGGAAGGCAACCTGGAGAACACAGACACTAAACTCATGATTTCCATTTCATGGACTTCAGGGAACACAAGATTTCCTTCAGGAAGAAGCCCAGTGAATGCAGGTGCTGCATCTCAGAACTGCCAGCTAATTAATTACACACAAATCAAGTTTAGTGTCTTCCTTTAAATTGTTGTGAAGCCTCACCACTTTCAGCATTGCTAACTCTCATTAATGGAACATGCAGAGAAGCCTCCTTTGACAGGAGAAATTGTCATCAAACCCTCTTTATTCTTATCTCAAACAGCAACACCCTGTACCAAAAAAAGTTAAAGGAGCACAGGATGGTTTGAAAACTTGCAGAGCTTCCCACTGACCCTACCCTTTGGATTTACCTGGTTGCTTTTCTGCAGCTCTTGTACTTTCTTGGCAAATTCCTTTGCTTCCTTCTGGCACTGTTGTTCTAGTTTCTCCACCTTCCTCTGAATCCTTTCATCCATTACCTGTAATTCTTGAATATGATTTACAAATTCTTCCAATAATCTGATTTAGAATAAAATATAGGAAAACAGACTTTAGTTTGAAAGACACTTTCTTCTGAAGTGTTTAAAACACCTCAAAAAAACCCAACTTGCATATAAGGCCATCTAACCACTTCCAACTTAGAAATGTTTCTAGATTGTAGATTTAAATAAATAAACAAATTCAAATAATTCAGAGAATAATATTATTATATATAATATTAAATATTTTAGAAAAAAATCTGTTTCTAGATTTTGTTTTAAACTACAGCACCCTGGCTGTGTACCACTCTGTGACAACATGAACACTCTCTGCATGGTGGGCCAAAAGAGAGAGGAACACCAAAATATCAATCACTCAAGCACGTGGCTCTGCCACAGATACAGAAATCCCTACATCCCCATCTTCCCTAAATAAATCTCATATGGGAAAAGAAAGCTTAGGCTACTACATCCCTTCAGTGTAAGGGATACAACAGAAAAATATTCTCTATTGCACATGTTACTGTAAAGTTGGAAATCAGCATTACAGTAAGTAACTATCAATAAGTAACTGATACAGCCGTAATTTCATCATGTTGTTCTGACTTCACTTCTTCCTACACCCATTTTAGAGGGGTTTTTCTGCCCTTTCCCATCATTAACTTCTCTCTCAGACTCACATTTTACTCCTCCCAATCACAGTACATCTGAATGCATTCTGGAATTCCCTCTGATCCTTTCATTCTATTCTCAACATCTCTCTCTTTCTCATTCCTGTTTTTGTCCATTCTGTCCCATTTCAGTCATATTTTCAGCTCTTACTTTTCTAAATATCCCAGTCACTGGTCAAGGAATGGATTACTCCCAGATCCATCCTCCACAGCCATAAAACTCATGGTAAGAACTGAAAACATCTGAAACATTTCAAAGCTTTGCTGTCCAGGTTTAATGTCAGAAGAGGCTTTTAGCCTAATCAGTTCCTTGAAGGCACCACCTCTTAGAGAAAACAGGATTGAGGCAGATGTTGGTGACTCCTTTCCCCCACCTCCTGCTTGCCAGAAGCCCAAGAGCAAGCACATTGCAGTAGAATCCACAGAAAACCACAAGGAACACATCTAAGTTTACAGAATTATATTGAAAATCATATTTAAGCATCATTCACAACAACAATCAAATTTAAACAACAGTGACACAAAGCCTTTTTTCAAACAAAAGCCTAGAGAAATGCAGGCACTCTCTATTAATTTTAACAAACTAATTCAGGCTGGGGTTTGTTTTTTTAAACAGGTCTGGTGTCAACTCAGCACTTATTCAGCAACACTGCTCAATATATTGAGAAAAGAAAGAAGCAGAAGCAGCAGCTGCTGGTCAGGTTTTCAGAAGAGAAATAAACACTCCAATACTCTTTCTAGCAAATAAAAGCTGCATATTCTAAAAACAGAAAAGAAAAAATATAGATACCAAAAGATCTGTTACTTTTTCAGTAATAATTTTGTCTCCCTGCTGAATACTAGAAGAGGCCACAAGAAAAAATATTTACTGCTGCAAGTTTTGCCTGCTTGTCCTGAAAAATATGAAGGTGCCTCACAGAAGTTCACACAAGCAAACCAGCAGAAAGACAGAAAATCTGTTAAACTGAATAAGACTTGGTGCAAATCATGAACTACCCTAATGTATATACTGGGCACAATCATAGAGAAAGAGCTCCAGGGAACAATTGTTGTTGCATTTCCAGGCTTCTTCCTGCTTAAATCATAGTAAAGCTCTGCAGAAGATACAGGCCCCAGACTGAATGCTAAGGGTTCAGCATCTTGACAGAAATTCAAAAATATCCTTTCTCTACTCACATACCTCCGAAGAGCCTCCAGAAGGAATGTCCTTTGACTGTGTCAGGTTAATTTTCTGACATTTTGGTAAATCAGATTATTTTGAGATCTCATCCCCAGAGCTGCCTCTCTTGCCTTTCTACCTTTTTGTGCCTTTTATTTGCAAACTATTGTGTCTTAAAACAAGGCAGCTGAGGAAACTAAAGTAAGAAACTCATTAAATTGGCTTAACTATGACAGCAGTGAAGCCTCACATTATGCTTGAATCCTGCAACTCCAGTACTTAGGAACTTGTCTGACAAGCACAAACAACATCAATTCTCCTCCTTTCAAAAGGTCTCAATCAGAAAGTGACTTTCCCTACTCATATTGCTGAATAATTAGCTCTGAATAATTAGCTCATGCTCACAAATGTCAGGAATTCTCCCACATGAAAACCTCCTTGGACACACAACACCACTACACACAGGCTTGGTATTACACCTGGAATAAAACAGTACAATTAGAGATCCATCCACTTTGACCATTGTGCAGTTTGATTTTATTTTTTTTTTTTTTACCTTTTCGGATCGAAAGCTTCTCCACCTCTGGAACCTCCCCCAGGTGTTCTCCATGCCAGGCGTTCAATGTATTCATCTGCCACAAAAGGCTCCTGGCCACAGAAGAAAAAACCCTTTACAATGTGCCACAGCAGGCTGCTCCTTCAGCAGGTGCTCACACCTCGTTTTCAAAGTGTTTAGAAGCTTGACTATAATCAAAAGTAAGGTGTTGACAATTACTCCATTACCTCTTGGGCTTACATATTTATTATTGTTGAGAAAGCTGCTTTTAATATGATGAGTTGGAACATTAAGTTTCGGTATTATCAGACTGCTTGCAAAGAATGTGCTGCAGATCTGTGAAGAGCAGATTTGCAGCTGAGCTTGTGGCTTGTCATTCCAAAGTGCCTGAACCCTGCAGCTGATTTGAGAGGTTACACCACCCGAGCCAGCTCTCTGCACAGCAAAACACATCAGAGAATCCATCTGCCTACAAAAATTATGTGGCAGAATAAGGGGGTTTTACAGTTGTTCAACTCTCTGTCACATCATGGCATCATCACTCACAGAACTGACCAAAAAACTCAGCCCAAAAAACCCAGCACGAGATGCCACTGGATGCAACCCAACTGCAACTGCAGAAACAGAGCAGATAAAAATGAGGAAAAAAGGCATAAAAACAGAGGATGGGTTTGATTTCCACAAGTAGAAAAAACAGGGCATGAGTGATACTAAAACTCAAGGTTACACAAGTTTCTTCCATAATATTTGCTGGTTCTTCCATAAAAACACCGCTCAAGGGTAAAGAGTTAAGATTATTTCTCCACCCAACATTTTCTGAAGGCAGAGGCCTCATTTATAAACCCCAGACCTCCTGGTTTTAGCTGGCCTAATATTTACACCAGCTCACACACTTCATCATGTAGTTTACACTAAATTACTCTAAACACAGTCCAATTTCTGACATTAATAAAAATAGTATTTATCACTTCAGCAGCAGTGTTCAGGTGCTAACATCAGCACTCCTACGACCAGTAAGAAAAGTATTCACACAGGAATTTTATAGAAAGCTTTTAAATTACAAGCAGAAACAGTTCTAAAAGTGTGAAACAACTTTTTTGGGAGTGGCTCTGGCTAATAGTAGTATTTGATGCAACAACTGAATATGCCACCACTGATTTTGATAAAACTTGGTTAAAAAAATGAAAATAGTAAAAAATAAACAGATCTCAACAGGTATTACATTGGTTACTGCATCAATATGTCTGTCACAAGGAATAAGGAGGAGAGAAACAGCATCACGGGGTTAGTTTCAGAAGTAAAACCAAGGGCTGAAAAGTAAATATTGCCTGTTCAAGGCCTTTTTCCTCAAAAACAAATGATGCCCTATCCAGTCAGGCCCAGCCACTAACTAGCAAGATAAAAGGTTTTAAAATATATTTTGTTACACTGATAGACTGGGCAGAAATTTTATCACTCAGTAACTCCTCATCCACAGGCTGACTCAAGTAACCGTGCTGTGCTCGGCCTCCTTGGCTAAACTTCAGAAATAACTGGGTGATACCACATAAAAACAATTTCCCTGCAAGTCACTCATCTCTTTAACCAAGTCCTTCCTGCTACGCAACGTGAAGTTTCCTTTACAAGAACCCTTCTCATCAAAAGCCACAATGCCACGTTTTCGTGCCAAGTATAAATTCCCTCCTTATGCCATCTTGAGATCTAAAAGTTTGGGAATGCTTCTGTAATTTAATTATAGGTGAAATGAATCATTCAGTGAAGTAACATTTCCTTCAGGGGAGGCCTCCAGCTTCCCAATTACCTTAGGGCTGTTTGCAGGATGCTTCCTTTATATGAAAACCCACAATTTTTCCTCTGAAGATCCTGTAATTCAGCACCATTCTGGTTACAAGGACACTAAAGCCAAGTATGGAGAACCCTGAATAAAGGGTTTACTGACACTCTGTGTGTGTAGATAACATTTTCTACATTTCTCCCTTCCCCAGAGGTTCACACTAAAAGATAATTCACCTACACACATATAACAGCTTTGACTATTTTTTCATTTTTGTAAAACAACACTTACAAAGTTTTTCTGCAAGCCTGTTCTCTTAAGAAAATCTGACGTAGATGCCTCAGAACCCCCCAAAATATTTTAATGCCAGTCTTTCTCCCCCATCACCCATCTCACCTCTATACAACTCTAAATATTCTTTGACTGCACCTGCAGCTCCCTCCCTGGAAAATACCTGTTTTTCCAAGAACACTTACACAGGAGACCTGCCCTCCAGTTTTTTAACCATATAAATCCTGTTCTGTATTATTTAAGAAATATTAATTGCAGTGGATATTATGTGCAAGATACTGATCAACAGAGAACTAAAATGAGCTTTTTCCTTCCAATTTTTCCACAGAGAGTATGCTAAAAATCAACTACTTGATTTATAAGGAATAAATTAAGTTCAACAGTGTCTTTCTATTTTCCAGGTTCCACTGCAGATCCAAAAGTTTTTACTTTAGTTTGTATCTTCCATACACAACTGCTTTTTTAAATGCTATCTTAGTAACAGGGTTACTCACAGCTGACAGCCTAATTCCTATTTTAAGTCTCCTATCCTGTTCTGCAGAAATTGCTGAAAATCAGCTATTACAAATGTCATTTGCAAGTCCTTTGCCTGTTATCAGATGAGCTCCAACAGTCAATTTCTTCAGCTTTGAACTCCCCTCTGGCTCCAGATGAATAAACCTGATCCCATCCATTCAGCCAATACTCTTGATTTAATAAGAGATATGCCTGAAGTGGCTGATAACCTGGTTTGATCTGGTGTTTACAAATGAAACTACACTGGACCCAGCCAAATTAAAAACCAGTTTAGAAGTATCCACTGTTAAATTATGCTTTAAGTTATGTGAGGGATAATTCAGTCCATGTTGTGTCCATTTTCAGAACAGACCCTGCTATACAATTTCCCATATCTGTACTGAAATTCACTTTAGAACACACTCTCATGAAAATATGGTAATCAAATTCCACCCTCAGCAGACAGCTAAGGGCTACTCCCATAACAAGCACATTTTTATGTTCTTATATAAGGCAGCAATTTCAAACTAACTGAGTAGGCAAATTAGTGGACATCAACAAAAACTCTCTTGCCTTTGGAGTGAAGGAGAAGTGAAAGCAGGAGAGACAGAAACACTGGATTCCATGTTGGAAAACATGATTTCTAGCCCCAGTCTCCAGACAAAAGTCTCACTTAATTTGCAATATCATCTTCATTGCTACTCAAAATGGAAAAAGTTGTTGCACGGCCCAAAGCAGCCAAAACACACAGTTTTCTTTCCACATTCAAGTTACCTCACAGTCAACACCCCACTATGAACAAAAAGGCACTGTCATCATGTTGAGAAATCAAGGGGCTCCTAGAGCGGTGTAAGGAAGGTACAAGACCTGGCATCCAGCTACAGGAACACAGGATTTTAGTCTTTAGTCTGCTATTTTTTAAAGCCATGCAAACCAGAAGATCTGAGTCATAACACTGGTGTGCCGTCACAGTGATTCATAAATTCAAGTGCACACAATGCATTTACATAAACACGAGATATAGGATCTTCCAGGGAAACAGGAAGACCCTTTCCTGAAGGCTGGGCAAAGTGAGTCCCAGTGATAAAACACCAGCAGAACAACCAGCTCTTGAGTGACTTGGAGAGCAAATACAGAACACCTGGAGATGACACCATGTCCCTGAGAAGAGGAGGAAGTGGGGACACCACACACTTTTTGTTTATCACAGGTCACATCATGAGAGCTCATGCATGGTCCAAACCAGAAGCTGGGAGAATCACAAAAGGGTTTGGGTCGGAAGAGACCTCAAAGATCATCCAGTTCCAACCCCATGCCACAGCAGGGACAGCTTCCACTAGCCCAGGTTGCTCCAAGCCCCATCCCACCTGGCCTTGGACACTTCCAGGGATCCATGAGCAGCCACAGCTTCTCTGTGCCAGGGCCTCACCACCCTGACAGTGGAGAGGGTGACATTACTCTTCCTAATATCTAACCTACACCTACTCTCTTTCAGTTTGAAACCATTCCCCTGTCCTGTGATTACACACTGCTGTAAAAAGTCCCCCCATCCTTTTTTTCTCTTGCAGGCTCCCTTCAGGAGGGAGATGACCCCCGTGCATCTCTTCCAACTTCGGGCATTCTGTAATTCCACGGGAAGAATCTGACAGACTCCTGCTACTCCTGCCCTACTCCTTCGTGGCCTTGGCTGAGCTATTCTCCTTCCGTGCCTGGCTTCCACCGCGGGTAAAGGGAGGGCAAAGTCATTTCCTTATTCCATCCCAGCCCCACTGACACCACCGCGCCGGGGTCAGGCGAGGGGGTGCGTTCGGCAGAAGGAGCGCGGAGCCGGGCCTGCCGTGGCCCTGTCACCCCCTGCGCTGCCAGCACCCGGGAGCCGGCCGGGAGGGAGGCCCTGCAGCGGGGCAAGGTGGGCACCGCACCCCGCGGGGCGGCACCGGAGCTCCCCCGCTTCCCCAGCCCCACACACCGCCCGCCCTTCCCCGGGGGAGAGGCCGCCGCATCCCCTCAGCGAGCCGGCTCGGCCGGCGCCGCCCGCCCGCCCCCCCCGGCCCGCGGGGCCCGCACACACCTCGAAGAGCTCGGCCGTGGTGGCCATGGCCGCAGGGAGGGAGGGAAGGAGGGCGGCGGCCCCTCAGCGCCCTTTCGCCGCCGCCGCCCCGCCGCTGCCGCCCATTGTGTCCCCCGCCCCAGCAGCAGCAGCAGCGCCGGCCGCGGCGCCGCCTCCGCCCGCCGGAAATGGGGCTGCGCCCGGCGGTCACGGCGCGGCCGCGGCTCCTCCCCGGCCGCCATCGGCACCGGCGGCACCACCGCCACCATCGGCATCGCCGCCACCATCAGCACCACCGCCACCATCGGCACCACCGCCACCAGCGGCACCGCCGCCACCAGCGGCACCACCGCCACCAGCGGCACCACCGCCACCAGCGGCACCACCGCCACCAGCGGCATGGCCCTGCGGGCGCTGTGGCTCCTCAGGCACGACCCCGCGGCCGGCGGCGCCGTGCTCTTCTCCAGGTAGAGACAGTTCCGGGTTGGGGGCGCGGGCACGGCGGGCTGGGCAGATCCGAGGATCGGGCTGGTGCCCTGGGGGGTTCGGGTGATCTAGAAGAGATCCAGGTGCTCTGAGGAGTCCAAATGCCCTGGGGGGACCGGGTGTTCTTGGCAGGAGGGGATGCTCTTGTGGGTCCGGGAGCTCTGGGGGGAACCGGGCGCCCTGGGGAGAGCGGGTGCCCTCAGGGGGCGCGGATGTTCCTGAGGGGGCCCGGGTGCTCTGGGAGTCTGGATACCCTTAAGGAAATCCGGGTGGACTGGAGGGGTTCAGGTGCTCTGGGGATCTGGATGACCTGAAGGAAATCCTGGTGCCCTGGGGAGATCGTTTGCTCTGAGAGTCTGGGTATCCTGGGGGAATCGAGTGTTCTGGGGGTCTGGATGCCCTGGAGGAAATCTTGGTGCCCTGAGGGGTTCAGGTGCTCTGGGGGTCTGGATGCCCTCGAGGAGGTCCTGGTGCCCTGGGGAGATCGTTTGCTCTGAGAGTCTGGGTATCCTGGGGGAATCGAGTGTTCTGGGGGTCTGGATGGCCTGGAGGAAATCCTGATGCCCTGGGGGGTTCGGGTGTTCTGGGGGTCGGGATGGTCTGGAGGAAATCTTGGTGCCCTGAGGGGTTCGGGTGCTCTGGGGGTCTGGATACCCTCGAGGAAATCCTGGTGCCCCTGGGGGGATCGTTTGCTCTTGGGGTTCTGGGTGTCCTGTGGGGTTCGGGTGCTCTGGGGGTCTGGATGCCCTAGAGGAAATCTTGGTGCCCTGGGGGGGTTGTTTGCTCTTGAGATCTGAGTGTCCTGGGGGACACTGCTGCCCTGTGGAGCCGGGGTTTGGCCCCCAAAACAGATGTAAAAACACCAAAATCATCTGATCCTGAGTAAATCCCTCGTCTCGTCCCAGCGCCGCTGGATGCTGTGCGTTTCTCATCTCGATTTCCAAAAAATTCAGAATCACGTTCATATAATGTGCTTTTAACTAAATATGGGGGCTTTTTCACAGCTTCTGCATTTTGCACGTGACTTTCCTTGTTCTGTTCCTCTTTCTTGTTTGCCACTGTAAACATCTTGCCCAGCTCTTCTCCATCCTAACATGGCAAAGGACAGGGCACTGATTGGGAAATACTGTCAGATTAACAAAATGGACAAAGTAGAAAGCATGTATTATTGCTTGTATTTTACTTGCATTCTCTTCGTGTTGTTCTGTAGCTTTACAAAAAATAGAGTACTTTTCAGACAGAAATTCAGCTTTTCATTTGATGCTAATTTTTGCATATAAATACATTTTTTTTAAGTTATTGGAGGCCTTTTAAGTTACTGCACACTAAAGAGTCCTCCAAAGGAAGAGTTTTTATTCAGAATTCTTGCAGGTGTAAAGTAAGACTTTGGGCTAGGCAGGTTACTTTTTTGGGGCTGGCAAGATTTGTTACCTTTTTTTTTTTTTTTTTTTTTTCCGTGACTTCAGAGAAATCCAGACAATGAGAAGAAAAATAACTGGGGCTAGGGAAAGTTTGGGAAAAACAGGAAAAAAAATAAAAACAAACCAAAAAAAAGGATAAAGTGATCTACAGCTGTAGTCTGAATTCAGTAAAACCAAAGAGAGAATCTAGGAGTTAAAAAAAAAAAACAAAACCAACAACTAAATAAAGAGTAAGTAGACTATCTTCCATCTTCAGGTGCAGACAGATCTCTCCACTGGACACTCCTCTGATTGTTTTAGGATTAGTATTATGGTCCTTGTATTACCTACAGGACTAGAGATGAAGCCTCCCCTCTACAAACACAGATAAAGAGAAAGCCTTGTCCCCAAAACCTCGGAGAGTGTAATCGCCAGGGAGCGGGGGGGGCTGGTGACAGGGATGTCTGAAGTGACTTGTCACACAGTGAGCGGCAGAGACAAGGAGTAGCACTCCTTTGAAAAGGGTAAACTATCCTTGATGCTTCAAGTGATTGCCAGACTTAGATCTTTCAAGTTCCCAGAGGAAATAATAGGGCTGTGGAAGCCCCAAGTTTATCCTCCTAACTGACCTTAAATTCAACAAAGCGCGCAGACAATATAAAGAATGCCCGGATCACATGGAAACTGTTGGTTTCAGGATTTAGGCACTCAGCTGGAGATACGTGAGCCCTGATCTTTAACCTCGGGGACATCAAAGCATTCCCCCCTTTTTCTTTTTTTTTGAGTTGATCATAACTTAATTCAGGCGACAGGGATGGGCTCTCTCTTGAGTCACCGAAGCTCATTCATCCCTGGAAACTTTAATCTTTTTTTTTTTTAAGTTTGCATCACTTTCTAGAAGGGAATACTGAAAAAACTGGGGTCTGAAGGGCTAACTAATGATCTAATGACTCAGATGGTAAAATTCATTGGGAGGAGGAGGAGGAGGAGGCTGCTGTGGTGTGGGGACAGCTTCAGCAAATGGAGCAGAGAGACTGGGACTTGACTAAGACAAAGCCAGACTGAAATATCTCTTCTTCCCTTGTTTTGGAAATGTTGGCCAAAAATAAGAGCTGCTCACCAAGGTTACACATAGCCTCTTATCAACACCCTGGCTCTGCAAAGCCTCATAAATTTTAGAGCTGTAAATCCACTTTGTTTTTTTGCTCTTCAGAATAAAATGTGAGACCACAGGGAGGTGTTTTGCTGTCATCTGTATCCTGTTTACGAATTTTGTAGCTCTGGCTTTGCTCTGGCTATGTTTGCTTTTCCCTTACCAAAAAAAAAAACCAACCCCAAAAGCCTTGGATGCCTAAGAGTCAAAGAAAAAAAAAAACAACAAAAGCACAGTCTCTGAAAATAAGCCTGAGGAAGTGTAGCTGCCTCCAGCTACTGAGTTAAGAGAAGATGATGTAGGTGGGACTTAGAGGCAACAGGATAAGATCCATGGAAGTGCTCAGGAGCAGGAGGGAAGTGCTGCAGATGGAGGTCATAGATATGACAAAGTCCCACGATGCTGGGATTGCAAGTTCCATGACAATTTAAGAAGCAGATTGTGAATGTGTCCTTAAAAAGAGGGTATAAAAAGGACACCAAGTGAGGGGATATATATATATATATATATATCTCTGTGCAGTTTTTTCCTCCCATGTTGGCATGCAAGCATGGCTCTGAGTGCAAACCAACATCTGAGAACATCTGCTTCAAGATGATCCATAAAGTGATTTAATTTTGTGTGTGTGACCTGTGATGGGCACTTTTAGGGTCTGTGGATAACTGCTAAGGGAATCCATAAAACAAAATGTAGGAAAGCCAAGCTGTCAGCAAACTTCATGTAAGAGACACTCGGGGGAGTCTGCAGTTCCAAACCAGTACATTAATGGAAGTAATATTTTTTTCCTTTTCTCAGCTATTTATTAAAAGACAACTCCTCAGTTCCTCTTGAGGGATTTAGGTTACTTTGAAAAGAAATTCATCCTGCTCCACTTTAAAAAGCAATACTGCTTCAGGACAAAAAAATCCCAGATATAGTTTTAAACAGTTAATGTGATATTCAACAAATATTATCTGTAGAAAATTTGACATGAAATATATGTTGTATTGGTACAACACAACAATTCTAAATTTTACCAAACCTCTGTCCATGGCGTTATCGTTACATCTTAAATACTTGATAAAATGAAATTATGAAAAAGCCATAAAAGCTTTAAGTCACATATACTGCATGTGTAGTGTGGAATTATTATTGTTATTGTTGTTGTTATTATTGTTATAGCAGCAAAGCTGTAGCATTAGTATACTCTGTCTAGGCAAAAAGCTGTTGTAGTTGCATTTTATTACATAGAACATCTGTTTTCTTAAATACCTGAGAACTTGTCTTCAGTGTGATCTCACCTCTTGGAAATATTTTCAAGTTCTGCACTGGTGGGAGTCATTCCTTAGTGTGGTACAAACATTCTGTACCTTTGTGTGACAGCCAGCATAGATGGACAGATTCACATTTTATTTTAAAACAGGTAATTATAAAATACTCATGAGAATGCGTTTACTCAAAGTTTAGACTTGCTAGAAAGAATCCTAACTACTCATGTGTCGTCAGGGGACATGAAATGAGGAGCACACACGCAGTTCAGGGCAAAAGAGAGAGAGTTTATTTTCTTCGACCTCAATTTATAGAGTTTGGACAATGGCCAGGGATTGGAGGATGAAGGTTGTCACCTCTCCAACCACACTGGTCAAACTGGCAGTCCATCAACAGTTCTCCTCCTTATGAGAAGAATGTAAACATAAAAAAAACCCAGTTACACCAACAATAGATTGTTTATGTGAAAATCCGTGAGAAACTCTCTTACAAAAATCAGAAGGCTGAAAAGAACAGGACGACACTCATGGAATGGTTTTATTAGGAGCGATTTATGTTCTGATCCCACCACTGCCTCTATCAAGTTGCTGCAGGCTTCCATGTACACAAAGTTATTTTTAGGCCCAGTGGGTTTTGGGGAATTGTTTGAATAATGAAGAAAAACCCAGTATCAGTAATCTAAAGATTCCCATAATGCTTTTGCAGCCAGAAGAGGGCTTGGGTGGTTGTGCCTCTGGAAGCTCTGTTTTGGGGGTGACCTTTTGGGTGGCACAAAGGCACGGTGGCGCTGAGCCGCTCCCGTTCCCTCCCCGCAGGCGCTACCCCACGGTTGAGCTGCGCGCCGAGACCTTCAACGGCCCCACACACGTCCCCGTGCCCTCGGACGGCGCCTTCCTCAAGGCCCTGCTCTTCCAGCTGAGGCTGGTGGGCGAGCACGTTTTCGTGGAGCAGCGGGACACCTGCGCCCGCATCAACCACTCCTGCGTGCACTCGGTGTCCACCGCCGCCGGGGAGCTCTGGCCCGTGCTGGCCTTCCACAAGAGCGGCCTCATCTACGCCTGCGTCCCGCTGGTGGAGGGGACCCTGGAGCCGCGGCCGCCCCTCCTCAGCGTCAGCGGGCTCTCGCAGGGGCTGGCTCTGCTGCTGGGTATCATGGACTACGTCTCTCCCAGCCAGAAGAACGAGGTGGAGCTGAACGCCAAGGTCGGGCAGCTCCGGAATCTGCTGCTCCAGGCCTGTCCCCTGGGCACGCCCCTGAACACCGACATCCGCAGCCTGAACGGCTCCTTCGAGGACATCCAGGAGATGCCTGCGGATAAGGATCAGCCGGCCTGGAGATCCAGCAGCTACAAGGGCAAACCTCAGGTTAATGTCTGCATCACTGAGAAGGTCAAGTGTATGCAGTATGACCAGAGGGATGTGGTGGACACGTGGCAAGTTTATGGAGCTGTGAACTGCAAGGTGAGAGCGTTTGATGTGCAAAGTAGTTTTTGTGCAAGGAGAAATAGTCATTTGATGTAAAATGATGTGTTGGGCTGAAAAATTTCCCAGTTTTGTTGTCTGAGTCACATTCAGGAGTTACTGGTACCTTTGAGTCCTTGACTACACTGCCCTTACTGAAATGAACCATTTATGAAATGCATGAAATGCCTGAATTAGACAAAATATATCCAGTCTGAGATGTCTAAATGTCTTCTAAAAGTGTCTTTACATGAGCATTTTTAATCATTTTTCCTGCCAAATGAAAGTTTAATCTTCTGTCCTTCCTTGTTCTACTGCAACAACATTTTGATCCCACAAATGCTGGTGTTTCATGACATAAGAATAGTTGATAAAGAACCTGGTGAAAGAAACTGGTTGTATCATTATTTTGAGTGGTTTGGATGTGACAGTGGTTTTCCTTTTAGAATCCCTGAATGGTTTGGGTTGGAAGGGACCTTAAAGATCATCTCATTGCAATCCCCTGCCATAGGCAGGGACACCTTCCAGTAGACCAGGTTACTCCAAACCCTGTCCAGCCAGGCCTTGGACACTTCCAGGGATGAGCTTCCCTGGGCATTTAATATTTTAATATTAAAATATCTCATTGTTTAATATTGCAAACTGGGGACTATTGACTAAATACATTCATAATAATTATGAAATATTTTAAAATTCGTAACTGTAATTTGTACTGTAATTCATTCTTTGTTCTGAATTATGCTTGGGGAGCACACAATATTATCTTGGCACACTGTATTGGTAACTGCCAGTGATTTACAAAGGAGAGAGACCTGCTAATAAAGTGATAATTTAATTATGTGCATGGAGTGGGATACTCATCTCCGAAGGAGACCAACCTAAATGCTGTACTTCCAAAGCCTGGGTCATTTCCCACCTGCCATGCAGGTAGGAGTTGTGTGAGTGAGCAGCTCCCTGCTCTCAGAGGGACAATTCCTAGGGTGGGTGTGACCGTGGCCTGCTGAGCTGGCACAGGGAGGGATGAGACAAGGTGTCTTGGTTTGGAAAGACAGGTATCTGCCAGGGAAAGCTGGAGTTTCCCTTAGAATGGGGAATGAAAACCCCTCACCCCCTCCAAATTATAATTTTACAATTAAGGGCTTTCAGGCAAAGATTTGGGAATAGGAATAACAGTTCTTTACTAGGAATACTAACAATACAAATGTAGTAGAAAGACAAAACCACCCAACCAAACCAGCAAACAAACAAACAACAATTTTGGAAAACCCTGACAGAGTCAGAGCTACAACCTGACACCCTGTTGGTCAGGGTGTTGGAAGCAGTCCAAAAGTGAGTCCTCCTGGAGTGGCAGATGTGGTTCTGTTGGAGTAGAGATGATCCTGTAGAACAAGGGTCCAGTGGTGGTGAGAAGGGTCCAGCCTTCCTCCAGGAATCGGGTGAAGCTGGATGCCTTCGGGCTCCTGTGTCCCAGTTTTATCCAGGTAGGAATGGTTGGCTCCCCCCACTGGGTGGAGCATCTCACAATAGGATGATGGAATGTGGATAGTCTGTGTGCTTTTAGGGGTGTCTTAATGGTCCATTAGCAGAAAATATTCCCCAGTGGTGAAAGAGATAAGAAACACTGCCCTACCAGTTTTGACAGTTGGCCCATTATCAGGAGGCATCCACCCACCTCCTCCCAGAGTAAAGAAGAACAATTCTCCAACTGCTTTCAGCAGATGAAATAGAATACACAATTTTGGTTCCATAACCCAAGACACAAGGGACACTCTGCTGTGACAGAGCTGGCTTGGGACCACAGAGGCCATCCAGAGCATTCTGGAATCCATTAAGTGGATGTTGTAAAAGCAGCCTAATTAATTAAATTGTCAGCAAATGTGTGAGACGGATGTCCTAGCACTGGTGGTTGGTATTAATGATCAAAGCCAACTGCAAATTGGTGGGGATTTTATTCATTTTTAATGCTAAAAATATTTTGGTTTTTTTCTTGGACATCTCATTGTGACTTGACTCAGGTATTTTAGAATAATGTCTTGACTTCCTTTTCCAAAGTGTGACATTGAGGGGTCTGCACCCAACGTCACCCTCAGCCTGAGCCTCCCGACGAACGCGCCCCCGCTCCAGGACATCGTGGTCCATCACTGCGTGACCTCCGTGGATCCTGCCATGCTGATGTCCACCAGTGCTGAGCCTCTGCATGATTCTGTGTACAATGGACCTTACAAATTCCCTTTCATTCCTCCTTCAGATTCCTTCAACCTGTGTTACTACACTTCCCAGGTAACGACACACTCCCAACCTGTGCCGTTTCCTAGCGTTCAAACAGAAATAAAAACACCTGTGTGGGCATCAGCCCACATGGTCGTGCTGGAGTGAGTTTGAGTCCAGTATAGATCATAAAGCATTATATAAAATGGGGTTTATGTAATGAGCTGCATGGAAGGCACTTAAGGACTTGAGTTGTCTGAGTCACGTTCAGGAGTTACTGGTGCCTTTGCTTGGCAACGCTGCTCTTACTTTAAAATCAGCCAAACTTTGATGCTTGAAGTAGGCAAAATATATCCAGGCTGAGATGTCAAGTGCATGCCCTTCAAGTCTCTATGTCACAAGGAGCCTGAAGAGTTTAGCACAATCAGTAATTTATATGTTTGGGGTCTTTTTTAAAGTGCTTCGGCCATGAAAACAGTATGTAACTGATCTTGTGATGATGGTGTTAATATATCTTGAGAATGAATATAGTTTTTTCCAGGTTCCTGTTCCACCAATTTTGGGTTGTTACCAACTTGTTGAAGAGGGATCACAGATCAAAATAACAGTTAATTTAAAGCTCCATGAAAGCATAAAGAATTCTTTTGAGTACTGTGAAGCTCGTATACCTTTCTTCAACAGGTAAGAATAAAGGAAGCCTAAATAAATTTCTTCAATTTCTGTGTTATCTTCCCAAAATGAACTTGCCAGGAGTCAGTGTAACAGATCATGCTCCATCAGGGTGCTACCAGTGAACACCAACCTTGGAATTCCTTAAATTTCCAGAATACCAAATTACACCAGAATATTTGGTAACATTCCAAACACTCCTGTTTCTCATCCTGGTTTCCCTGTGGTATTTTCTCACGTGAAGCACTGCCACAGTCCCCCAGGTGGATTAAGCTGGAGATCACTTCCAACCCAGGGTTACCTGTTCCTTAAGACTGCTAATCCTAGCTACAGATCAGCTTATCAAAAATACAGTTATTTCAAATTAAAACGATAGTTTTCATCTAAGCCTCTCTGACAGCTGCCACAACCGCGCTGCCACGTAATTGTCATGAAAATTCAAAGATGGAACGATACAAAGTTGCTGATGCTGATGATAGTGTTAGTAAAACACTCTCAGTGAACTAAAACATCAGCAGCTCCTTTGTGATTACTGGGCAGAGAGCCCGGTGATTTCCTCCTGCTCTGTAATTTCTTCTCATAAATTAGCAGTGTGCTCAGGTAGGTGTGATTTGTCTGTATGTGCATAAATAATGCCTGTCCACATTTCCTGGCTTTCTGTTACAAAGCAGGCATTAACAAGTGCTGAATTTTAGTAATTGCAGTGGTTTTATTTCTCCTCTCTCTCACACGTAGGGGCCCCATTGCTCACTTAGAGTACAAAGTGAGTTACGGCCAACTGGATTTGTCCCGGGAGAAGAGCCTCCTGGTTTGGGTCATTGGTAAGGACCTCACCCCTGGCACTGCCCTTCCTCCCCCCAGCCCCTTCTCTGCAGCCTAGGCACAGCTGGGTGACTTCTAATAGATGCTGTCTCTGCCTTTAGGACAGAAATTCCCCAAATCTTTGGAGGTTTCCCTGACTGGAACTGTGTCTTTCGGCACTGCAGGCAAAGAGCACCCGACTGATTATGTGTGCACTGGGAACACTGCTTATGTTAAAGTAAGTCACAGGCTCTGGGAAGAGAGGCTTTAGTAGTCACTTTTTTATTGTCTTCAATTGATGATACATTGATTTAAAATCTCATATTCTCAGCATGGATTTTTTGTTCTTCTGCCTAGAGGATTTGACATCCTGTCGCTTTGGAGTACCCTTGCACACCCAGAGCATGTGCCACAGATTGCCAGGATTTGCACAGCAAGGGTGACAATGTCCATCTGATTGTGTTTTCCCTCTCTCTTTGTAGCTGTATTTTAGGATCCCAGACTTTACACTTACTGGATGTTACGTAGACCAGCATTCTGTTCAGATCTTTGTTCCAGGGAAGCCCAAAATTACTGCATGTGAGTGTCTAAAATTGAAATTATGAACTGGGTATCAATGACTAAAATTTTGTAACTAAAGTTGGACTTTTGTTCTCTGCTTTTCAGTTGGGTTTTTTGGTGATGTTTTAAGCATCCCTGGAGTAGGGACTGGCCTCTTCCTTTTGAGATGAGAGCTCTTACAAAGCCAGCCTCTCTCTGGGGCTCTCTGCCCTGTGCTGCTTCCTGTGCTCTTCATAATGGCAGAACTTCTTTAGGGGGCACAGGGAATGATCCTCCCTCATCTGGCCCCTTGTTTGGGACACCTTTGTCAGAGACATTTCGGGTGGGTTGGCAGTACCCAGGTACAGAACTCAGCTCCTGCATGCAAGGTGACAGTGCTGCTGTCAGTGTCACCACACCAGCACCCCTGGGTGGATGTGGCTCTGCACTGAACATGTGGAGCACAACCCAAATCTGCACCATGAGCCTGCACCAAAAATACCCTAAACAGCACACAGAAAGCACTCATTAAACCTGAGCAGCTCTGCCTTATAGAAGCATTTCTATTTGTAGCTCTGTTGCAACTTCTGCCAGTCATGGTAACAGAACTCTGTAAATGCCTTTTGAAGAGCGTGGTCTACACTGTTAATTTTGTGACAGGTCATCCTCAGCCCTAAATTGTAACACAGAAAAAGCAGCATTTTCATGTTTTATATCGAGCGTGCAATTTATATTCATTGAACAAAATCCAAGCCATCCACCTGCTTTTGACTTAACCTCTGTTTGAATTTTAAGCTCATGACTGATACATTAGTAAAGGTAATTGAAGCTGAGACTTTAAATGTCTCATTATCAGAAACGATTTTCAAATAATAGTAAGAGTCTTACAGTTTAAAGAGGCCATTATACCTTTTCTGTAAACTGGCAAGGATGGATTAGTAGTCACTTAACTTGGATGAAGGAATGTCTGATTGTAAGGCACCCTGTAATGCTTATTTTTCTTGCCTGTTTTTTCCCTTCAGCCCGGGAACTGATTTCTTCTGATTACTACATCTGGAATTCCAAAGCACCAGCACCTATGGTGTACAAGCCTTTACTTGACTAATGTACTTGGGAATAATTTTTATATTTGAACAAAGCACAGTGTTAATGAGATTTATGTCATGATACAGTAAAATAAATATTCTTCGGCACTTTTGCTTTCTATGTGTTCTTAAAAATTTCTGTTGATGGAAAACAAGAGGTCACTTGTCTTAAAACCATGAGTTGGGTTTAAATTGTTGAGTCTTGGCTGACAGCTTAGAGAGGATAATTTGAAATGCACTTCTTGTGGCTGGTTTTACTTTCCCTTCTAACTTTACTGGTACAAAATATGTCCCTGGTGTTACAGGTACAAACATTCAGATTTCCAGTTGCTCCCAGTTACTTCACTGCTT
Organism: Phylloscopus trochilus trochilus; assembly: GCA_016584745.2. Taxonomy (NCBI): domain Eukaryota; kingdom Metazoa; phylum Chordata; class Aves; order Passeriformes; family Phylloscopidae; genus Phylloscopus; species Phylloscopus trochilus. Next base: position 62,396,675 of record WQNJ02000001.1, on the reverse strand, counting down.
TCCCATTGCAGGGTAGGAAAGGTTTCAGCATCCTGTTCCTGTCCTGAAGTCACAAGAATCTCATCAAACTCCAGATTCAGAAAAACATTCAGAGCAGCAGTTCTGTTTTTTTTACAAGATGTGTACAGAATACACACCAGTCAATAACTTACAAGAATTTTCAAGAGGAGGAATATTGCTTGAGCAATACCACTCACCACTTCTGAAAGTGGAGGCAATTTTAATTAAGGAATCTTTATTACCTCTGCCAGCAGAAGTGGTGAGTTCCCTTGCACACATGCCTGTGAACTGCTTGCTCTGAAAGCAGAGGTGTGAACTGGGTTTTTCAGCTCACAGGACTGGTTCTGAGGAGGCAAAACCAGCTCAGTTTGCTGGAAGTTCCAGAAACCATCACTGAGCTGTTTTTCTTGGAAAGGTAGGTGGAAAAAGTCTCAACTTACAGATGCAAACCTCCGATTTTGAGATCTGCAGGAACACAGGAAGTGGACTTTAGGAGAGTTACCAAGAAATGTGCAGATTGTGAAGGGCTGGTGAGGAGCTGCCAGAACCTGGAGAGCAGCACAAAAGCAGAGGGTGCTGAGTCCTAACAGAGCTGCTCCTGCCCTGCCTCGTGTCTCCCTGTGCTCTGTGGGGTAAATCAGATCAGGGATTCTGCAAGGAGGGAAGTTTTAAGCTATAATCTGAAAAATACTGAGGTTGATGGAGTAATCTAATGGGTTGGTTAAGTGTTCTAGAGGGTGGATTCGTTCTTGTAAAACACTGCTGAGCTGAAAATGCTGTGCAAACTTTGCAAATAGAGCCATGCTCTGTGCCCTGTTTCACACAGCTGATGTATTTGTTTTGTTCAGCAGCAAAAGGTGAGTTTGTGATTTTGCCCAGGACCCAGCCCCTCCTTGCTGGAATTGTCCACATGCCTGGACACCAGGGTGTGAGTGAGAAGGGGAGCTCTCTCTTCTGGAAGGATCTAGAGCCTGTTCTGGACACCAGGCCATGGTGTTTGGCTTCTACCTACTCATGAGAAAGGTGGGAGCTCTGCTCTGCACAGCAGCACTCTGCAGGAATGGCTTTTCCTACTCAAAACACCCCAGTAAATTCTGGGAAGCAGTGGTGCTGCCTGAATTCATGGTACTTTAGGAGACCCTTTGCACTTAACAGAAAGGGATTCTTCTAAAAGCTGATCCTTTTTGTTTCCCTCTTGCCCATGTCTCTGACTCTCATGGTTAGGAGAGTTATGGTGCTCAGGAATGGAGGGCTCTGGCTTTGGTAAGCTAAAAATGCCATTTATTTCACAGAAGCTGTGAATTGAAATGATGAACTGGCTATGTGAGCTGCTTTGCACACCCCCAGTAGGGCAGGTTGGGAGGGAGGGAGGGAGGGGGCAGGTGATGTTTCCCTTTTAGCCCTGAGCAGCTTTTCACAACCTCACATCAGGCATCACCTGGTTTGATTTGTTATCAAGGTTTGCTCCATAATTGCTGCAGTGCTCTGCTCAGGGCCAGCTCTGTAGTGAGAAAAGTGGGGCAAGGAGCTCTTTTAAGAGTGGCTGAGATCTCTCTGCAGATGTCAGTCTGCAGCACACCCTGTTCTTTGGGAAGCACCAGAAACAGGGAAGGCAGCAAAACACCCCGGGTTAAAGACACACAGCTTCACCCAGCATTGTGTAACCCCTGTGGGACACCCAGGCTGGGGGAGAAGCCAGAGGGAGAGTTCCTGGCCTCTCTTTGGGAAGGGCCCATGCTCATGGATCTTTCATAAATATTAATAAGGTAGGAAAGTTGTAAACTCAGCTTAGTAAACTCACTAAATTAGGGGGCACTGTGTAGGTAACACTGGAAGAGTTCAAGGAGTTACAAATGACAATCTTTCTGTGTTTCTGTGTTCCCTCTGTAGCTGCCCAGATAATTTCACTGTTTCTTTATGTGCTCTGACCACTTGTCCTGTTTTATGAAAGGAGAAAACCCTTCAAAACCTAAATCAGGAAGATCTGATGTAGAGCTCACATGAGCCTGAGGATGCTCAGGACAGAGTTTGTGCTTAACAGAGGTTCTGGTGGGCTCTAAAGGTGATCAAGTTCACTGGCATTCCTTTAGCTCTTTAATAAAATAAACAAGTTTTTAATACAACAGTTCCTTTAAAAATGTGTTAAAGGAGAAAAACCAAAAATTTTCTTTTGGTACAGAGTGTTGTTTCTTCTACCAGAGTGTTTGCTGCTTGAAGTGCTTCTATTTATAATTTTGTTACCAGCATAGATTATATGAGATCTTTGTGAAGGCAACTTTGCACAAAGACTTTCCAAAAGAAGTGGCTAAAGAGTTCTCCAGACTTTATATGGTGTTTCAGAGGGCCAGAAAAAAACTTAGATGCAAAGAACTGAAAACAATAAATGTAAGGACTTCAAAAATGGGTTGCAAACCTGACATTTCCACCCCCTCCAAAAAATACTGGGTATAAATATTAAGGAGTTAATATGGAACTCACTTCATTAGTGAAATTAATTTGTTTCATTTCATTAAAATGTGGGAGTAATTTAAGGAACAGCAATTAAAATTAATTTAAAGCAAATACACACTGCCAAAGCTTTTGAGGTGAGACTGAACATTAGTTGGCAATGAGAATTGATGTAACAGTCCTCTAAGAAATTAAAATAATGCAAAATCCATGTATAACCCACTAAACACAGCAAAAATGACTGAGATTTCCAGATCCAATGGTGTTGGGGAGCCCTCATCAAACATGATTTAGAGCCCAATTCTTTTACTTAACATTTGTGACACTTGTGGAAGGAAATGGGGAATTTCCACTGAGGTTCCCAGAGGTTGAGAAGCTGCAATTCCTGTTCCTCTCAGCACAGAAGGGAGTGAGGCCCCCAACACAGTTCCATGTTGTCAAATCTGTCACTGATCACTACTCAGTAATTCAATGGTTTTCCAATTTTCTGGAAGCCCTTTCCCTCCACCAGGGTATTTGGTGACAGCTCCAAGATGGTTTATGCCAGTTCTTCAAGAACTTTGGGATAAATCCTGTTCCTTCAGACAATTTGGAAGTAGTCACTTAATTTTTTCACATAATTCAGCCCTTCCCACCTCTGCATTTTTTCACTGTTTTCACCAGCATTAACTGCTGTGGCCACTTGTTACCAGTGAGCACTGAAACAACAAGGCAATAAACATTCCATGGTTGTCCCCTGTTTATTCATGCTGTCCTAGGAACTGACCACACTTTGTCTTGTTTGTACAAACCCTGCTAAGATTTAAGCCAGGAGAGAGTTTGTTAGCCCATGTTTATCCCTCACTACTTTTGCTGACTCCTTCACCAGCACCTCCCTGGTCTCTCATCCTTAGGGGACAGACAAAATAAAAGATACTACCAACACCTTTTACCATGGGGAAAACCAAGCCCACACAAAGCTGAACATCCTGAGAGCACCGTGGCAGGAAATCCCTGCAGCCCTCAATCCTAAATGAGACATTGGATGAGAATTTTGTGGATCCTAATTTAGACAGTACAAGCTGCCCTGGGGGAGCTGCTGTAGCTCTGTATGCCTGTCAGTGGGAATCCCACAGGGGCACCTTGGGGTTGCTTCTGAATTTCATTCCCATGCCTGTATTCCCCTCTTGCTACTGTCTTGGTTTGGAAAGACAGGTATCTGCCAGGGAAAGCTGGAGTTTCCCTTAGAATGGGGAATGTAAACCCCTCACCCCCTCCAAATTATAATTTTGCAATTAAGGGCTTTCAGGCAAAGATTTGGGAATAGGAATAACAGTTCTTTACTAGGAATATTAACAATACAAATGTAGTAGAAAACAAAACCACCCAACCAAACCAGCAAACAAACAACAATCCTAGAAAACCCTGACAGAGTCAGAGCTACAACCTGACACCCTGTTGGTCAGGGTGTTGGAAGCAGTCCCACAGTGAGTACTACTGGAGTAGCAGATGTGGTTCTGTTGGAGCAGAGATGATCTTGTAGCAAAGGGTCCAGTGATGGTGAGAAGGGTCCAGTGATGGTGAGAAGGGTCCAGTTTTCCTCCAGGAATCCAATGGAACCAGATCCCTGGTGTTCCTGAGTCTCAGTTTTATCCAGGTGGGAATGGTTGGCTCCCCCCACTGGGTGGAGCATCTCCCACTGGGATGATGGAATGTGTCCTGTCCTTGGTGAGCCTTCATGGCCCATCATCAGCAGAGATCCCCTGGAGGGAGGATGGGTGGTGACAGAGATAACAAACACTGCCCCACCTGGTTTGAACAGCTGGCCCCTTATCAGAAGGCATCTGCCTCCCTCCCCCCAGAGTTACAAGAGATAAAGAAAAAACATCTCCCCAGCTGCTTTCAACAGATGAAATAGAATAGACATTTTTGGTTCCATAACCCAAGACAGCTACCAAAATCTTGACACAGAAACCCAATATGTGGATCCTAATTTAGACAGTACAAGCTTCCCTGGGGGAGCTGCTGTAGCTCTGTATGCCTGTCAATGGGAATCCCACAGGGGCACCTTGGGGTTGATTCTAAATTTCATTCCCATGCCTGTATTCCCCTATTGCTTCCAAAATCTTGACACACAGACCCAATACAACAATTCAGGTGCAGGGAACTCTGACTGTGACTCCCCTGGACATCCTGGGGCACAAGTAGGACCCCCAGCATGGGGATAGATGCCACTCATTGGCCACCTAAAATTCCTCTCCCTTATTTCCCCAAATCTCCTGTTGCATCAATCTGCTGATTTTTGCAGGAATGAGGTGGTAATTCAGTAAGGTGAGCAGGGGAGCAGGACCTGAGAGGAAAAAGGCTCTTTTCCCCTAAAAATGGGGATTCTCTCTCTTGTGAGCAGGCTGGCACTAAAGCACTGTCTCTCTCCACCCACACCCAGACCCAAAGGACCATGGGGTCGTTGCCCTGCAGCAGACAGGACACCCAGCCAGTATTCCCAAGCAGCTTTCCAAGGAAACCAGCATCCTTGGAACTGGAGTGCTGCGTGTGTGAGAGGACAGCAGTGCCTACCCCAGATCACGGGGGCCAGGGAGGAGCTGGAAAAGAGAGGAGCTGTGCTTCTCCCAGGGATTGGGATGGCCCATTGCTCCCCTAGACAAACCTCACTGTCCTCAAAGGGGCAGAGGACTCTCCCAAAGCTTTCCATTAAAGATGCACCTGTCCTGCAGGATGCCACACCCTCAACAAATCCAGCCAAATACTACAGGGAGCTCTCAACCCTCGGGGGTGATTTTTTCCAAGGACTCCTGACCCACAGTGCAACTGAAAATCAGATATTTGAAGCCACAGGCCTGCCCCCTTTTCTCCTCCTTTGCTTTTATGAGGCCTCCAAGAAACCTGGTCGAGCTCTAGACAATTTTTTGAAAGCCTGATGCCATTTGTAGAGACACATAACAGCAGAGAACTAAACCCAACCCATTTTCTCCCCAACGAGATCAGCTGGTTGCTTTTGATTTTCTCTAGAAACCTATCTCTTCAAGACCTTTCTTTTCCCTTTTTCTTTATTTTTTTTTTTTTAAGTCAAAGTCTGTTTCCCGTTTGGTAGGTGACCTGTTTAATGTTTTCCCTGTGTCTGGGAACTCCTTAGTGTAATTAGCGACCTTTGAACTCCACAACTAATCCTGAGCTATTTTGTATTCCTTACTCATCTTTAAGGCTGGACCTTTCTTTTCTTTTGAGTCCGCTGCCACAATTAAAGAAGAAACAGCTGCATTTCAAAGGGATTCCAATTCCAGAAGCTTAATCGTGATTGACATGTTCTTATTCTAAGCTATAAGAAACTCTAAGAGTCCTTTCTTGGGTTAAAACTTCAATCATTTTCTAAAAAATTATCTCAATATGGATTTTATTCATTTTCTTTGATAACCATTCTTTGTGATTTTCTTCTTTTTTTTTTTTTTTTTAACTTGAAAGATGCTTTGAGTTTGTGATGAATATGAACTGCGCCCATCGAAAGAATGAATGGTGTCAGGCTCGGGCTGGATGCAGAAGTGCCTTAAATTCCATTTATTGTCAAAATCTGATTATGAAACCTGACGTCCTCCATGTAGCTTGACATCATTCCACATGCCCCAAAGCAAGGAGAGGTGGAAGCTCTTGCAAATGAACCCCAGGAAGGCTGGGGAGGGAGATGGCATAAAGCATTCTCCAGAAATAGATACATATATTTTAACAGTTTTCTCCCATTTTTTATAGAACAGATTAAAAAGCCATTGCCTTCCAGCCCTAGCGGGGCCTCTTTTCACTCTTGGAGAAATGAATTCCCAATGAAAAGTCCCAGCCATAAGCAACTGCCATAAAACAGGGATAATTCATGAGGTTTATAATCATTGCCACAACCCCATAACAAACCCTGAGCGAGGCTGTGGTGCTTAAATCTCCTCCAAGGGCTGATCCTAGAAAATTATGGGAGCCTATTGGGTCCCTTTATTTAATTATCTCTTTCTCACTTACATTCAAATTCAGCATGACCTGCAAAATATGGGCTTAGAAAGGAAAAAAAAAAAAAAAAAAAAAAAAAAGAGTGAAAACCCTGAAAATCTGTTTGTGTATTTGCCCAGATCCACCTGATCATTGGCACATGGATCCATGGGCATCACTGACGTTCTAAGCCTGCCCAAAATGATCCCAAAGAGTCCCAGGAACTGCAGCAGGAGAGACCTGGTGTTCCTAAGACAAAGGTCAAATAAAAAAAGGATGTTAATAAACAGCCCTCCAGTTTAAAAAGACTTTTTTTTCTTTTTTACTTTTTTTCTTTTTTTTTTCTTTTTTTTTTTTAAGGATTACATCTTAAATTCCAACAAATCAGATTTAGGAGTTACCGAAAGTGAAATTGATCCATCCCTCAGCCAAACTTTGCAATACTTTCCTGTCCTGACATCATTTAGATAGTTAGCTGCATTATCAGATTAAAAACCATTGTACAGGGCCGCTGAAAGGAAAAGGAGCCAAAAAGCTAAACACTGCCTGAATTCTGAACCTTTTAACCTGGCTGAAGTACGGTGGGGTCCCTGTTATGCAAATACCTTCAATCCTCTGCTAAGTTCAGTGGAAATAATTTTCTTGAATGACAGGTTTATTCAGCAAGGATTCAGTTGGCGATTAATCCCCCTTTGATCTAAGGTATTTCACTTAACTACCAGTTACCTCGTCCTGACAAAGTGCAACCGAGATTAGGGAGATCACCAGAACACGGCCGGGGCTGTGCGTTTATTCTCCCCAGCCGTTCAAAGGGAAGGGCCAGGAATGCAATCTATTCCCAGTATTTGAAGATGGAAAAGTCCTGTCTCCCGAGTTAGAAAGTCAATTGAATACCAAGTGGGGCTCGGTCCTGACCGGGGCGAGCGAGCGAGCGGCTCCCGACCCGAGATGTTCCCGCTCCTCGGGATATTTTTGTTCTGACCCCGCTTCCAGCCAGGTTTTCGCTCTTCCAGAGCTGCCTCTCTATGCCAGATCAGCGCCTGGCACTGTGGAAAAGTCCTTTGCTCTTGGGGAAAGAGGACATTTCCCAATTTTGAGCTGTTATTTCCCAATTTTGAGCTGTTATTTCTTCATTTTTGCTAAAAGGTCCCTTTTGCACTTCTCCAGCGAGTATATATATTTATTCATCTGTAATAGATATAATACCTAATTATATATATATAAATCTATATATAATATATAAATGAATGTAATATATAATTATATATTACATTCATCTATATATTATATATATAATATATATATATGAATGTTACATATATTACAAATGCATACATTTTTAAAACTGGTGAGAGAGCTCACCACCCAAATTACATCAGAACAAAAAAAGTTTTGCTGAGGGATGGATCAATCTCACTTTCCTTACCTCCCAAACCCGATTTGGTTTGGGATTTGGTTGGAATTTAAATGTAATTCTTAAAAAAAAAATAAATTAAAAAAAAAAAAAAACCTAACACAAAAACCTCCTTTTTAACTGGAGGGCTGTTTATTTGCATCCCTTTTTTTATTTAACCTTTGCTTTAGGAACTCCAGGTTACACCTGCCATTCCCTAGGCTCTTTGGGATCATTTTGGGACCGGTTTCTATGGTTGGATACATTATTTAGACATCCGGCAGGCGTGGTGTAAAATTTTTTCCGCCAAAACACATTCATGAAGGAAAATACCTCACTACAGATGACAGAATCATCCCCTAAAACACAAAGAAATTCAAGCAACGGCTCCGTGGCTGCCTGATAACTGAAATAAAGCTTTTTTTTTTTTTTTTTGCTCTGCTTACTCATTGGCCGGGATGTTTTCCCTTTTTGCTGGATGATGACATCACTTGGTAGCAGCATCAACTCCAAAAAACGCTTCGGAGCACAGTCCTGATCCGGGGCTTAGCTGGGTCAGCCCTTGAGAAGCTGCTTAGGGGATTGGGCACAAAGCTGCGCTCCCCGATCCCGGGGGAAAGGCGGAACAAAATCATCCGCGGGATTCTCCCCGGGGTGAGAGCGGCCGGGATTTCCACCCAGAGCTCGCCGATTTTAGGGGAGGTGTTGGTGTGTAAATAGGGCTGAGAGAAGGGAGGAAAACGGTCTTGTTTTCACTTTTAGGGGTTCTCCCATCTTTATTTCACTTTTAGGGTTTTACCCATCCCTTTATCCATCACTTTACCCTGGGTGGAAGCAGCTGCTGGGATTTCCACTCAGAACTCGCTGATTTTTCGGGGGGTTGTTTGGGTGTAAATAGAGCTGAGAGAAGGGAGGAAAACGGTCTTGTTTTCGCTTTTAGGAGTTCTCCCATCTTTATTTCACTTTTAGGGCTTTACCCATCCCTTTACCCATCCCTTTACCCACCACTTTACCTTGGGGTGGAAGCGGCTGCCGGGATTTCCACTCAGAACTCGCTGATTTTAGGGGGGGGGGGGCGGTGTTGGTGTGTAAATAGGGCTGAGAGAAGGGAGGAAAATGATCTTATTTCACTTTTAGGACTTTACCCACCCTGAGATATCAGGCAGCTGCTTAAACAAATCCCTTGTCTGTAGACTCTGCTAAAATCAGCCTCCTAAAGCATAACCACGCTCCTAAGTCCTTGCAGAGCTGGGGCTGTAGTTGGGTATTTCTCCACTCCACGGGCAAACTGTGAACCATCCTTCACCTGTGCTGTTATTTTTTCACTCCCTTATGTGAAATAATTGGAATTTTTAAAAAGCTGCTCTGCAGGGTGAGCTCTTCCACGAGAAGGGGCTGGAGCCGGCCCTGGGGTGCCCACATCCCTGCTCCATCCCCTCCTCTTTAATTCCCGTTTTATCATTTATTCCCACTTTACAGAATCACAGGATCCTGGAATGGTTTGGGTTGGAGGAGACCTTAAAGTTCATCCAGTTCCAACCCCGTGCCAGCCACGGGCAGGGAAATTTTAATTTCCAATGAAAATTTCCTCGTGGGACTCCACAGCCTCGAAATCCCCCCGAAGGCTCATCGAAGGCCCCCATCACACTTGATCAGGTCAATAATACACAAACTAAGAAGGATTTGCACTCGAGACAGTAACAGCTTCTCAAGAGCCATTACAGTGTAGTGGCTTTAAGAAAGAAATCCCTTTTAAGAATTGCCAGACTCTGGAGTAACGTGATAGTCCAGAAGGCTTTAGGCTCTTTCTAGCAAATATAATGTTACATGTGCTTTCCAAGGGAAGTTTACCCACTTACAAGTCAGGAAAAAATAAGATGGGAGGGTTTTAAAATATTTTCTGTGTTTGCTTTATTGATAACTATATGAACCCTGCAATGAGCCAGTGAGGGAGAGAAATTTTATATTTGAAAATAAGCCCAAATTGTTTTCTGCATAAACAGGGAGGACTGCAAGCAGTCAAAGCAAAGAGCCACAAACCCCACGCCAGTCTCTGTAGTGCCCCATCAGTGACAGATAATTGATGACTTGGTTTAGCTAAATTAAATTATTTGGAAAATAAATTTAGAAAATCTAATTTACAATAAATAATATGGAAAATTGGCTTGTGTCTGTACGAGATTCAGAAAATGTTCACTCCTGTTTCCAGCAAAAAGAAAAGTGGGGAGGGGGTGTTGCTGCTTTGTGATATTTGTGTGAGTTTGTGTTCCTGTGTATACAATAAATGCATATATAAGTACATAAATAAGATGGGAAACATGGCAAAACAGCTTAATGGCATTTGTCAGCCCTGCTGGCTGTTTTTCCTGAATTGAGCAATAAAAATTATCAAAAATGTAATATATAGGATGAGATTCTATGCTGATTACTTTAAAAACTGTTTACTAGTTATTTCTAGTCATCTGCTGGTTAATTGCTTGATAAACAGGGGTTTGTTCAAAACCAGAAGGAATCCCCAACATCCCTGAAACAATTTCTAAGTGGGTAATTTCTACTTTTCCCCCCTCAGCAATATTTCTAGAGGAGAAATACCCCCAACCCCCTCCGAGAGCTCTGCTTTCAACGCAGTGTGCAGCAGGTCAACCTCCCAATTTCAATAAAGGGCAGGGACACATGAGTAAAGGCAGAACTCCCCTGGCTCCAGCGCTGCCGCAGGATGCCTGGGGAAGGCTGATGTTCTCCAAAGGCCGTTCCTGCCCCCCTGTGGTGGCACCAAACCAGCGCTGCAGCCCCGAACCTGCTCGGCAGCAAGGGATGGAGCCCGGTCTGACATTTATTTCTCTGGGGTCTGGGCTGCCTGAGGGTCACTGGGTCACTTCATTTTGAGGGGAAGGCTCTGGAGTGACGGGATAGATTCAAACTGGCAGAAGGCAGGGTGAGATGGGATATTGGGGATGAATTCTTCCCTTCGAGGGTGGTGAGGTACAGGTTACCCACCAAAGTTGTGGCTGCCCCATCCCTAGAAGTGTTCCAGGCCAGGCTGGATGGGGCTTGGAGCAACCTGGGATAGTGGAAGGTGTCCCTGCCCATGGCAGGGGGTGGAACAGGATGAGCTTTAATGTCCCTTCCTATTAATTCTGTGATTCACTGGTGTGACTGCTTTGCTGCAGCCTCCCACTGCAAACATCTTCACCCTGCTCCTTCAACTCAGCCACCCTCATCCTCACCCATAGTTATTTTATTCTGTCATGTCTTTCTCATCCAGGCAGACATTTCTTCAGAGTCTGGCTGAATTTTGGGGATGGGAGAAGGTTGGGAATGACTTTGTTACCAAAGCTTGGCCTTTGCAAGCATTCAGGGTCAGTCTCAGCCTCATGCCACAGCAGCTCCTGTCCTGTCCAAGCCTGGAGCAGATCTAGCCTCATCCCTGGCCATGGCAGCTCCCTGGGATGGCCCAGGTGAGTAGAAGTCCCTCATTCTGAGAGGCTACAACAATCTGAACAAAGCTTAGAAATAAACTCAGGATTATATTCACAAATTTCTGCAGAATCACTTTGCCACTGGCAGGACTTCTCCAAGGTTTCTTCTGGTTTTCAGGGGAGTTTTCCCAATTTCAAGGCTTGGGAGTGCAATATTATGCACCTTTCACTCCTAAACCTCACTAATAAAGCAATAGCAATCATGAACTGATTTTTGCTTCCATTTTTCTACTTCCTGGCAGAAAAACTGTGCCCACACTTATCCCTGAGCTCTACTGGGTGCCACTAGAGTCACTGTCAGGCTGGTTGTACTTACTGATACCAGAGGGTGAGCTGGGATTGCAGACTGGGCAATTAGGGAAAAGGAACACTTTGCATTGCTAAAACAGTCCCATTTGGCTTGGAGCCACGGAGAGAACGAGCAGAATGAAGAGAGCATCAGCCCATTCCTACAAAATCACTGCGCTCCCAATCCCTGCTCCAACACATCCACCCTGCTCCTCAGCCCCCTCCAGGGATCTGCCTGGAGAACCAACAATGCCAGCTGAAGGGAGTTGTATTGCCTGCCCAGCCTCAAGCAGAACTGGGGAGGGGGGCTATTGCCCCCAGATGAATAAATCATCTCCAGACATTTCTTCACCTCCTCAACAGGTGCCTGTATCTGTTTCTGTGGCCGGCGGGAGCCGCTTTTCCTACATGAAACCGTAGATCCGCCGGCCAGCGCCTGGTGGCACTTCCAATTCAATTAACTTACTCACTGGAACTCCCAGAGAAACTGAATATGACGAGAACAAGAGGGGAAGCCGGGCCAAATTAATAGGACGAGATCCTTTTACAGCCCCGGCCAGCAATCCTGAGCAGCAGCCCTGAAAAGCAAATTGGAACGAGCAAATTGCTGTTGAAAAATTCTTTCAGCACTCGGCTGTTGCTACTCAGCCGGTCACTGCTGGGAGTCAAAGGTTGAAAAACCCTGGGATGGTGCTGACAATGGAGGCATTCTGGTGACAAACATTTACATTTTATTTATTGGTGTGCTGGAGGTAGATTAGTCTCGTCTTCGGCCGCGCGGGATGGGCTGCGCCCGTTTGGAGAGGAGGGCAAGGGGGGAGCAAGCATTTTATTGTGGGGGGGAAAAAAAAAAAACCCAATAAAATCGTATTTCCTGCTCCCAGCCTAAGGAAAGGATAGTTAGATTTTGAAGATTACCCTCAGGAGAAAGCTTTTGTCCCCAAGGGCTCCTTTTAAAGAAAAAGCGCGTTATGGGGGATTTTTAATGATTCCAAATTAAGTTATCTTCAAAAATAATGTCATTTTATCTGTATGCCTGACTTGCCATGTGCTTCATGCAAAAGCCCTGCTGCTTTCCTTCATGGAGACCAGGGCACACAGCAAATAATTCATTCAAAGTGTCCAATCAATGCTTTGTACAGGTGCAAACTTGTGTGTGGGCATTGTTTAATTGCGTGTGGCTGTGTAGCCCCAAATTGATGGGAGACTCATCAGTTTGTAAAAAGAATAATTCCAAGTTCACAGCTGCAATTTCACTGAACATTTTTGACTTTCAGTGAGCTGTGAAGAAGGAGAGGGAGAGGAATCTCTGCTGGGGGAATGGAAATAAGCAGGAAATCATAAGCACATCATGAGACATCCTTCTGAATTAAGCCCCAGTCTTTATTTTATTGATAAAAGAGGATCAATGTACCTGTGGGATAAAATGCTGGGGAAAAGAAAAGGGAAAATTCCCAGTTGGGACCCAAGTGAATGCTTTGAACTGGAAGAACATCAGGTTCCTCTCGTGGCAGTGCTGGTCCCATGGAGACTCCTGTGCCTGGGGATGTCCCAGTGGGGTGCACCATCTCCAGGACTCTGCCCTAAAAACCTTGGGACAGCTGCTGCAAGGGGACAATCCCCTTTTGGCACCCTCCTCCTTGTCTCTTGCGTGACAGGGACACAGCAGAGCAGGGCTGGTGTTGATGCTTTCCCCAGTAACCTCAAATCCAGCTCTGTCCTTGTCAATCATTTGGGAAAGCTAAGCCCCAAATCCCTTTACTGTCTCCTGCTGCTCGTGCCTGCTGGCCCCCAGACAAGAGCTGAGGGAGTGCTTGGTCACAGAAAGAATTTCTCTAATTTTTTTTTCAGTGGCTTCCTTCTCTTCCCCTTGATAACTGGGGGCAGAGTGGAAGGAAAGACCAGAGAGACCATCAGCAAGGAGAGTGTTGGTCCCAGGGGCAGGATTTGTGTGCTGGCTGCTCTTGGCCACCTCTCTCTAGAAAGGCAAGAGCTTTTTGGGGGTCATCTTTTGCCTGTAGATCCCAAACTGGAGCATCCCCTGGGCCACAAAATCTCTCCTGCTCCACACACCAGAAGCAGCAGGAGAGTAAATCCCGAGGCAACGCAGCAAGGTGAGCCCTGCAGCAAACCCTGGATGCTCACTCTGGCTCTTCCCAGGAAGCAAAGAATGAGTCACAGAAACTCCAGCCCGAGCTGGGGGGTGACTGCCACACTCAGCCAGCCCTTGGATGATGACCAAGGTCCATTTGATCTCCAGAGCTGCACCAGCTTGAGTTGCAAGGAGGCCACTCTGGCCAGCAAAGCTTCTGCTGCAAGACTCACATGCTTACAAGGAGATTTGGCTTTGTTTTTCCTCCTGAAAGCCCAAAACTTCCAAAAACATCCTTTTGTGCCATTTTCCTCCCGTGTTACCTCTTCCCCATCTTCGCTTTGTGTCTGACACAACACCGCCATCAAATTCCACAAAAGCCCCACCTTAAACAATTTGCCCAAGCAAAGATCTACTCCTGTCCCTGCCCAGCTACACTGGATTCTGCAGGAAAACCTGGAGCATCATCGTGCACTAAGAAAGGATGGAGAGGAAAGGTGCCCCCTGGTTTTCTTTTATTCATGACAATGTGTGGAACAAAATGAGCTCACTGCAGAGGGACTCTTTGGAGGAACTGCAGTGACAGGACAAGGAGAAATGGGTTAAGACTGAAAGAGGAGAATTTTAGGTCAGATATACAGAACAAATTCTTCCCTGTGAGGATGGTGAGGCCCTGGCACAGGTTGCCCAGACAAGCTGTGGCTGCCCCTGCATCCCTGGAAGTGTCCAAGGCCAGGTTGGATGGGGATTGGAGCAGCCTGGGATAGTGGAAGGTGTCCCTGCCCAAACCATTCTGTGATTCTATACCTGTTCAATTTTAGGTGGGATTTGCAATAAATCTCCCTTTATCACCAGAGAAGGGCTGTAGGGTCCCTTTACACACCCTTGTAAACCTAAAGCAACCCAACTCTGAGTAGCTGGACTCCTGACACCTGATCCAAAGAGCAAGGCCACTGTATTAAATACCTTGCACCTTTTTAATTGCAGTGGCCTTATTTCAAGCATTCAGTATTTTCTCTCATTTTTGATTCAACTTATTTTTAGCTTTTTTTTTTTTCCACTGTCAAATGTACTGAAGCTGACATAATTATTGCTCTGCCTCCCCCAAAGGCATGTATTTACCTACTTGTTAAAAGGCTTTTTCCATGCTGCCATGCTGTTGCTGTGACAAGATGACTTTGAAGGCACAGTAGGTAAAATAATATTGTATATTGCACAGCAACCCCAACAACGAAATGTTAATTTAACCAATAAAGTAACCACATGGTAATTATAATAATCACTGTTCCTTATCTCTTAACAGGGCTAAAAGTGGAAATCAGATTTGCCATGCAGTGCATGTCAGCTCAGAAATTACTACACAAATCACTCAGAGCAGTGAAGTTTTCAGCCCCACCACCTCTAACTCATGGAAATGATTCTCTGGAGAGTTCAGCGTGGTCTCAGAGCCATCACCTTCCTCCCCCAGCTCCCTCCTGCCCCAGCATCATTCTGGAAACAAATCATCCAGGTGGCTGTGCAGGAACACCCTCTCTGAGCAGGTAACTGGGATTTACCCATCATTCCTTTGTGCTTCCAAACCTCTGTGCTGGCTTGGAAACTCCCACCCTGCTTCTCATTCCCAATGACACACCAATAAATGGATGCCAAGTTCTCTTTGAAACTCAGAAACGGGTTACCAAAAATAAAGTAAATCCCTGGCAGTGACGGACATCTCGGAAGGCAGAGAGCTCTCAGTGGGAGAGAAAGGCAAGGAGGGGGATGGAGAGCCTTTCTGTCTTTGTAGGCATGGCAAAAACTGCTTTTTGCCCTTTTGCTGAGCAGCAAGTCAGGAAAAGTGTGGTCCAGTGCAGCTTGAGGGAGGATGAGCTAAAGCTGTACAAGGGAATTTGCACGGCTTAGTCCATGGCTGCCCCCCAAAATGGCAAGGCAGGAGACATCTCAGGGTGGGTACCTCAGCTCCAGAGAGGAAGAGGCTGGAGCTGCACATCCCAGTGCCTGGATGGCACTGAAGGAGCCCCAGACTGTGCCCAGGGTCCCACAGGGAGACTCCAGGGATCCAGGACTGCCTGGGAACCATGCCCAGCTCAAGCACAGGGAGCTCCTTTACCTGCCTGTACAACCCTTCCTATGGCAGAGGTGGGATGGTCCAGCTGACCCTCCCACCTTAAAAATCTGTGCTGGGGAGGTGCCACAAACCCTCCTGGGGTGTGGGGTAAGTGCACATAGTCCTGCATAGATGGAACAGGGGCAGCTGCAGACAGAAAACCCCATAACCCCCTGACAGCACCATGGGTTAATTCCTTCCCCTGCTCCTGTTCCTGCTCCAGGATGTGGCTTCCAGACCAAAGCTACCTGGCCAGGAGCCCCTTGGTTGCTGTTCCCCTGAGGGAAGGATCTGTAAGTGATCCCAAGAAGGTCCTGACATCCCCTACAGAGGAGCTTTTTGAGGATAATTCTGTTACAGCCCGAGAAGCCTTGAGATGCTCCAACACCACGAGTCTGTGTGAGGTCCGAAAACAGATTTTCCCCTTCTCAAATTTTATAGGGTGTGGAAATAAAGCCAATTCCCATTCCAGGCCAAATCCCCCAGCCAGATGCCAATCTGGCTCCCGACTGTGATCCTCAAGCTAATATTAACTTGACACAGAGGCAACAGCAGAAATGAGGAATTTGAAGAGCGGGCCTTGGTCCATGCTAGCGTGGCTTTGGGATTTTAGTCCAGAACTTTTGATCTGAAAATTGATCTGTGGCTTTGCAACACACCTCAGGAGCCCCCATTAAATATCAGAATACCTAATGCTTGCTCTGGGCGGGTTTTCAAGATATCAGTCTTTCTCTTTCCTTAAAAAGTCCTGGAAACAGCAATATTTCAGGAAACCTTGGTAAATCCTGCAATGCCCTGACCAAACCACCCCAGGAGAAATGAAGCAGCTCTTGGTGTGGCCAGTGGGTGTTGCCAGCCCACTCAGGTTGTCCTTTTGCCAATATCAATCCAGCAAGATATTTCTTTCATTTTCCATTGCTACTCCTGAAGTGGATATTTTTTTTCTTTTTTTCTCCTCTGGGGCTATCACAGGGCCTGGACACCAGAGAATTCCCCACGGTGGCTCCATCCTTTCCTCAGGCTCACGAGGAAATGCAGCAGTAACTCTCTCCTCTGTGTTAAATGTAGGGGTGTAGTCATGGTTTGTGCCTGTGATGTTTTGATTTCTCTGAAACTCTTTCCCAGGCACTGTTCTGTCAACAAGAGACACGTTTTCCTAACTGTGTTTTGCATTCCTTTCCCTAGGAGGGACCTTTGCTTGATGTCCCTCTGACTTGACCAATGTATTCGAAGAAGTTTGTCTTTCTTCCACCCCTTGGGTGGGTTCTTTGTAAAATAGCATAAAGGGAAGAAATTCCCAGGCAATAAAGATTGGTTGGAGTCATTTCAGCCTTCTGAAAGTTCGGTGTCTGTGTCGCTGTTAATCTTGAACAGCGTCAGAGGGGGTTTAAGCCATCTCCACATGGCTTCTCCTCAGAGCATTTTAACACCAAAATCTGCAGCACCTGTGGCACTTCCCAGGCCTCGGTGGTGACAAACCCTCATTGTCACCTGCAAATGCCACTTAGTGCACTCTGGGCAAGAACGGTGAGAAAATGTAACCATGCTTCTTTTTTTTTTTCATTTTCTCATCAGATTAGAGGCATGCACGTGGCAGGGGTTAATTGCCAGCAACTTTAATTGTTACCCTATGACTCCTGCTTCCCTCGTGTGTTAGTGGCACACAGTCAGGGCTAATAGTGAGAAAATTTGACTGTAGCTCCACCACTCTCTCTTCATTAGGCTAATGGAACATTTTCCTCTCATTTTCTCCCCGGGGTAGCTGTAGGAGTGCTACCTTATAATTGTTGCTCTTACTGTAATTGGCAGTAGTAGGAGGATGTATAATCTCATTGTCTTTCCTGTGCAGTGGTAGATTTATTTATGACCTATTGACAATTCCCAGCCAGCAGCTGTAGCACAGTGAGGGCTGCATTAGCCTTTCCCCCCCTCAAGAAAAGGGGAGACTGCACAAAGGCTGTGATTAACCAGAAAGAACAGGAGCCCAAGATGTCCCACAGGACCAAATGTTAACATCAGGAACGGCAAACAAAGGCACTGCTGACCCTGAAGGGACCTTGGTATCCAATTCCCAGGAATCAGAACAACCTTTGTGGATTCTAATGGCACGTTCCCATCTCACTGGCAAAACACAAAGGGTTAAACTCATCTTCAGAGCTGCTTCAGCACACTGGCACCAAAAGTGGACCAGGCTGTCTTCCACACTACCTTCCACCATGGGTGGGTGAGAAAATGAGGTCCTCAGAGCCTGTAGGTGAGGGGGATATCCCAGCCCCACTCGGCAAAGCACCTAAACTTGTGCTTAATTGTCAAGTTCTTGCTTTGGGGTTTTGCTTTGCAGGGCCCTAAGCTGGTTTGGCATGAACAAACCTGATCCTTCCTCCCAAACACGACTGGTGGATCCAGAAGCAGCTTGTGGGTCATGGCTGCTGTTGCCAGGTGGCTGAAAAATAACAGTTTTTTCCATGGATGACACCCTGCAAACAGCTATTTCAATCAGAGGCTGGCAGAGACCTTATTTATGTCTCCATGTCTTTTCTACCTAGAAGTTGCTGCTCCTTTCGTCCCCTGCTCCAGGGGAAAGCAGTTTGCTTTTAGTCACAGACCAGTATTTTCATAGCAGCAGCCTCAGACCTTTAGAAAGTTGGGGTCAGGGCAAGCCATGAAGATTTCCAGGCTGGAGGAACATTGCCCTGTGAACTTATCCAGTGGTCCGAACAGAGCCAGGATCAGCCCTGAGACCCTGATAACACTGCAGGGTTATCCTGCTGCACCTCAGGTGGAGAAAATAAATAGAGGTAAGTCAGGATCAGAGCTGGGATGAAGCTCATGCAGAACATTCCCATCATGCTTTTCCAGTGGCTGAAATGATGCTCTTTATTCCACCTCTCATCCTCAAGGCTGAATCAATCAAAGCAACACTTGGAAAATCCCTGTGTCTCCAAAACAGGGAGAACATGAAATGCAAATCTCTGTCCTCCACGCTGTTAGCTTCATTTACTTTTCCATCTTCTCGCTGTTTAAAAGAAAAAAAAAAAAGGCAAAGAAGAGAACAAATAAACAAATAAATAACTAAAGAGGGAAGCAAAGATAAAAACACTGACCCAAATCCAGTAGCAAAGAAAAGAAAACAAAAGAAAGAGGGAGGGCACCACAAGATGCATCCTGGTTCTGTGCTCACGCTCACGACAAGGGTCCTGCTTACCTCCCTGCTGCTCAGCCAGGCCTGTCTGTGCTCCCAGCTCTTCCCAGCCCAGGAAAAGCAGGTTTGGAGCTGGTCAAGGGCATTCCATGGCAGGCAGGATTTTCTCTCACAAAGGAATTTGCCAGCCAGGCCCCAGAATGTGACCCAGGTAATGAGCTTTGTCATTCGCGGCGCTGCGCGGGAGCTATTTTGGGAGCCAAACCAGCTTTTCTGCACTGCTGAGATGCTTTGAGCTCGGAGGGGTTGTCTCAGGGATGCCTCTGACAGTGAGAGCCATAACACCCACCCTGACATATCTAGCACAGTTAGTGGGGGAAGCTTTCCCAGGAAAGGCTGGGATTTTCCAAGGGAACATGGTGTCTTTGGGTAGGAGGGGAGATCCAGGCTCTCCAGGGAAGTGGTCCAGGCACCAAGTCAGCCGGAGTTCAAGGAGGATATGGACAATGCTCTCAGGCACAGGGTGGGATTCTTGGGGCTGTGCAGGGCCAGGAGTTGGACTTGATGATCCTTGTGGGTCCCTTCCAATGCAGGATATTCTGTGATTCTCTGATCCTGTCCATCCAGAGGCAGAGATGCTGGAGATGGGGCTGCCCGTGCTCAGCTGCAGCCTGATGGGAAACCCAAGCACGAAGATGCTCTGCAGGAGCAAGAGCCTGGATTGTCCCATGGGAGCAACAACCCATGGTGGCCCTGGGCAGTTGTACCAGGAAAACAAAGTGTTCAAAGAGAAAAATTCATGGCTCATCCAGGAGGAGATGGACATTTGAGCCCTGTGTATCCTGACTTGGGGAACAACCTGACATGATTTTTGAATCCCACCACTGATCCCACTCCTTGCTCTTTGCCCATGGCCAGGCCCTGAAGCTGACTGCTTGTCCTTCCCACCCCTGTAACGGGGTTAAGTCACTGCATCCCAGAATGGTTTTGGTCAGAAGAAACCTTCAAGATCATCCAGTTCCAATCCCCTGCCATGGACAGGGACACCTTCCACTATCCCAGG
Organism: Phylloscopus trochilus trochilus; assembly: GCA_016584745.2. Taxonomy (NCBI): domain Eukaryota; kingdom Metazoa; phylum Chordata; class Aves; order Passeriformes; family Phylloscopidae; genus Phylloscopus; species Phylloscopus trochilus. The sequence goes on along the minus strand of WQNJ02000001.1, from coordinate 62,376,697 downwards.
CTGCTCCAAGCCCCATCTAATCTGGCCTGGAACACTTCCAGGGATGGGACAGCCACAGCTTCTCTGGGCAACCTTTTCCAGTGCCTCCCAGTCTGAGCCTCACTGGATGCCAGTGGAAGTTTTACTTCCATGAGAGGGAAAACCCAGCCCTTATCAGCCCAGGATCAGCCCCTTGCCAAGAGCAGCACACACGTGTTGATAGGCAGGATGGATTTTCGTGTCAGAAGAGTGGTTTTGCTTATCTTCCACTGCACACAGATGAGCTTATTAAAGCAAAGTAGGTCAGGCACATGATATAACAGTGTGATCTATGTGAAAGGCACTGGGAGGTGTTCATTGTGCTGAGACACTCCACTCCTGATGGATTTATTCCACTTCACACAAAGAGACTCGGCCAGAGCCAAATCCCCCCAACAAAGCCAGAAGCAAGCTCCCCACTAACTTCAGTGAGACCAAGATTTCAGCATCACTCCCTGGTTTCTGCAGAGAATAGTTAAACGAGTCCACAAAAGGAATTATTACCTCTGGATTCTATGGAAAATAGAAAGCATACTAATAAAATTAAAAATAAATAAAAAGAGTACGGTGCTGAATTCAGAAGAAGGATGACTTTTCTTCTCCAGGCTGTAACAGTTTGTGTCATCATGGAATGCAATCACAGAGTCACAGCATGGTTTGGGTTGGAAGGGACCTTAAAGTTCATCCAGTTTCACCCCCTGCCATGGGCAGGGACATCTTCAACCAGACCAGGCTGCTCCAAGCCCTGTCCAACCTGGCCTTGGACACTTCCACAACACTTGTAGTGTAGCCCTGGTTCCTGCCTGAGATGTTTTGGTTTTCTGAAATTCTTTTCCCAGGGAGTTTCCTGTAAACAAGAGACACGTTTTTCTGACTGTAACCTTTGTTTACATTCCTTTCCCTAGGAGGAACTTCTTCTTGCTGTCCCTCTGGTCTGACCAATGTGATTGAAGAGGTTTGTCTTTGTTTCGCCAATCGAATTGGTCTGTGTAAAATGGTATAAAAAGGGAGACACATCCCAAAAATGAAGGAGTCATTTTCAGCCTTCTGAAGTTGGAGTCTGTGTCATTGTGGTGTACAACAGCATCACTTGTAGCTCTGCAGGAAGATGAAAGCCACAACTGTGCCTTCATCCAGCTGAAAATTAACCAGGTTTTGTCCTCCCTCATTCCCAGTTTCCTCTTCTCCCTGGCCTGGCTGGCCACAGCACGGATGCTGACACAGGCCTGAGTGCTGGACTCAGCCCAGGACTTCATTTCACCTCCTAGACAGAAGATTATTCTCATTTAGGCATTGGTAAGCCCTGACTCCTCACTGGTGAGCAGCTGGAAATGGTACCCCCTCCAAGAAGTGTCAGATCCAGCAGAAGATGCCTGCCCTGGGCTGGCAGAGATAATCTCTCTCCCTCCCTGGTGACAGGCACCATCCAACGTTATCAAATCCAGCTCGTGGCTCGTGCTCAATCAGCAGCTTATTTAGAAAAGTCAGTTTGCTAATTGAGAAAAGTTTAATGAATTTTTGGTGTGTGTGGGGAAAAAAAAAAAAAAAAAAAAAAGATTACTTTATATTACCGATGTGTTCATTTGAAAAATTCATTACATTTACGTATTGTGTTTTCATGTAAATACCTCAGCCAAAATGTATTAGCAAAGAACACAATATTATGGTTCATGGTTCATGTGGTATCTGAAAGGAATAATTGTATAACTAATCAGTGAAAACAAAGTAAATGTTCCTCTTGAGCTTGTACAATAAAAAATGGAATTAAAACTATTCAGGCTCAAAAATGCAAATATGCCATGTTTCCCATCAGCAAGAAAATAAAAAAAAAATAATTAATATTTAGAAACCCACCTGCAGCATTGGGTTCAAGTATGAGGGCCCCAGCTTGAATGGGATGTGGTGGTGCTAGAGTGAGTCCAGAGGAGGCCACAAACATTCTCCAAGGGCTGGAGCCCCTCTGCTCTGCAGTCAGGCTGGGACAGCTGGGGGTGCTCACCTGGAGAAGAGAAACCTCCAGGGAGAGCTCAGAGCCCCTTCCAGGGCCTAAAGGGGCTTCAGAGAGCTGGGGAGGGACTGGGAACAAAGTCCTGGAATGACAGGACAAGAGGAAATGGCTTCAAATGGACAAAAACCAGGGTTAAATGGGATATTGGGAAGAAATTCTTCCCTGTAAGGGTGGGGAGGCCCTGGCACAGGTTGCCCAGGGAAGCTGTGGCTGCCCCATCCCTGGAAGTGTTCCAGGACAGATTGGATGGGGCTTGGAGCAACCTGGGATAGTGGAAAGTGTCCCTGCCCATGGCAAGGAGTTGGAACTTGATGGATTAAGGTCCTTTTCCAACCCAAACCATCCCAGGGTTCTCTAATTCAAGGATCCAGGGTCGCTGGGATTTTCTGTCTCATCACAAGGCACTGACCCCGTGTTTGTTCAAACCACTTCCCTGTCCTACAGCCCCACCAAAGAGTTCAGGGCTGCACTTGGGCAGTTCAGTTTTGGGGGTAGTTTTTAAATGCAACTCTCTCAAGTGATCCCTCCAGTGTTAGGGCAGAACAGGGACAAGGTGATTAATGCACGGGAACAAGCCCAGGGTCTCTCAGAGAACAACCTGCTCTTGAAGTATGTCTTTTAATGCACCCAAAGCAGACAATTGATGTTGGAATTTGTAATTCCACTTCAATCACAGTTATTTCCCGTCCATTTCTCTCTTTTCATGTCCATCTGTAGCTCAGACTGGCAGCATGAGACAGCTTCTCTCAGGGATGTCTCAGGGATCCCTGTCCTTGCACAGCCTGCTCTGAAACTCACAGATCAGAGCTACACCGAGATGATTTTTGGGAAGCAGAAAGTCTGAATGAGCAGCACAGCCTGTGGAGTTGGCACAGCAGGGCCACAGCCTCTGTGTTTTCCAGAGGGCAGGGGTATGCTGCAAGCAGGTGAGGGGAAAAAAACCAAGGGGAATCCTCCTAACTCTGGGCACTCCCAAAAACAGGGGGAAAGGAGGTTTTGCTCAGACTAAGAAGAACTCAGTGGGGTCACTGATGCTGTGTCTCTGCTGGACTCCAGGACCTCAGGCAATGCACAGTGGAGCCTCCTGGATGGGATCTGCGTGTCCTGACAGTTAAAAAAAAAAAAGAAAAAAAGAGAGAGAAAGAAAAAAAAAAAAAAAAAAAAAAAAAAAAAAAAAAAAAAAAAGGGAAAGGGAAAGGGAAAGGGAAAATATCCACCTTCAGCACCACTCGGTGACATTCTGATTTTCACAGCCAATTGCCAACAGCTCATACCTCAGGTGTGAGCAGGGCTGATGGGCTTCACCCAGGCTGCCAGCAAGGAAGGGTTTTGCTGCTCCTTCAGCAAAACCCCAAAGAGCAGAGGCAGAGGAGATCCAGCACCCCCAGCCAATTTGCAAGGCTGCAGGGTGGGAGATGGAGAGCATCCAAAGCTGCTCACCTGGGCAGGATGAGGAGGCAATTCCCAGGATAAATAAAGTCATACAGGATGCCCTGTGTGGGGTGACATGAATCCCATGACTCTTAGTGGACTGGGGGCTGTGGGCCTGATATTTCTGAGTCTGAAAGGTTTTCAGCCTGCCAGTGGCTGATTTCTTCCCAAGGGAAGATTTCTCGGGAGAGAAAATCTTTTTCTTTCAAGGACAATTTCTGTAAATAACTGATATTCTCAAAATAATTCTGATTATCAGCTGTGCTGATTGTGTTTCTCTTGCCCCACCAATGGGACTGGAGAGGTTTTGCTCCCTTTCACCAATCATGTCAAGTCTGTATCAAACACCTTATAAAAGGTACTAAAAATTAGACAACAAAGCCTTCTGATTTTCTTCTGCTTCGAACTGGAGTCAAGTGTCTTTATTTTGTGTCCAAGTGCAACAGGTGACCCCGAATCCCCATTCACAGCATCCCAGCACCTGGGGATGTCCCTTTTCCCAGCAGCCGGCTCATTCCCGCGGCAGAGCTTTAATATCCACAGTGCTGAATTATTCACTGCCTCGGGGCACACACCCTGCTCTGAGCCAGAGCAAGATAAAAGCACTCAGGAAAGCCCTTGGGGCATCCTGGGCGCTGCTACAGCATCCTGGATCCTCGGGGATGCTGGAAGGGAGGAGCCGCTGCCTTCTCGGAGGGGGCAGGACGAGCCCCGCAGTCCCCCGGGCTCCTGCGGCTCCGGAGGAGGATGGGTTGGTTCCTCCAGGTGCGGGCTCTTGGTGCTGCAGAGCTGGCCCGGATGGGATTAAGAGTCCATTAAGAGTCATGGGATTCATGTCACCCCACACAGGGCATCCTGTATGACTTTATTTATCCTGGGAATTGCCTCCTCATCCTGCCCAGGTGAGCAGCTTTGGATGCTCTCCATCTCCCACCCTGCAGCCTTGCAAATTGGCTGGGGGTGCTGGATCTCCTCTGCCTCTGCTCTTTGGGGTTTTGCTGAAGGAACAGCAAAACCCTTCCTTGCTGGCAGCCTGGGTGAAGCCAGCGTGCACTGGCTCTGTGCAGCCACAAGAGTGTGCCTGCACCACAGCTTTGGGGAAACGGCAGCCTTTAGCCGGGGTGATGTTAAAAACTCTCCTCCTCTGCAAGAGAAGGGTCCCGGCTCTGCCCTCCTGCTGATGCCTTAGATTTCAGCTTTCATCGTTTCAGATTCTCTGCCGCCTAAGGATGGAGTTCTCAGCCTTATAGTAAGGGTTAGTAAGATCTCTTCACAGAACAAGTAGACAAAACAAATCCTTTTCCTGCTGAGGACCAAGGACAACTTTCTGCCCAAAAGCACAAACAAGGGTGGCTGGAGGGAGGAACAAGAAGGATGGGACCTCACAACCTGAAGCTGTAGTTGGACAATTAAACCCCAATATGCAAATGGACCAAAACTTATAAAAATATAAAATCTCGTGATCAGGTAGCCATTTTGTGTGGTGTTCCCTAACTCACCCTGGGTGCAGCCTTGGTCAGGCTCCTGTAATGCCCAGGGTAAGAGCTGGAAGTCTTTTAATAAATCTCTACTTTATTCTCTAGCTCTGTCCAGCCTCTGTTTCAGGTCAGCCCTCCCAAGGCATCACTACCCACATGGGATTCCTCTCTCTTTAAGGACCAGCCGTGACTCTTGGCTGGGGAGAAAGATTAGGATTTTGGAGCAGGCAGCCTTTTGTTGCATGTCTAGGTAGGGATTTTCTGCTTCAAGGATGTTTTTATTTACAGGCTCCTTAAAGCTATAAACCCTGGAGGTGAGTCCCTGCATCTGCAGAGTGAGGTTCTTCTCTCCAGTCTTTAAGAGGTGTCCTAACTTCATCCTTGGCAGTGCTGCGTTAATTGTTGGACTTGATGACCTTTAAGGTCTTTTTCAGCTTTAATGATTCTATATTTCCATGATCTGAGCTGGTTACTCAGGTTCTTTATTGTGAATATGCATTTCTAGGGCAAGATCACCCTAGTTCTAGGGCAAGATCACCCTAGTTCTAGGGCAAGAACTTCACCCAGTGACTGTAGGATGGACACAGACTGCAGGGTTCAAAAGTGTCTTTCAGGGCATGTAAAGAGAGCCAAAGGTGTTCAGTCCAGCTCTAGGGGTTGGTGCCTGTAGACATTGTGTTTGGTCAGCCAAACTGAAATTTCTGATCTGAAAATTCATTCCTGTTGTTTGAGATCTGCTTTCACAGAATCACAAAATCATTGAAGTTGGAAAAGACATACAAGATCGTGGAGTCCAGCCTTTGGCTGATCACCACTTTGTCAACCAGACCAGAGCCCTGAGTGCCACATCCCATTATTTCTTGGAAACCTCTAAGGCTGGGGAGTCCATCACTTCCCTGGGCAGCCCATTCCAGTGCTTAACAACCCTTCTGTGGAGAAATTCCTCCCAAAGTCCATCTGACCTGAATCTCCTCTAGTGCAGCCTGAAGCCATTTCCTCTCCTCCTGTCCCTGTTCCCTGGGAGCAGAGCCCGACACCCCCGGCTGTCCCCTCCTGTCAGGGAGTTGTGCAGAGCCAGAAGGTTCCCCCTGAGCCTCCTTTTCTCCAGGCTGAGCCCCTTTCCCAGCTCCCTCAGCCACTCCTGGTGCTCCAGACCCTTCCCCAGCTCCATTTCCCTCTCTAGACACACTCCAGCCCCTCAGTGTCCTTGTAGTGAGGGGCCCAGAACTGGACACAGCCTCAGCAGTGCCCAGCACGTGGGACAGCCACTACTCTGGTCCTGTGGCCACAGTGCTCCTGCTCCAGGCCAGGTGCCATTGGCCTCTTGCCCACCTGGGCACACCTGCACTCATGTTCAGCCACTGTCCACCTACTGCTTTTCCACTGGGCAGCTTTCCAACCCCTCTGCCCTAGCCTGGAGCATTCCCTGGGGTTGTTGTGACCCAAGTGCAGGACCCAGCCCTTGGCCTTGTCGAACCTTACGCTGTTGGTCTTGGCCCATGGATCCAGCCCTTGGATCTGGCCTGTGCAGATCCCTCTCAGAGCCTTCCTGCCCTCCAGGAGATCAGCTCAGAGGGGACAATGGGTCCATGCAGTGAGTCCCTGAGCCCAATCAGTGATTCCATGACTCCATGCAGGACCATGGATGCCACTCGCTCACCTGGGAATGACTGCTCTGAGCATGGTTTGATGTCACATCCCTTCAGCATCAACCCCAGCCCCTGACTGCAAGTGTTCTCTTCTGCCAGGGTCCTCTGAGCCTGCTTGTGCTGGTTTCTGCCAAAAGTGGGAGGTGGTGGAGCAGTGAGTCAGTGCTGATGGCTTCTCCCTCTGCACAGATGGGCAGATTTCTGCAGCCAGCACCAGCTGCAAGGCCCAACAGGAAGAGTTTTGTCTGCAGGGGCTTAGGAGCAAAGAAAGCTCTGAGCCTCGAAATTCACATCCAGAACGTATCAGTGACTGCTGACCTCCACAGGGCTGGGAATTTCCACAGCACTCAGCTCCATCTGGAGGGCTCCCAGCGAGGAGCCGAGGCATGGTTTGGAGATGAGCACTCCCACATCCCTGGGAATTTGGATGGAGCTGTTTGGGAGCCACTGAAGGAATCAAGCTGAGCTGCCAAGTCTTGGGTTTGGTGTGAAGCTGATCTCCCTCCCAGCAAAGGTGATGGGGAAGAGGGATGGGGGCTGGCAGCAGCTCCCTGTCATCTTCCATTTGTGAATGAAGACCTAACTCTGCCGGCAGCTGCCATCTGCACCAGCCTGCTTGGACACGGCCATGGCATCCGGGAACAACAAGACAGCCAAGACAAACACTTGGTTCCAAAAGTGCCCACAGCTGACATATTGCTCCTCTGAAGGCCAAGGAACCTCCTGGACACTGCTGACTGCTCCAGAAGGGGCCCAGTGACCAGTCCTATCTCTCCAGTGGTCTTGACATCACATTTTCTTGCACAAGTACACGGGAGGTTGGGACATGTGAATGTTCATGCTGTGAGAATACGAGAGCAGAGAACGTCTTGGAAGCTACCTGGCTACATAAAGTCTGTTAGTAATTCTGATGGGGTTTTTTTAAAAAAATAAATAAATTATTAGGACACAGATTTTCCCTTCTCTGTCTCTGCCTAGTGGTTTATTTCCCTTCTTGTGTTTTGCAGGGAACTGAATTCTTGTCTCCATGGCGTTATCAATACTGCCACCCAGATTTCTTTCCTGAGCAGGTTAATACCCATCAGAGACTATGACTAGATAGATATAATTAATTACTCTTTCCCATGTTTATTATTTGGGACTTACCAACATAGAATTTCCCTGGAGTTTACCCAGGAGTCACCAGGAGTTGGGATCCATTCCCTTCCCTTGACACAAATCTTTAGGCTAAACCATCCCATGTAATTGTACACCAGCAAGATGTGGCATCTCAGAAATCCCCTTTTTTTCCAGTCAGTCCCTGAAGAGTTTATCTAGACCTTCTGTATCTGTAGTGAAAAACAATCATAGTTTCTGTATTTTCTCTCCTTTCAGTAAACAATTAGAAATCCCTGACAGGGCTTTCATCTTACACCATAATAAAGTAATTTCTTTTATAAAATGACTGCAATGAAACTGCTAAAAATATTTCTGCAGTGACTGATCTTCCACAGCCTCCAGCATATCCAAGTATCCCAGGTGATCCCTGCCAGTTTGCCTGCTACAGAAAGAAGAGCTGCCAGGCTGTGGTTTTCAGGCACCTCCTGCCTCTCCCAGCTCCACAACCACACAGATCCAGACTCATCCAACCCACGCTTGCTTTTTGTCTTGTCTCCAGCACTGGCCAAAGTGAACATCTAAGAAAAGTACAGCAGCAGGATGAGCATAAAGTGATGTTTCCTCTGATGCTCTCTCAGCCTCCAATAATTTTCCTCTTGGGAACTTCCTGAGCCAAATACTTATAGATACTTGGAAACCCTCAGTTGCTGCTTCCCTCTGGTTCTCCTGAACACACATAAACTGTTGTCATTTCCAATTCCACCTTATCTACAGCCTTTTGCCACCCCCCTGCATGTATACCTGTACATATACCTCCTCCACATCCATAAAAGGACCAGAACTGGGGTACCCAAGAAGGATTTATGAGTTATGGATTTCCATCGTGACACAACAGTGTTAAAATCTGGTGCCACATTTACCATTTCCCATTCCTCTGCTAAGTATCACAGTCCAGGAGATTTCTTGCTTACACTTCTGATGCTTATTTTTTTTCTCTTTAAAAGATTCAAATTCAAGCAGTTTGACATTTTCTACCCTGAATGTTTCAGAGGATGCTGGAAAGCATCCAGTACACATTTTATCACTTTACTTTTTGGCCAGATTTCAATGTAGCCTTTTTTTTTTTCTTTTGCACAGAATTAAAAGATCACACAACAGGTTAGTTTTCCATATGTTTCATTGTTTTAAATAATTAGCTTAATTTAGGCTCCTTTTGTGTTCTCCTTTCACAGACTTTGCAATCAACGTGTTTACTGGCAAGTGAAGACATCATGAATGTGTGTGTGTATTAGAGGGTAAATGCAGAAATTACATTCTGAATTCACTGACACGAGCAGTCACCCCTACAACATGGTTTTGAGAGTTTAATCAAGAAACAAAAAGTTGTGAGCCCAAACAAAACATCTTGACTTTCTCATTTGAATTGCTAAACACTCACCCAGGCTGCATGTGAATGAATTACCGACCCCAAAATTATGTGCATAAATTATTTGGCAAACAAGTCTGAGTAATGAACAAATGTGGGTGAATTGCTGTGTTGGGGAAGAGAAAGTGAGGCATGATTCACTCAATCACCCACTCGTTATGGCTGAGTCCCCAGGCTCAAATTAGGCAATAATCAAGGATCCTTCAGTGCAGGGGCTGGAGTGAGCTCAGCTGGGCTGTGAGCCTGCAGACACAGGATTTGGGAGTTCTGTGTGGCTGGGGCCAGTGTCTGCAGCATCCAACACTCACCCGCAGCGCTGAAGTGCCCAGCCGGTCCTGATGCAGACACTTGGACACCCCTCAGGCACCAGGAAATTGCAATTCCTGATCTCACAGCAAAATCACACATTTCTGGGTCAAACAATGCTCAGTCCATGGCCTAGGCCAGACTGACTGTTCTCATGTAGCGTTAGCAGGGTTCAGACTGGCAGGGAGTAGGATTAGATTGGATATTGGCAAAAAATTCTTGGCTATGAGGGTGGTGAGGCCCAGGCACAGGGTGCCCAGAGAAGCTGTGGCTGCCCCATCCCTGGCAGTTCCAGGCCAGGTTGGATGAGACTTGGAGCACCCTGGGATAGTGGAAGGTGTCCCTGCCCATGGCAGGGGATTGGAACTGGATGGGTTTTAAGGTCTCTTCAAACCCAGGCCACTCTGTGATCAATCTGTGATCACAGGCACAAGGAAAGCTCACCTTGTGCCATCCCTGATTTTCTTACTTACACTGGATACCACTGCCTGAAAATGTGGAAATGACTCACAGACCAAACTGGATCCAAACCTGTACTCCCATTTGAAATTGTAGGAGAGGTTTGATTTCTCTGCCTCTTGAATTAGGCTGTCTTCTTCTTTTCCACCCACACTTATTACTCCTTTGGGTTTCAAGGTTTGCATGGGATATCTGGAAACCCTGTTCTTGATGACAACAACTTGTGTCCAGCTCACACATTGAGTGTGACCAATATCCAACAGCTGTTGTCCATCCAACCATGCCCTCAGCCCCACCTCCTGCCCTCTGAGCCAACAATGCACACAAAGTTCAGCTTCCCAGCTCCCCAGCTGCCCTTTGCCCTCACCAGGCTTGTGTTCCAGACCTCTGACGTTTTGGGCAGCAGCATTGCACTGCCTGTGCTGGATGGTCACTCTGTGCATGCACAGAGCAAAACCAATGCCCAGAGATCATCCAGGAACCAAGAATCAATGAAACATCCTCTGTCCTGAAGCTTTGTGGTTAAAACCTCCCCAGTCAGACTTTTGAAAGAAAGATCAGAGTAAAAGCATTCAGAGGAAAAAGTGTCTTGTTATTTTCCTTTGGCTTTGCTGAGCATCAAAACAAGTGCAAGGGTGACATTCCTGGGGAACTTTTATTTCAACCACCCTCCTTCAGCCACTCCTGATTTCCAGAGTATCAGTAGCAGGTGGTGCAGAAGACACTGCCAAGGCTCACTTGGAGGATATTTTTTGAAAGCATTAAAAAAATTCTCTTGAACTATTCTGAGCACTGCAGACAGCTCTTTTCTGCCTCAGAAGGGAGTGTGGAAACTTGGGATTCCTCCCCAAAAGCAAAATACCTCTGCCTGGCCCTGGCCCTGCATAAGCCAACTGAGCCTCAGTGTAGAATACACACCACGAGCTGAATTCCTCCCCTGGGGAAACCAGAGCTGAGTTATTGTTCAGTGGCATCAGGAATTGATTCAGTGTGAATGGGAGAATAAAAAAAAAATCCAGGCAAAACTATGAGATCCCAGCCAGCAATACACTTAAACCCACATCTAAGCTTAAGGTCATGAACAGTCCCAAGTAAAATACCAGGACTGGATGTACTGGACTTAAGTGCATAAAAATGGGTTTATGCATGCCCAGTAATAAATTTTAGCAAGGATGGTGTTTTAAGTTGCCCAATTCCCTGCAGCACTTCGGAGTTTCTGTTTCTACTTCTCTCAAATATCTATGCCACGGTGAAGGGAGAGTGCAGGCCCAGCATTGGTACAGTGTGGTGTGGAGCAAGCAGGAGTTTCACTTCCCAGGCCAGCTATTTTCCCTCTGCTCCCTGAGGGAATCCTGTTGAAAGGGGAATTTTTAGTGTCATATTAGAGAAGAAAGCAACAGCTTTGTACACCACTTTACACTGGAACGCTGATTAATACTCAGGTAATGTAACTTCTACTAGATTAGATTAGAAGACACAAAATGCTTCTGTAATTCTGTTTTCAGTGCTCTGCCAGTGACATTAATGTGAGTGATATGGCCTGAGCTTCCTGCTGGACACACCATCCTGTGGAGTAAAATCCACTTCAGACAACCAAAGATGATTATATGGCTGGAGTTTCAATACAAGCAGAGTGAAAAAAGACCTCAAGAACCTTCTCCATTCTGTTCCTGTGTAACAGGGCAGGATCAGCCGAGCGATTTTTGTTCTTGAGAGCTTCCCATGATAAGCCTCTCTAGGAGTTTATTATGGGACTTCACTGCCCACACAGGTCACATTTTCCAGAATTCTCCTGGTCAGACACATCTCTTACACCTTCCTGGTGAATCTCTGGAACCCTTTGCACTCAGCTCTTTATAACTCCATATTTACAATGTTTCCTTGTCTTATGCCTTTCCCAACAAAAGTCTAATGTCGAGACTCACAACTTGAATGCTTTCCCTTCTGTCCCAAAGCCTGTTACTCTGCCATGGAGGGAAATGAGATTGATTTGGCATGATTTGTTCTTGACAAATCCTTGTTGACTGTCTCTAATCTCCTTGTCTTCTCTTACATGCTTACAAATTGTTTGATTACTTGTTCCAGGGTTTCTCAGGAAATTGAAGGTAAACTGATGTCTCTGTAATTCCCTAACTCCTTTCAAACCTCCCCTTTTTTACTCAATTTCCATCCTCACCTTCAGTTTCTTAAGGTACTTACTCATCAAATATTTCATACCTTAGAGAATCTATCAGCAAATCAGGAACTAGCAGCGCACATTCCAAAAAGATGATCATATCTTAAATACCTAAATTTATACCTACATGATATTTTAATCAGTTTTAGGCAGATGATTACTGGGTTTGGATTTGGTTTCCTTATTTTCCAAAACACCACAGTTTTGGTCTGTCTCTATTGTACAGCTTTCAGCAAGCTCGCTTACAGCATCACAAGATGTTTTAATGTGCTGTAACTGTTCTCCTTGACAGCTACAAACCAAACCCAGCCAAAGTGGTCAGGCTGAGCCACTGCTGATGGGTGTCACTGCAAGAAAAAAGGCCTGAATTTCCTGCCAGTGTTCTCCTTTCACACAATGAAGTGGGATGGGTCAGAGTGTGTGGGTGAGCAGTTCATGCAAGGAGATCAACATATTGACTTGCCCAAGTGCAAATCCCTCCTTGTGCAACGCTGGGAGCAGGGAACAATGATGGATGAGAAAGCCAGGCATGCCTGATTCTCACAGCACCCTCCCCTGCTGTGCCAGGGCCTGCTCCCAGTGCAGCTGGGTCCAGCTGAGATCAGCTTTGCAGCCATACACTGAGCTTTCCTGGATGTCACACTTGCACCTTGCCCCAAACTCTTCCTTCTTTCCCGTTCTCAATAAAGGTGTGGGAAGAGGAGAGCTGTCTCCAGCCATCCAGAGTGCAGTGCATCATTTGAAATTAATCATTCCCCATCAGCTTCCCAGGCCAGATGCCAGGCACAGTGGAGTCAATCCTCTCCCATGAAATCATCTCTGAAGCAGCATCTCTGCTCTTAAGTGCATTTTCACATCAAACTGGGGTTTGACAGAAAAAGATTCTCTCTGCTCTTTGCATTGGTTTTTTTTTCCAATACTACTGAAGGGTGCTGTGTTCTCAGGAGACAGGGAGAAGTAAAAGGAATCTTGGCAGGGTAGCAGACAGTAGGAAACTCTTCCTGAAAAGCTTAAGAGCACCTTATCAGAAGGAGAATGAGGTCATGGACACACCTTTTCCTCCTGCTGAGTCATGGTTTCTCCCTGCCACTGACAGTAGACAGGGAAAGAGCAGCCAGCTCCCAGTCAGTGATCAAAGACTCACAGGATTTCACTTATAGGATGAAAAAAAGAAGTAAGACCAAGAAATGAAATAAATATTGTCGTGATTGACTCATCCTGCACAGATCTCCGGTTTGTATTTTTTTTTAACCTGTCAAATCTCTCTCACTGTCATTTCACACTTGGTTTCAACACAGCTACAGAGGTGGAGATGGCAGTTCTCCTGCTTATTGATCTTGACACGACAAATCCTTGTCTCACACGGAGAAAAAAAATGTTACTGCTGTCAAAAGAGATGCAGGCGGTGACTTTTGTATCTTCCTCTGGTAAAATAAACTTGGATTATGGCACGGGGTCAGTGCTGTGGGAATTGCAGACGCCGGAGTGCTGTACAACACTCCCCTCTTGTGATTTCTCTGGTTACAACACTTCCCAAGCCGCAGCCTCTCCCCATTAACCTCTTTTACACGGCAGATTCCCTCCCTGAGCACGAACCCTGCACTTAAACAGCCACTTTCCTCAGTGGGAAGTGAACAACACTATTTGAAGCATCCACACATATTTTGGTTTTACTGATTTCTTCCTTCCCTGTGCCTATAACCCTGTGGTATTTTTTTATATGAGTCCCTATTTGCTGCTTCAGGAATTTGGACAGACGTGGTATTCCCACCTCTGGCAGCACATGTTGCATTTCCTCTCTAAATGCAGAGCTGAGTGCAGAAATTTCAGACCTGCAGGTACATCTCTGCTATTCTCTTGTATTTATTGGAGCTGCAGAGGACCAGAGCCAGGCTGCTTCAGTGGAATGACAGCATCTTTGCCCACACAGTGGCTGTCTTTAAATTTTGAAAGTGTAAAAAAAAAAAAAAAAAAGAAATAAATAAAAGGGAATCAGTGCAGGATTCCTGCTCACTATGGCGAGGTGTGGGCTTGCTCTCAGGAAATGGCAGAGATGGACACAGAAGGGAAAGGAAGCTGGGGACTGAGCTTTCCTTCCAGTGAGGTGGGATGGGTGGAAAAGGTGAGGACACCAGGGTGGCCTGGCTGTCCCAGGCACAGCCCAACTCACCTGAGCAAAGCAAGCAGAGACACCTTGGTGACAGTGAGCAGGCTCAGCTGAGAGCCCAGATGGCCCAACAAGTCCATGGGGAAGCACGGGGTGAAGCAGGAATGGTCGTGCTGGACCTACCTCAAAGCTGACCTTGATCCCAAATGGGCAAACCCCCATGAAGGGGGACACCCTCAGGGCCATAGCACTGACAAGTCCCACAAAAAACTTTCACTTGCCCACATAAAAAAGCAGGTTCCAAAATATATCCCAATATATATTCCAATTTTATTTTTGATTAGGTCAGATGGAAAAGGAAGAACAGGCCTAGTTACTGCTTTGCTGGTGTGCTCAGAGCTCAAGTAATGCACTCACCATTAAGAGTAACTTTTTAAAAGAATTTTTGTTAATAAGTGAAGAACAACAGGGAACTTTTCAGTTCTACTTGCATCTCACACACTCATGTCAAACTACACCCCCTTCTTTGAGAAAAAAAAACCAAACCAACAACTCCTTTATTAAGCTCTGACCTGCTCTTACATTTTATTGCCCAGGTTAAGTACAGCTCAATATTTTGTCCCCAGCATCCTTATTTCTGGTGCAGCTGGGATGTCACTTTGTTACCACAGGGAACAAAGGCATGTTTAGATGTTCATTTTCTACTAAAATACCTTGAGAGCAACTGTGAAACTAAATCAGAGTGTAGGTACTTGCCTTGAACAATGAAGAGGAAAGCCACCAGCAGCTCCCCCTCTTTTCACAGAAATTGGAACTAAGTTTCCAAAGTTTGCCAAGTTGCTGTTTTCTTAACAAATTAACAACGGATACCTCCAAGGTCACAGAGTTACTGAACAAAGAGTGACAAACAAGGCCTGTGTCTGAGCTCCATCCCTGCCTAGGAACATGGGGATTGTGAGGGGCATGGGTGTGCTCAGGGCTGAGGGATGTTCAAAAAGCAGTGAGAGGAAAACTAAGGAGAAAAATGTACCTAAAATTATGGAAAAAAAAAAAAAAAAGGTAGGGCTTCTGTTTGAGAACATGAATTTTCAGGGCAGCTGTTTTCATAACAGAGAGGAGAATTAAGACAACCTTAAGACAGAAGGAACTTAGACTGAGCATATCTCAGCAGTAGCCATAAAATCATAGAACTGTGGGATGGTTGGGTTCGAAGAGACCCCAAAGATCTTCTCATTCCAACCCCCCTGCTATGGACAGGAACACCTTCCACTAGACCAGGCTTTCATGACCATTTACGTCATCTTCACCCTCTCTAACATTGCTTACTGGCCTGGATTATCTTCTTCACACAGACATCACCTGTTGCTCTAGTTTTCTCTGTTCTTCTCTGTTTTCCTAAAGTTCTATTTCGGCCTTGTGTGTTTACCTTTTGCAACAGAGTTTTCTCACGCACTGTTCATGTAAACAATGATTGTTTTGCATTCCTTTCTGTAGAAAGAAAAAAAAATTGATAGACTGTTAGGTTGACCAGTGTGGTTAGAGAGGAAGATTTTCTTCCTCCAACCCATGGTCACTGCTGGAATTCTATAAATGTCGAGGTCTGTAAATAAAGTTCCCCTTTTTTGCCTTGGACATCTCAGTGTGTGTGAGTGCATTTGTTTTGTGCCACATTGCAACAATCACCCTAGCACATGTGTCTGACTCTCTAACTCAACATGGCAAGTGAAGGCAGAATTTGGGCCAGTCCTGCACTGACATTTGTTTGCTCTTTCTGTTTAAACTACCCCAGGCCAGTGAACTTGTGCCAGAGCAATTCCATCGGGCCCACAAGGGTCCATTGGTGCCTGATAACACACACAGACACACAAAAATAAAAATGAAACCTTTGAACACAGTTTTGTATGTGAACACCTCTGTGGAACAGAGAGGAGTGTTTAAAAACAGAGCAACTGCAGGACACAAAGCTAACATGGATAGAGATAATATGAATTAACCTTTCTGAATCATAGAATAATCACATAATGCTCTGGGTTGGAAAGGACCTTAAAAATCATTTTGTTCCAACCCCCCTGCCATGGGCAGGGACAGCTTCCACTGGAGAAGGTTGCTCCAAACCCCATCCAGCCTGGCTTTGGACACTTCCAGGGATGGGGCAAAGGAGACTTGGAAAAGAATAAATAGATAAAAGGATCCAGATACCCATGTCTTTCCCAAAATTTCAGTATTTCCATAAGTAATTACTTTGAATAAAAGCCTCTAATTCCCTCAATTTCCAACAGGTCTTCTACTCTTTCCCCACTTTACTTCAGCACTAAGCAGTTAATAAACAGGAGGCTGTAACCCCACGCTATTTATTCTTCCTAATTAAAGAATCCTGTTAGGACATGCAGAGTAGTTCCTGGATTTTACTTTTAAGCCCAGACCTGTCACTTTCTTGAAAAATAGCTGTAGCAAACGAAAATGAGCAAGTCTTACAGGGGCCCTGCAAAGCTTCATGTGAGAAAGGGAAAAAAAAACCCACCCCACCACTATTTCTCTGCATTTTGAGGGGTCTTGTGTGCACATTAATACAATATTCACATCTAAAGGACTTGATTGTTGCTGTGGCACTCTTAAAAGAGGTAATTTGAGGCAGAAGAGCAGCAGAGATGGCTTGAGATGTCTTTCAGCCTTGCTGAATTTCCACTGTTAGCAGTCACACAACACAGCCCAAGGCTTATCCAGGCAGGAATGACATCCCTCACACAGCTTTTGGAAGGAAAAGCAACAACTCCTGCGCCCTGATCTGCAGCAGAGGGTCACCAAGACACCTCTGGCGCCTGTCCCCAGACTAAACACAGCTGGAAATGTCCTTGTGGGCAGCGCCTGTGCCCGCTCAGGCTGATCAAACAAAACCCAGAGCAGACAGTGACTGTCCCTTGTGCTGGGCACTGCTGAGGCCACACAGCCAGCCCGGGGTGCAGTTCTGGGTCCCCCAGTTCAGGAAGGACATTTAGGGACTGGAACAAGTCCAGGGAAGGGAATGGAGCTGGGGAAGGGTCTGGAGCACAGGTTTGATGAGGAGCAGCTGAGGGGGCTCAGCCTGGAGAAAAGGAGGCTCAGGGGGAACCTTCTGGCTCTGCACAGCTCCCTGACAGGAGGGGACAGCTGGGGGGAGATTGGGTTCTTCTCTTGGGTAACAAGTGACAGAACAACAGGACACACTCCTAGGATGTGCCAGGGGACGGTTAGGTTGGATGTTAGGAAGAATTTCTTCACAGAAAGGGTGATTAGATATTGGACTGGACTGCCCAGGGGAGTGGTGAAGTCGCCATCCCTGGAGGTGTTGAAAGCAAAAGACACTAAGCTATCCCAGAGGATCCAGAGGAAGCCACAGGGATGGGGAAGGGTCTGGAGGGGCCTCAGGAGGAGCAGCTGGGGACACTTGGTCTGTCCAGCCCGGAGCAGAGGTCAGAGCTCAGAGCAGCCAAAGCTTCCTCAGGAGAGGCAGTGCAGGGGCAGGGTCTGATCTGTTCACTCTCGGTGACAGGAGCCGAGGGAACAGCAAGAAGCTGAGTCACGACAGCTTTAGGTTGGGTATCAGGGAAAGTTCTTCCCCAGAGGGTCCTGAGCACTAAACAGGCTCCCCAGTGATAGGGCACGGCTCCGAGCTTGTCAGAATTCAGAGCTGGGACAACGCTCTCAGGCACAGGGCGGCATGGCTGGCGTGTCCTGTGCAGGGCCTGGGCTGCACGGTCCCGGTGGGTCCTGCCAGCTCAGGATACCCGGGGTCTATGAAAGACTGGGTGTGTTCAGCCACAGGCTGGACTCAGCGCTCTCAGAGGTGTTTTCCAACCCCTCTGGTTCTGCGATTCCGCGGCTTTGTCGCCGATTCCGTTCCCCTGCCCCCGTCCCAGCCCCGCGCTCCCCACACCCGCACCGCGCTGAGGGCGCCGGCCCCGCCCCGCCGTCGCCAGGCACCGCCGCCAAGGGAGGAAGTGTCGTAAGGGCCGACAGGAACTGGCCGCGGGTTTTACGGCCGCGGCGGCCGCGCTTGGCGGCGGCGGAGCGGGAGCTGCCCAGACGCGGCGGTGAGTGGCGGCGGCGGGGGGACCCCGGGCCCCGAGCGCTCCGGGAACGGCCCCGCCCGCGGGGGCAGCGGGGCAGCCGCCAGAGGGGGCGGCGGGGCGGCGAGGCGCGGCCCGGGCACCGTGCGTGCCTTTGTTCGCGCCCCCCCCTCCCCCCTCCCCCCCCAGCTCCCCGCCGAGCGCGGCCCGTGAGGCCGCAGCGCCTACCCCCCACCTTCCCGTCGCCCCCGTTCGGTTTGGCGCCCTCCTCCTCCTCCTCCCCGGTGAGTTTGTGTCGGTCTCTCCCGTAGGATATGGCCGAGGTACCGCCGGGGCCTAGCAGCGTCCTGTCCCCGCAGGGGGACACGCTCTCCCCCTTCCCCGGAGGAGGAGGAGGGGGGGCTGCTTCCTCCTCCTCCTCCTCTGCCGCCTCCTATGCCGCCGCCGCCGCCGCCTGCACCGGCGCCCAGGACGAGGAGGCCGAAGAGGAGGAGGAAGAGGAGGGACCCGCGGGCGGACGGGAGCAGCAGCAGCGAGGAGGAGGAGGAGGAGGAGGAGGAAGCAGCGACGGCGGCAAGGGGGGCCCGCAGCACCGCCACCACCACCGCCACCACCATCACCCCCCGCACCACAACCACCAGCTCAACGGCCTCATCAGCCCCGAGCTGCGGCACCTGCGGGCCTCCCTCAAGGGCAAGATCCTGGGCTCGGAGGCAGGGGCGGCCCCCGAGGGGCTGGAGAACAAGCGAGCCAGCAAAACAATGGGCTCCGGACAGCAGCAGCCGTCGCCCCCCACCGCAGCGCCCTGCTCGTCCCCCCACGCCAACCACCTCCCTCCCCAGGGAAGGACTGCACCCTCTCCTCCTCCTTCTCCCCCGGCTAAAGGGGACAGGAGCCAGCCTGCTGCCACAACCACGACTGCTGCTGCTAAGACTGCAGCCCGCAATGGGCTGGCAGGAGAGACTGGCTTGGAGGAGGAAGAGCAGGAGGAGGGGGATGAAGGAGGGGAGGAGGAGGAGGAGTCCCTGCAGCTACTCTCCGGGTCCTTAGCGGCAGCCTGCAGTTTGAAAGGCTCGGGAACGGACTGTCAGCCCGAGGAGGACCTAACGATACGATACGTCCAGTATGAGTCAGAGCTGCAGATGCCCGATATCATGAGACTGATCACCAAAGATCTGTCTGAACCCTACTCCATTTACACATATAGGTATTTTATCCACAACTGGCCACAACTTTGCTTTTTGGTAAGTGCCAGAGGGAGCAGGGAGGGCAGGAGTTGGGAGTGGTTTGGGGCTGGGGAGGAGAGGATGGGAAGGGTTGGTGTTTGTGGAAATACTTTTAATAATCTTTTTGTGGGTAAGGCCAAGCTTTTTTGGAAGCCCCTGTCCCATTGTGACCTGTGCACCTACAGGTAAAGCGTGTGTCCCGAGTTCTGCATTTGTTAACACATGTTTTAAGTGGTGGGAAAAGGGTTTGAGCACAGGGCTAGGATCCAGGAATTCAGGGCTTCTAATCTTGGTTTTGACATTGACTTTAGTGACCTTTGGTAGCTCATTTTATGGTTCTGTCTCAGTTCCTGGGCTTGGATTTTAAAAAAAAGAAAGTACTTAGTCCACTAATGCCTTGTAACTGCTTGGTAATTCTTGCACAATGGTTTTAAAACCGACTGAAGCAGGGCTGGCACATAAATGTTAAGTGATAGGTGGAGAGGCACTGTGAAAGGTTGAGTAGACTTTTTGATCTGTGAGCTTACTTTGACAAAGACAAGTCCAACTGCGTTGCTTTTACAGGTGTGAGAGCGCTCGCAGCATGCAGGAATTCTCACGTTGGCTCCCTGCACTAACAACCCATTTAGTGTTGTATTCTTCCTGCTGCACTATTGAAAGGCTGGTTTAGCTGCCCCCTGCCTTCCTAAATGTTTAGCACTTTTTGTGTCTCAGTTGCATGCTTTTAGGATGATAATTCATCCACAGGTAAATGAAACTGAGTCGAAGTTGCCTCGAGGAGTGTATTGCAAGAGCAGGAGCTTAGCTGTGCTTGATTTACTCACAGGAACGCTTACAGCTGCGAAACAGAATGTTTAGGGGAGTTCGTGGTGCTTCCTTGCTAAAGAAAATAAATTACATCGTCTCTCTTGATGTTTTAATTAAGGCTGGAACCTCTCTGAAAGGTCTGATTTAGCCAGAGCCGAGACACCCTTCAGTTCAGGGGTATCTCTGAAATTTTTGGTAGAATATGAGTACAAGAGGTGAGGGTAATGGAGTCCATCTGGCCTTAGGCTTCCTGAATGTTCCTGGTTTAGGATCTGCTATAATTTATAGCAGGGTTGATATGGTTTATAGGAGGATTTTCAGAACTGTGCCTCTTAAAACCCTGCGGAGGGAATACAGTAGGGTTACAGGAAGTTGAGCAAAGCAGAAAGCTGACCTTCTGGAACAGAACAGAATATGAAAATATCAGAGAGCATTGTTGGATGCAAAGTCATGTTTGCCATTACAAGGATGCTGATCAGAGCACAGTGATGTTCTTCAAACACTGAGCTCTGCCTGTGACTGATTTACTTCATACTGAGACTAAAATGCTCAAGAACTACAAAAGTCCATACTTTGAGCATCAGGTGGAACCCTGGTAAAGCCAAGGCAGTGTTGGATACTCTTAGATCATTAGGCATTTGTTTAGATATTTAGTCATTATGGGTTTTTTTGTTATTTTGTTTTTGTTGGTTTTTTTTGTCAGGGAATAACTGGAGAATTTTGTTGTGAGAAGAGCAATGACAAGTTGTTTGACAGAGAACTAAAACAGATGATTTCTAATAAGTGCATTTAAAGAGTAAGATATCACTCAAGGAAGAGAAAGCTGATTTTGTAGTGACAGCTTCATTTTTTGATAGCCCTGAAGAATCAACAAAACTTTTCTTGATCTCAGTGTATTTGCCTTTTTTTTTTGAAAGGTGAAACAATGTTAAGTACATAAAAGTGTAGAGAATAATATATGGCTGTAAATATCTAAAGCCAGCAAATTGTGATCTGCTTAATAATTTGAAGGTCTTGCAGCATGCTGAGTCAAATTCATGTGTGGGAAGGGTTGGGGGCTTTTGTGACTGATTTTAATATTTTTGAGGTTTGTTTCTTAGAGGTTGTCTTCGAAACTTTCTATTCTATAAAATACAATTTGTTCCTGCAGTTAATGGATTCCTGAACTACTTCTCTCTAATAAATCGCTATAAAATATTTATCTTCAGTCAGGGGCTGCATATTTCAATTAGCAAGAAGTGTCAGGATGGTGAACATGAAGCTAAGTGCCTGATCTTACATTTGATTTAATACTTTGTGGCCCCACCCCCCCCCCCCCTCTGGTTTCAGGTTTTGGCTGGGTTTTGATTGTTTTGGGAAGAGGGGTTAGCCTGGGATTTGATTGTATTTGGAAAAAGATCTGTAAGGGTTCAATCAATTCCTTTACTGAATTTCGCCATCACCAT
Organism: Phylloscopus trochilus trochilus; assembly: GCA_016584745.2. Taxonomy (NCBI): domain Eukaryota; kingdom Metazoa; phylum Chordata; class Aves; order Passeriformes; family Phylloscopidae; genus Phylloscopus; species Phylloscopus trochilus. The sequence goes on along the minus strand of WQNJ02000001.1, from coordinate 62,355,017 downwards.
TTGAAATTCTTCCAGAGCACATTCACCTGCCTTCCCAGTGCTGTCATGGCAGCTTTCCTTTTCTCTCCCTGTGAGGGGAAAGGACTGACACCACTGAAATTTAAGATGGGATGTGTATTTTCCCTAAATAATCAGCACTTGCCTCTTTCTCATGGTTTATTCAGTGAACCATCTAAAACATAATTTCTCTGCTCTGACAATGCAAAGCTAATTTCTGGGGACGTTGTTAACTTTATTGCAATGGATTTGAAACTTGCTGAATTTTGGCTTGGCCTTCCCAAGTTGCCCAGTTGCTCTAAGGACCAGTGCAGCCCTGGCTGGTTTTCCTTTCTTTTCAACTCCCTCTTCCTGCCTTGTGCCAGCCTGTGTGTTTCTGTGATTTTGGGAGCCAAGGTACCTCTCTGACCAGCACATACCTGTTAATGTGTGTGGATTTCGATGTTTTAGGGTGATGCTCTGTTGGTTTAGAGCTCCAGATATATTCCTGTAGGATGTCACAGGCACTGGGGCAAGGGAAGAGAGGGAGTGCACAGCTGGAGGGAAGGCAGAGGAGCAACCCTGCCTGGTCAGTAGTGACCAGAGTTTTTCAGGCTCAGACCACTCCCTAACTGCACACTCCAAGAAGAAGTTAATATTCCACTTTAAAAGGACCTGGAAATACTAGAAATCTTAAAACCTTGTTAAATTCAATATCAAATTTATCCACAGAGCTGTTATCCTGGCTTTAGGGGTAGCAAGTTGGGAATACTGCTCAGTGCTGAGGGGTCACACTGCACTGGTATCTGGGCTGTAGCAAGGTAATAACATTTTCCTCCATAAACTTCTGGTGGAAGGTGTTCCTGTCCATGGCAGGGGGTTGGAACTGGATGATCTTTAAGGTCTTTTCCAACCCAAACTATTCTGGGATTCTGGAAAACTCCAACTGCCTGGTTAAACTCACGTTTTGCCTGTCTTCAGAAGAGCAGGCTTGCACTATGTATTTGATGTGGGTGCCCAGGAAATGTCTGGTTTTTACTTATTCTCAGAAGCTCTGTCAGCCCAGTTTCTCCTCAAATGATAACCACTCCTCTGCCAAAACATGACAGGGGCAAGGGGCATCTTCTGTTTCATGTGAAGTATTTTTAAGGAATGTTACATCTTTGTCCCCAGATGGATTGTAAATGCATTTTCAACATTGTAGCTTTCTTTTAAAGTGGTTTTGTAGCTTCTAGTCTTAGCAGTGCTAAAGTTATGAAGCTTGCATTTTAGACTGATAAATTAAATATTTCAGAAAATTGTTTTCAAAATCCTTTAGCGTGGGAGAGGTGAGCTTAGGAAACCTTGCTCTGTGCCAGAGTTTGGATAAGACAGAACGTAATAAAAGCAGAGTTCTGGCTGAGTGTTGTAACTTCTCCTGTAATTCACTGTACCACTCAGCTGCCTTTTAAGAAAAATCTAGAAAATCTGTGCTTTTATTGGGTTCTTAACTTTGCCACTAGCTATAGCAGCATTTATAATTTAAACTTTCACGAATTTAAAAATAACCTATTAATTCCATGTAAGTGGTTTTAAATGTGTTGTAAATCCTAAATGACTGCAGTTAAGTCTTGTTTTATACTAATGCTTTGCATTTTTTTTTTAAATTGGATTTGATTCAAGAGTCTTGGTGTGTTGAAATTAAGACTTGTAAGACATCATCCCTGTTCTTCAGCTGTGGAAAACCTGGGGCTTAAAGGAAGAGCCAGAAAAGTTAAGAGGTTGTCTGAGAAGTCTTCCTGGCCTCATGCCAGACGTAGGAAGAGGTTTTGTAGGAAAATTTGCAAACTTTGTATTCCAGTTTGTTTTTAGGAGGGAGTGATCACACTTTCAGACAGTCTCTCCCTGTCGGTGGCTCTGTGAAAACTGAAGTCCCTGCAGCACCTGAGGAGGTGACAACAGACAGTAACAGGGCAGTTATTCCAGTGGGTGTTCCTCACACAGGAGGGAATTGCTGCTGTCCAGGCTCATGGAGTGGAAGCAGAGGGACGTGTGGTGATTTGTGGTGATTTGCCAGGAACCGGGGAGAGCTGTGGCTGAAGTGCCAGACGTGAGGTTAAAACCATTACCCTGAATGTCTCCTCTAATGGCATTCGGTAACATGATCCCTAAATGTGAGCCAGTTCATACCCAGCTGTGCCTGGGATATTTGGGATGGATTTGGGTGCAGGTGTGAAAGGAAAATGCACTGCAGTAGTGCAGGTTCTGCTGTGTTTGAGTTGCAAAGTATTTCCCTTTGGGGGCTCATTGGCTGTTTTAATCTCCTTTAAACAAAACTCACAGGATCTGGATATTAAATGCATACTCAGATTGGCTGATAGACATAATGCCATCTTTGATAATGAAATTAATACAAATTGATTAATTCTGAGAAAAGTAATGCTCTTGCTGATTTACAGATATTTCTCTGCTAGCTCTTCCAGTATATGAAAATCTGGTTTGTTTTAAGCATTTAAACTTATTCGTAGGAACAAAGATGATGCAAATATTGGATTTGGATTCATGTATGTTAATCCTGCTACTAATAACCTAGTATTGGAGTAAATCTTACAGTACTCTGTGGAGTTTATAATGTAATAGTGAATTAGGCTGAATTCTGTTTGTAGCAAATTGCATGTTTAGAAGTACTCTCATATACCTGAAAGGAAAATTTGGCCCATGATATCTTTTCCTAAGTGATGATGTGTGGGAGCTACTTCTCCTCTCTCCTCACGACTCTCCCTATTTCAGTCTGGGTTTTTTTTATTCACACAGTTTAACCTTCTCCAGGCAATTAAACTGCAAAGTTTCACATCACAGTTTAGGTTCATTTCCAGCTCTAGATAAGGTTGGAAAGAAGGAGAAAGGAGAGGAAAAGCAACAAAAACCCCTCTAAATGAGGTGGAAATGCAGCATTCCCTTTGTGAGTGGAACAGCTGTAGATTAACTGCCATACTTACCTGCCTAAAGACAGAGAGAAATGGATTTCAGTGTTTGGAGAACTGGTATCAGAGTCATTCTTTATTCAGCTCTCGGGCAGCAGTGGTAAAACCAGTGGGTATTTGCTTCTTTGATCACTGAAACAAAATTCTTTGCTGTTCATTTAGCATTTAAAACATATGATTCATGAATATAACTTTTCTGAAAAGTGCCCTGATCAAGAAAGAGCTCAGATATGAAATGTCTAGATTGTCATTACTCCTGAAGCATATAAAAAACCCCACATATATCTTAAAAATTCTCCACATAACTGTTAAAATCAACAGTTTCCACGTGTTCACTCCAGGGCAAAGCACAACTATAACATGCTAGTTTGTGGTCTGCTTTTTTTTTTTTTTTTTTTTTTTTTTTCAGTGAGGTATAAGATTACATCTAGGTACTCTGCATAATTATAGCAATGTTCTGAGCAGTCTGTCTGATGATACTCTTTATTTAACTCCCCGCTTTTCTCAGGTCTGAGCCGAGATACAGAACTCGCCTTGAGCTGAAACTTTGCATACACCGTTTGAGTATGGGCACAGCTCCTCTTTTCTGTGGAATAAATTGTGTTTTGGAACAAATGAAAGATTGCTTAGAGGCTCTGTGTTTCAGTCCAGTTAGATCATGCTATGGTTTTTGTTTGTTGTTTTAAAAACCGCTCGTTAAGATTGTTCGGGGTTGTTCTTGGATACTGCTGAAATGTGTTTTCCTGCCAAATAAAAACTTAGTAATAGTTATATTTGCTTCAGCTACGTTAGAAATGGAGTTAGGATCATGCTGTATCGTAGGGCTTTGGAACTGCAGCTTGGACTTTTTTTGGCTGCTTTGTTTCACCTTTGCTGCAGCCCCTGGTTGACAGCTGACTTGGTTAATAACCCAGCACCCAGGAGGAGATGCTCAAAGACTTTATTCTTTTTGGGGTGAAGAGACCGTGCCTGCAGTATGACCCGCAGGAAGGAATCTTCTGTCCATGGAGCTTTAGCCTACAAGCTGTGCACAAAGGTTCAGGTGCTTGAGTTTATACCACAGACTTGGGAGAAGTGAGCTCTGGGTTCACAGGTGGCTGCTCTGAGCCCTGGCAGCACTGGCTCTAGCAAGTCCTTTTCATTTGACTTGTCTTAGAGTTGTAAATTTGGATTATCCAGCAGCTCTTGTGCCAGCATGTGCTTGTGCCAATCATGTGAGGTAGTCCTGGTTTAGCTGCTGCACTTGAGCGTGGGGCTGCTCCTCCCTGCAGGTCTGTCAAAGGCTCTGCAGCCACTCACACGCCCATATGTAAAGTTATGAGTTTCTTTTTATCTCTGCCCATCTTTCCTGAGTGCACAGGAATTTGTTTTCCCCTTGGATGCTGTCCCACTCTGCAGCATTACTCAGTTTTACTGCTGCAGGTTATAATGTCACTAATCCCTTGTGCTGCCTAATCCTTCAGTTAACATGACTTAGTTTTCCTTTCTCTCATGGTAAAATTTTGGTGAACACAGTGGGTGTACAAGTGGTTTGATGAGTGTTTGGGGAGGGGTTGGGTCCTTTCCTTTTTTGGGGTTTTTCTTGTTAATATTTCAGCATGCCTACGTCTCCTTGACCACGGTTACTGTGACGATGCCACTGGGATTAACTGCCAGTGCATTGCTCTTCAGAAATGAAATCTCCCAATAGTTAAAATGTGTGAAATTAAATGTGCTTTTTTTTGTTTGTTCTCTGGGTGTCATGTGACTGAAAACGGCAGTGTCTAAAGATTAAATGCAGCAACAATTTTCTGATCCTTTGTGACCTTGACATTAAAACCAGACAAAAATTAAGCATGTTATCTACCACAGCCCTTGTACAGGAAAATTCAGATCACTATTAAACAAGAATGGAGTTTTTTCCTCTGCAGAAGCCCATATGAAAGGGTAATTTGTGCCTTAACCTGGTCTTTTATTTTATTTATTTTCCCTTTTTAATCACATGTGTTCTTGCCTGTAGACTTTGCAAAATGATAACGTGATTCTCTCCAGGAATAATTTATTGGTTGGTAATTGGAACTTTATTGGAACGTAATAAAGCAATGAAGTCTTTTAATCGTAGTAATACTTGGGGAAACATTTTTAAAATTTACATCGTTACCTTTTCGTAACTTCGTGCAAACAAATTTTGTGTGGCTCTTTCACTTGAAAAAATGCACTGGTTTACTGCTTTTGGTAGCACTGTGGATCCCAAACTGAGAATTCCATCCGTGTATGTTTGTCTTTAAGGCCATGGTAGGTGAGGAGTGTGTAGGTGCCATCGTCTGCAAGCTGGATATGCACAAAAAGATGTTCCGCAGAGGTTATATAGCCATGTTAGCAGTGGATTCCAAATACAGAAGAAAAGGAATTGGTAAGAATAGCCTTTTTTTGTTCTTTCTTTCTTAAATCCTCTAGCTGGGATAACTGTAGCTGTCATAAAGATTTAAGCTGAACTGAACTTCAGGATGTGGTGCTTTGTGTGTCATCCCCGCCTTACTCAACCACACGAGCTCCCACAGTGGCTTTTCTGATTTTGTTAAAATAACCTGAAATGCCCTGTGAGGTTCACACCTGGGATCTGATAAAGCTAAAAAGGAAGGCAGGCAGCAGCCCCTTACCTCTGCCTCTACCACTGCCAAATAACAACAGTGGGAACTGCTTTGTGGTTTTGTGTGCCCTCATTGCTGTATTTCCATGTTGTGTTCAGGCTCCTTTTTTACAGTGAACCTATTTCCTGACTTCCCCCTATAAATTATGCATATATTACCCATCAGGGACAATGTATGGAGCTCATTACTGTATTAATCAGGGAAGAAAAATAGCTGTGTATTGTTACTTGAGTGATTGAAATGGAGATCTGTTTTGTTGGGAAGTTACGTGGTAAAGAAATCGTTCTTGGCAGGGAGTTTGCCCTTTCTCATTAATCAGTTTTGCCCTGGTGAAGTGATTTTCATTCTAACACCAGTTAGCCAAGTTGGCTCAATTAAATATCTGTTCTTATGGAACTTGAATTTTTTTCATGCTGGTTATTGTGAAATTACGTTTTGTAAGGTGTTTTTAACTAAATGTAGCTATCAGCTCCAAAGCTTAGAGCTGTGCTTCACCACTCATCCACACTGAACAGCTCATGCTTCTGTGATTAAAGACAGAAAATTACTTGCAATCGAAAAATACAGTGATCCATTGCAGAATGTATCATTGTGTTTGCTCTCTTCCAGAAAAAACCCTCCAAAAAAACCACATTACCACGACTGTTCAAGCATGTGCAGATTTTTTTTCTTTCCCCAGTGCAATTCAAAAGCCATTGTTGGTTTCTGTAGTGGAGCAGAGGAAGAGGATACTGAGAAATCACTGTCTCTCCTTTCCTTTTAGCTGAGTCATGAAGGAGTCTGCCATAATTTAATTGCAGGTGCTTGGATTCAGAAGTAAATAAGAACTAATGCTGTTATTATGAAGATGACTGCAAGACTTCTCCCTCACTTTAGTCAGTTTGTTAAATTAGGATTGCATACATAGAATTTATCTTTAAAGCCATGCTTACTTTAGCATTATATATGTTGACTTTTTCGTACATTTGCCACCTTGGTGTTTCTCAGTGTGCTGTTAATCTGAAGATCTGCTTGAAATGTAGAACAGTTTTATCATAACATTCAATGCAAAATCTTAATTGATTAAAGTTTTGAGAATATTTTAAAACATTCTGTAGATTCCTTGGGGTTTTTTTTCCTTTTCCATAGCCTTCTTATGGAAGTGAGATTTATGCAATTTCACTGAACAGCAGTTTTTTCCACTAATAACTTTGAAATCAACTTTCAATTTCACCCCAATTCTACAGACAGGTAGGGATATTACCTTTGTAGAACTGTTGTGAAGTAGATGACAAATAATAATTAAAAAAATTAAACTGATGCTTGACTGAGGGGAAGGGATGGGCTTCAAGAATATTATTAGATACTAGCAAACCCAAATGGGAGTGAGCCATAAGAACAGTGGTTTCATAAGTTCTGTTCCTAATAGAAGTATTTGTTTTAGTAAGAGGGAAATTCCCTTGGAAGATGAATGTCCTTCAAGTACATGCCAGCAGATTTTGACTTTAAATGCAACAAAAAGGAATGAATCACATCTTGGAAGGCTATATATAACACCATGTTGAGCATAGCAGCCAGTTTCTAATATCCTTGTGTTACAAGAATCTTGCACTTGAGCTGAGTCTCTGGATAACTTCACAGATTATTTTGGTGTTCAAACTTGAGACTGCAGCTTGACTGCAACTCCTTGTTTTCCTTTCCTCCCTGCTTTCCCCAGGTGTCATGTCATGTAGGTAGCACACATTAGTCATATATAAACTGGCTTTTTCTTTTTTTTTTTTTTTGCACTTCAACTCTGACACTTACTGAAATCTGTGTTTCAGGTACAAACTTGGTTAAGAAAGCTATTTATGCTATGGTTGAAGGAGATTGTGATGAGGTAAGATTTCATAATCAAAACTTTCATAATGTAAATGGTTTGCACTCTCTTGTATGTGGATTCATTTCACAGGTTTTTCTTCTACAGGACTTCTTTTAGGTGAGAAATAAGTTGGTAAGAAAAAGGGAAAACAACCTCAAAAAAAGAGTATGGCACAAATAGGAGATGGACTTTCTGAATTTATCCTAAGTGCTGAAATTCAGCAATGTACCTTGTGAGGCTGCCTCAGCCTTCACTCAGGCCCATTTTTCTGCAAGGGCCTCAGTTTGAGGTGCAGCTGAGCTGTGGGATGAGCATGTCCTGTGTAGTCCTGCCATCCCTTCCGAGTACACACAGCCACAGAACAGTGTGTGCTGTGCTGCTGCAGAATGTGAATTTATCACAGCCACTCATCAAGCTGTTCTGACACTGCACAGAGCAGAGCTGCAGTGGCTACACAGGCGTGCAAGGAGAGTGACTGAATCACTGGCAAACTTCCCTGCCCTAAAAGTTGTTACTCTTTCACCAGATTACAGTTCCTGCTTTTTTTAAAAAAAATATAAATATATACATAAAGCAACTCTATTGTTATGTGCCTTGTTTAACTTGTGAGGAACTCTCCCTGCATTCATCCATCCTCCTTAACCAGGTTATCTGTCCCTTTAACTTCCAGCTCCTTGGCACAGTGCAGTTCTTGATACTGAGCACTGTCATTTCAGTGTGTCATAGTTAATGAGCCTTTGATCTCTCTGTTATCTCACTTCAGCTGCTCCCTCGATTGTCCCACTGCCCTGTGGGAAGTTTCTTATGCAAAGCTACAATTGGTGTCACAGGACTTCTGGCACAACACTCCAGTTTATTTTTCCACTTGTTGTGTTTTGCCTCTTGCAGCATCCCTGCCTATGCTCTGGCTTCATTCATTGGGAGATTTCTTCTTCCCCTTGATCCCTTCATGCCTCTGCTTGCTGATGTCTTCTTCCCCCTCACCTTCTAATTTATGTTGTACTTGGGCAGTACAGTGCAGTCTGTAATTCTTTGCTGTTCTTTATTTTGGCTTCTTCCTTCTATCATGCTTTCTAAAATGCATTCCACTAATATCTTTTACTACTTGTCTACACTGAACTAATCAAGAAGAGGTTAGTTTGTTTCCTCATTGCTTTCCACTGTGGTCTTGAGTTGATTTCCCATTTCTAGACTAGTCAAGATTTTGAAAAAATTGCAAAATACTTGAGGGTCAGGGTTACAGTGTTCATACCACAGCTGCAGAAGTGAGATGAAGAGAATTGCCCACTGTTATTAGAGAGTCAGGAGTAGAACTGGATGTTTCTACTCAAGCTCTGAGTTGCAGTAATTACTGTATAATTTCTGAATGTCTGTGTGCTACTTCTCATGTAAATTCATTTTTAGATTGGACTGTCTAACAGGTGACCTCTAACAGTAACCTCTTCTATGTCTGTCTTTTTCCTTTACCACTGTCATATTAATCCAAGATCCCTTTTTGCTGTTTTTTTTTTATCTCCATAAACATGAAACAAATGTGATAAGGGTTGCAGGTCTGCAGTGAGGCCTCATTAAGTCCTAGTCACAGATTTTCTTCTCTGGTGCTGTATAAAGGCTTTGGACCAGGGGCAGAGGGCATTTCTCAGATTCTGTCTCTTTATTCGAAGGCACTACAATTCAGGCTCCTTGAATTGTGTGCTGGTTTTGGATTTTCTGTTTGTAGAATGATGATTCTAAACTCATCCCCTGCTCTTGGGGGGGTTTTGCACCAGCTGAGTCTTATGCTAGCACTAAAGTTTGAACTGGGAGCCCTTTAGGCAGCATGGAATACAAGCAGAGTATTTTACTGGTTTTTCTACACCATCAACTGAGGCACACCCATGCTTATTTTTATTTATGTTGTTCTTTTCCACATATAGATTATCCACAGCCAATATTTTCATGGTTTTTGTTTGTTTGTTTTTCTTTGCCACCAAGTAGACTTCTTCCACATACCCAAAATGGTGCAAAATAAGGATGTTGGGTACTTGTACTGTGTGGTGGAGTGCTGAGGTTTTCAGTCAGACCAGAACCTAAAAAATCTAACTAGGCACCCATGAAAAGCTCTGCCCAGCTCTTGGCTCTCACCACTTTTCACAACAGTTGTCAGGAGATGAGTTTCTGATTAATTGATGCTTAAAGCTCATCAGACACAAAGTAGTGCATCACAATAATTTGTCTGTGTGAGATGTATAAATAGTTTAATCATCCCTGCAGCTTTTAGGGTATTTTTCTACATCTTTTAATAAAATCAGAATCCTGATGAAAATAAAAAGATACTGCTTTTTGAGATAAGATGGAGTGCAATTAAAAACAAAATGCTATTTTCTGAAACTTACTTGGAATAGGATTAAAAACATGAATATGCAGCTGTGGGTGTCGTGAAAAATTTCCAAAGGCTGCTTGGAAACTCTTCCCTTCAATCTAATTATGGAATAGATGCAGTAAATAGACTTAATTTTAATAACTTGTGGCATATAATCTGATAAATGCCTCACTCCTTGTGTTGCTTTTCAAAGTATCACAGATTTGGCTTTGGAGGTACCAGCACTGAGTCCTGAAAAACAAAGGATTTATACAACACCACAGATGAAAATCTTGACAAATCACAGCTGATAGGTGGCATTTCAAAGCCTGCTGCAATGTTCTGGTGTTTAAAGACATTTTTTTCCCCCTGAAGGCTGTTTTAGTGAGAATAAACCAAGGCAGGCCTATGGAATGAGTGATTTACAGTGGTCAGCACTCTGCCTGAGAGGCAGCTTCTGCTGGGTGCAAAATCTTCCTCAGGGGGTGGTTTCTCTGGGAAAGCTGTGGAGTGAGTAAGTGAGGAGGTGAATTGACTGGAATGGAATCTGTGTGCAGGGGAGGAGCTGCCCATGGAGCTGGCCATGGCCTACATGAGAATAGAAACCAGGGAAGTGATCTGGTGTTGGGGGTGGGTGCTTGAACCAGAAATAACCTTCAGGCCTGAAGAAAGTACTTGACAGCAGCTTCCAGCTGGAGTGTCTGCATACAGCATTACAAAACTTCAGGATCTCTGTTTAGTGGTTTTTTTTGTTGTTGTTGTTGTTGTTGTTTTTTACCTTTGTGACTTTCTCAAGTATTTGATTATTCATGAATTCTGGTATTTGGGGTAGTGAACTGTAATGGGCTGAGTTTCCAGTAGGTCACAGTGATTTTGGACAGCTGTGGGCTGGTTGCATAGAAGAGGCGAACCATGGAAATAAATCAGGTGAAGGTGAATAGTTTTACTTCAAAATTTTAGGGATATTTTTCTTCCAGTTTAAGAAAGAAAATGCAGCAAGGTGTCTGGCTGCTTTTTGTGCTGTTCTTGCTGGCAAGCAATTTCCCAAAACTCTACAGCTGGAGACCATCCTGTGTTAACTGTTACATCCCTTAATTACAATTAGAAAGGAGGAGTTGTTCATATGCAGGTTTTCCATCTGTAACAAATGACTGAGGAATCTGCAGACCATCCATTCACTTCTTATTGCTGAAATAATGTACCATGCAAGTGGTAACCAATGAAAATAAGTCTCCAGTAAGTGGGGACTTGAAAAACCCTTTTTTAAGCAAAAATGTAGAACATGAAAGGGAACCACAGAGTCTCATGGGACTTCCCATTGAAACTTCAGGGTGATTTAGAGTAGGGTTTTTGGCCACACTAGTAGGTGTGTCATTTTAATTCAGCACCACTCTAGTAAAAATGAAATGTGTATTCTTATGAAATCCTATTTGAAATCATTACATTACTGACATTTTAGTTTCTCCTTAATCTACAAAACATATAAAGTATGAACTGTTAGATTTTGGGTAGTGCCTCTCTTTAAAAGTTAAGGCAGTTAAATGGATTAAGGATGCTGGACAAGCCCCCATAACTTGAGTCTGATGATCTGTCAGACTTAAAAGTAAGAATAGCAACCTCCTCTGTGAATGCTGAGAGGACTGCCTTCATTTGATTTGGCTGTATCCATTCTATGACTTGGGTTTTAAACTTGAGTTCCTTCAGAGTTTGAACTGAAGAAGCAAGAAAGCCTGACCACTCCAGTTGGCTTCAGTTCAGGAATAAATTCAAGGTATGAAAATATAGTAACAAGGAGAATTGCACTCCACTCTTAATATAGAAATCTTCTTGCTTCTAAACCCAGTTAGTATTAGAGTTGAGCTAAAATGTTAGGTTTATGAAATTTAAGATAAAAGAGAATGTTACAACCTTCAGAAAGTTGCAACTTGGGCAGAAAATGCTGTTAAATCCAATCAGAGCTTGGCTGCCCTAGGGGGGGATGTTACTGTGTTATCAGAGGATTTTAACAGGCATATGTGTACAACAAAATCGACCCACAAGAGCAGAAATGAATGTAACAATTGAAGGTTTGGAGCTTCAATGAAAATCTCACACAGGAAGAGAGGCATTCTTCACCAAAGGAAGCTAATGAAATCTGAATAAAATATGCCTATGTTTCCTTTTCAGATAACAGAAACATGTCTTCAGCTGCAGTATATTGAGATCAGGGAATTACTTTTCATTGTGCTGAGACTTCCTTAGAAATACCAGAGCAAATCTGTTGCATTTGCTTTCAAGATGAGCATTCTCTCAGGTAGTGGGATTCCAACAAACCTGTATTTCAACATTTAACCACTCCCTTCAGCTCAATCACCTGCAGTGCTGGAAGTGTTTTAGCATTGCCAGGTGTTGGAGCTTGCAGTTGAATAGAGAGTTGTTACATCACTCTGCCAGGTTACTGAACCTTGGAGAGAGTGAATGCCCTTGGTAGCTGAGAGTTCAAACAAATAATCCTCTGCATGGTGGGTTTCCACAGGTCAGATTCCTCCTTTGGCTTCAATGTTTTGTTTAAATTGGAGTTAAGGAGTTGTACTATGTGTAGAAAATAGCCCTCTCCAGCCAAATGATGGTGCTTCCATCATTTGTTACAGATGAATAGTTATCCATTTTAATGGATGAAGGATGTTAGGTGAACTCCATCAGCTTACAGGACTTGCTAGTAATGTTCTGGGAGATGCCAACTAGAGAAATTCAATCTCTCATTCTTGTCACAAAACTGAGAATTGAATTAGGTTGTCTTAAGTGTGCAGCTACTACACTGCCTTGCTGTAATTTAAGAGCTGTGATGATTAATATTTTACTGTGTGACTCTTAGTTCCTTTTTGTAAAACGAACTGTTTCCAAGTCTTACATTGTTGGTTGGATTGTTATCCCCAGTTTTATTGTTCTTTCAACATCCTTACACTGAGCAACACAGGTGGAGTTGCCCATTGGAATGTGGCAGCCAGTGGTTAGACTGATCACCTCCAATAAGATTTGAAAATCCATTTCATGTATATATTTGACTGAAGTTTCAGGTCACTCTAGCCACTGGCTGCCTCCCCCTTTCACACTGGCCTAGCCACTCCTCAGACTGCAGAAAACAAACCCTGTGGAGAGAAAAAGGAAAGGATTTTTCTGCCTGGTAGCTCTGGAAGTAGCTCAGGAACCAGCCTTGAGAGCTGGCAGGAGAAGCCAGGGGCAAAGGGAATGGGAGTGTGTGCCTGAAGACAGGGAAGCCACAGAAGCCATGGAGGAGATGGACTTTAACTGCTCTGCAAATCCAGGCTGATATTTTGGTCCTGTATTTTCATTCTGTGTTCTTTCTGCAGTGACCATCAGCTCCTGTCTAATATGTGGGTGTTCACTGTCAGGGGGTGTATGGAGCCCAGTCCTTGTTAGTTCAGCCCATGTTCTTCTGCAACCAGGATCTCTTGCTAATAGCAGAACCTTAATTGAGCTGGACACCACTAAAGAGGCAGAATTAGGTCTTATTTTGTGGAGGGGGTGCAGGGATTGTCAGTTATGTCAGTTATGGCAGAGATGTGTTCAGTGCATGTGGAGAAGCGAGAGGGAAACAATTCTGAAAAATTCTGAAGTTTTGTGATTAATGTCTTACTAAGGCCAGCGTAGTTCTTTGCCTGTGCTTGAGAATTCTGAGACAGTTTTGAGTCTTAATTTGGGCTACTCTTGGACTTGGGTTTGGTCTGAGTTATTTCTGACAGGTCTTTCTGCAACTGGGATCTTACCAACACAAGAGGAAAAGAATACAGAGAACTGCTTATTCTTCTGGTGTGCACTGTGGTTTGGGTTTAGGGTATTTGTTGATACCCAAGTTGGATCAGGCTTGGAGCAACCTGGGATAGTGGAAGGTGTCCCTGCTCATGACAGGGGGTTGGAACTGGATGATCTTGAAGGTGCCTTCCAACCCAGACCACTCTGATTCTTGTGCTGAGCACAAATACTCACTGCAAATGTTGGGTCTGAGAGCTGGTGTCAATGCAAAGCTTTTATCTGCATCTAACTGGAAGGAATCAGGGCTCAAAGATGTTAAATCATTAAGTAAATCCTCATGTGCCAAGTGCTTGTGACATGCAGAAGTTCAGTTACTCATTCAAAGTATGTTTTGGACCCTAACCTGTTTGGTAGCTTGGGTTTTGGGGGAGGATGTTGGGAGACAGAGGCTGTTTGGGATTTGTTTGTTGCTGTGATTTTTACCCTTGTTACAAGGTGGTGAACTGAAATACTGTTTACAGCCAAGAACTGATATCTTGAATGTTGTTTACAATTACAGTTGGGGATGAACTGCTGGTTGATCATTTTTTTTTTAATGTGGGAATGGATGCTTAATGTGGAAATATTTCTTAATTAAGTAAAGATAAGAAGAAATGAATTCCATTCATTGCTAACAAACCTTTAAATAAAACCTTTGGAATCTTCTCAGCACTCAGGAACTTGCAACTGCCGACTAACGCAACACACTTTTTCTTTTCTTTTTTTTTCTTTTTTCTCTTTTCTTTCTTTTCTCCCTTAAAGGTTGTATTGGAAACAGAAATCACAAACAAGTCTGCTTTGAAACTTTATGAAAACCTTGGTTTTGTGCGAGACAAGAGGCTGTTCAGATACTATTTAAACGGAGTGGATGCACTGCGTCTGAAACTATGGCTGCGTTAGGAGGCCCCATCCCAGCGAGCAAGCGACGTCCCAGCAGCGCAGAGTTGTCCCTTTGCATGCAATGCAATTTGTCCCAAATTGCTTTGCAAGGTTGGACTTTAGTACTTTCCATGCAGCTCTTAAACCTGTCAGTGTCCCGTTGAGTGTCGCGCACATTCGTTGCACTTTGGCATGGCGCATTTGTTCCGAATTAAAGCCGATTGTCTCAGACTCCCGAGTCCTTTTGGTACCAGCCAGATGTGCCAGGTGATAGCCAAGAGATGTTCATTCATTCATTTGCAAGGTCTGCTGACTCTTTAGGACCATCCACACGGTGAACAGTTTTGTCAGAGGAAAAACCTGGACGGGAACGTCGCTCTCGGTTCCCGGAAATTCAAAATAAAGCCAATGTAGATTGTAAAATTCTATAAGCATACTAACATTTCATACAAAAATTGCCATAGTTTTCTGGGGAAGAAGAAGAAGAAGAAGAAAAAGAGGAGAAAAAAAAAAAAGGCTTCAATTTTAGGTTTTATTTTTCAATATTGAATTTTTCCATTCTTAAATATTGGTACCTCAGTGATTAGTGAATGAAAAAATGTATTGTAGGGTGGGGTGTGTGTTACAATGAGTAACCATTAAATTGCGTCTGCCAGTGCCTGTATAGATAAGTATATTTGTCTTCACCTCTAAGTTTGGAGTGCATGCTTTTATTCTTTTACTTTCTTCAGTTGTCTTTGCAAGGAGGAAAAAAAAAAATCTGCTTTTATTTAAATTCTGGATTTGATAATAAATTATTTCAGATTTTTATAATTCGGATACTTCTCCCAAACAAGGGTTCGGAAGGCCCTTCTTATAGCAAGAAGTGTGAGCTATTTTGAAAACCTTGAGTAGCTGCTAAAAGAACCTGGTGGCACCAGTGAATCTCTGCTGGGTTTGGATGCACTTTTTTCATTAAAAGAGTGAGGGACTTCTTTTAAAAGAAGATATAGAAAATTAATGTAAATTGGTATGATTTTTATTTAATCAAAATTATTGCTAGAAGCTCTGAGAAACGGCTATTTTAAGATAGTTGGAACAATTTTTTTTTTTTTTTTCAGATTCAGATTGCTTTGCTTCCGTGTTCTAAAATGCTTCTTTGGTTCTTGGTCTTGGAAATAAATTTCAAGGTGTATCGTATTCATTTTTAGCTGCTCTCATTGTCCTCAACTTACATGAACTAAATTATTGGGGGATTTTTTTTCCCCCTCTAAAATCAAAGCAGCGGGGAAGGAATTTTGTCTCTCTTTCTTGCATTCACTCTTGCTCTGTTTTTCTCTATTTTTTTTTTCCCTTTCTTTCTTTCTTTGGGCTTACATAGGTTTTACCAATACCCATCATTTTTTTCAGTGATGACAGTGTCGAGGCTTTCTTGTCCTTGTGATTCCATGGCCCAGGTCTGTGAATCAGTTGGGTTGGTTGTTTTTTGGGTTTTTTTTCTTTTATTTTATTTTTGAAAGAGAAAAATAAAGGTATTAGGTGACTTGTGGAAGCACCTCTGTAATCAGAGAGCTCAGAATAGTCAGAGTTGGAAGGGACCCACCAGGATCAAGTCCAGCTTGAGGTGAATGGTCCTTACAGGGATCAAAAGGATGAACTCTCAGTGAATCCACTCTCATGGAATCGAGCGAATTCTCCAGATTTGCCTTACTACACCTTTTTTTTTTTTTTTTCTTTTCTTTTTTTGGGTTTGGTTTGAGTCATGGGGTTGGTTTGGGGGTGTTTGTTTGTTTGTTTTCATTTTTTTGCTAATTACTGTACACTAAAAACAAAACCAACAAAACCCCTACCTCCAGTATCATTTGGAAAAGAGCCCTGTGCAGGAAAACTGGATTTGAGCAAAGCCGCCTTTTGCACAGACCAATCGCACATGGTGACGGACGTTTCTTACCATGTACAAATCATGAGTTGTATTTGAAAATAAAGATTTTTAATGGATGTTGGCTGGCCCTGCTGAGTTTTCTGCTTGTAGAGACACCACCTGTGCTGTCAAAGGGGGTCTGTTCCCCTCAGTAAAGAAAACTCACCTTTAAAAGGGTGCCCAAGACAAAGTGCTGTAAGTGGGGTCTGTTACTCCCGTGCTGGAGCTCAGCCTGAAGCCTGTGTGTAGCCACTGCTGCCTTGTGACACGATAAAACCTTTTGTTGCCCTGCTCCCTCAGGGGTGCCAGTTTTTCTGGATGGCTTCTCAGCAGTTTTGCTCAGTGTAAAGACTTCAATGTTGGTAGCCAATCCCACTGAGTCAGGTTTCCCTCAGCTGTGGTCCAGGATGTAGGGATTTCTCTGAAGCTGGATCAGGGAGGTTTCAGACCTTGCAAGCAGCTGTTGGGCTTGAATGACAAATTGCAAACTGGGCTGCCTTGTGTGTCTTGCTGGGGTTTCAATCTGCAAAGCCAGACAGGCAAGTTTTCTATTGGTTAATATTTAAGCCGTGGGTGTCTTCAGACTCAAAAGCCGACTTGGAAGTGAGCTGAAATCTCTCCTTCACTGCCAAAAACATCCCTCTGGAGCAAACTTCAAATGCAATTCTGGTTGGTTATTGTAAGAAGTGGTTGCTGCCATGCCCATGTTGACAATACTGAGCAAAATAGGTGCAGGTCTCTCTTGTTTTGTTTTTCTTTTTTAAAGAGCACATGGCCTGAAACGTTCTTCCCTGGCTGCTGTGTCACAGAATTCACTGCAGGAGACACTGAAGCTGCATGTGTTGGGTCCTGTCAAACAGATTTGTTCTCTGTACTGCTTGGGATTGGGAAATCAAGTGGGAAGCCTTGAATTTGCATAGGTTTTCAAAAGGAATCCAGCAAGGAAAAGTTGGTTCTCTCTCCTGTCTGTTGCTAAACACAGCTCTCTCCCCCTCGCCTTTTTTGCATTGACAAATCTAACTAAGGAGTTGATTGCTTTTATATTTAAATTTGCCCAAATGTTGCTACTGGCTGACATGTCGGTCTGGATGTTTGCATTCATTATGTTGTTTTTTTTAAGAAACGATCAGGTTCATCACCTTCAAGGCATCATCAGATTGGTGTTGCAGAGTATGTCACAAACTATTTTTCAGGGCACTGCAAGACATTGCTACAACTCAGTGCTGTGTTGAGAAAAAAAACTTCAGGTCTTGTATAAACATTACAACCTGTGTTGGAGTTCAGGTATCAGGTGGGCATCTATGGAAATAGCAAGTGTATCTCAAAATACTGGACTGCTGTTTTGAGTGGATTATATTCTTCTGTCCCTTTATCCTTTTTGATGAGAACAAAAACCAGTGGGGTTACGAAATGTACAAGTTGTCTAAATACAATGCAGTCAAATAAATGGTTACGTTGTTTATCTATTTCCTTTTCAAGGGGAATGTTCTAATGGTTGTTTTGCTTTGTCTACAAAAATACAAATACACGTTTGCTCAAGGCCAGGCTGGATGGGCCTTGGGAGCATCCTGGGCCCCTACCCATGGCAGGGGGTGGTCCTGAAGGTCCCTTCCAACCCAAACCATTCTGGGATTCTCTGACAGAGAAAGGGTGGGAAAATTGTTACGAGAGAAAACTTGTAACTGTTCGTCATGACTTGATGTAAAAATTGCCATGCTTGTGTCGGGAGCAACTTGAACATCATTTATCTGAACAGTGTCATGGCTGAACTGAAATGGGTCCTTTTTTGTGGCTGTTAAGTCAGGACTAGCACAGACACTGGATTTTCCTGGGAGGTAAGGAGGGGGGTTTATTATTTTGGTTGCAATTAAGCAAGAATTAACAACTGCTTTCAGCCCTTGCAATGCTGAGGGCTCTCTTTAAAGCACACAGAGGAGTCCTGTATGTACTTTGAAAAAATGTACTTTTAAAATCCTCTCAAAGTACTTTTTCATGTACTTTGAGCTTTATTCCCTCTACCATTATGTCCAGGCTCCTAAAACTCTGGGAATTTGCCAGCAATTGTCCCTGTGTGTGGCTGTGTGTGCTGTGAGGGCTGTAACCAACCTGCCAGGGGCTGCTGCTCATTTGCCAGGAGCTCCAAGGCTTTTCTCCTTCCAGTTTCTTTTACAATTCCTTACAGCTTCCAGTACCTAAAGAGGAACTTTTTTACAGGGGCGTGGGAGTGACAGGACAAGGGGCAATGGCTTCAAACTGACAGAGGGTGGATTTAGGTTGGAGATGAGGAAGAAATTCCTGACTCAGGGTGATGAAGCCCTGGCACAGGGTGCCCAGAGAAGCTGTGGCTACCCCTGGATCCCTGGAAGTGTCCAAGGCCAGGCTGGATGGGGCTTGGAGCAACCTGGGACAGTGGAAGGTGTCCCTGCCTGTGGCAAAGGGTTGGAAAAAAGTGATCCCTTCCAACCCAAACCATTCCATGATTCTGTCATTCTAAGGGATGATTCTCCAGCTGTTCAGCCCTTGCAGGTGGCTGGAATATGTAACCTCCAGGTGGGAGACACAGATTTAAATTCCAGCTCTGCATCCACCACAAGTTCTATCCTGGATTTAAGAAATTATCTATCACAATCAAAACTGAACCCTCAAAGCATCAGCAAAAAAAGTCCTAAACAGCTTCTTAACTTTTCTTGAGAGATGTCTTTCCTATTTTCTGCACCAGCTATTGCCTCGATTTGGGGCATTTTCTTAAAAAAAAAAAAAAAAAGAAAGAAAGAAAGCAAGCAGGACAGGAATATTACTTTCTGCTGAAGTGAATGCTTCTCTCCAGGTGCTGAAGACTGAGAGAAAGTGACAAAGGGGAGGCAGTGGCTAAAGATTGAATACAGGAGCTTAATAATTACTGGTTCCCCCTTTTTATCTGTAACGAGATGCCACCTGCTGCTCCCTTTTTTTTTTTTTTTTTGTTTGTAAAATACCAGTTAAGAAGAAGGTTGAAAAAGTAGGTGACCAAGAAGCTTTGCTAAAGTAAGAAAGATTTATGCAAAGCTGAAATGATTACTTATATAAGTATAATATATAATAATAATAATAATATAGGCTCGTAGAATAACCTGAGTTGGAAGGGACCCATAAAGATCATAGTAGCCCAGCTCCTGGAAAAGATTTATATTATATTATATTATTATGTTATGTTATGTTATGTTATGTTGTTACATTACATTACATTACGTTTATTATATTGTATTTATTATATTTATTGTATTATATTTATCATATTATCTTTATTTTAGCCATGCAACCCCCTTCCAGACAGTACCCTGCCAATCCCTGCCCTGTCCACATGAGCACCCTCCTTTCCATGAGTAATTTAGAGCACACAGTTAATTGAATACTCTCGTGTTGCCACAGCTCCCTCCCGAGGGATGGGGAAGGCTCTTAGTCTAAATCAAAATTAGTCTTTAATATCAGCAAGAACAAACAAAGGAGCCCTCAGAGTTGGATGCATTTGATGAAAGGGGTTGATGTGTCACTCCTGAATTGGGCTAAGTGTGCTCCAACCCCATTGACTCCGAGCAGGAGGCTTTGCTGGAGGAGATAATTATATCAAGAAGAAAAACCAGCTGCTCTTCAGACAAATTAAGGATGTCCTTCTCCCTCATCTCCCCTCTCCACGCTGATCTGAGAGTCCTGCAGCTCTCCAGGAATGAAAAGCAGTTTCATCCACGGCTCCTGCTGCTGGTCAGTGATAGAATTCACCAGAAAATGGGATTTTTTTTTTTTTTCTTTTTTCTTTTTCACCCATTTTTTTACTCTGGTGACTTGATCCAAAAGCCTTCTGGTGTCCCTAGGTCTGAAGTCTCTCCCATGGCTGGCACAGGGCAGCATTTCTTGCAGCAATAAACTGAGCTTGTTAGGGATGAGTGAGCTGGGCTGCCTGAAAATGTAAACAGCCCCAGAAAGTAAATAAATTGGGAAGTGGTTCAAGCCACAAATGGCAGTCGGAGCCTTTTCCTGCAAATAGCAGAGATTTTTATCTCACTATCTGAAAGTGACATTCAAAGAATTGCTCTCTTGGGATGGGAAAAGTAGTTCTTCATTACAGGAAAGAGGCCTGGATATGATTAAAAAGCAGAAGTGTTCTCCTTGGGGTTTTGGGGTTTTTTTGTTGTTTGTTTTATTGAAGGGAAATTGAAAATCTGGCGATCTCCGGGCTGTCAGTGAAGCAGAGATTGCTCCAATGGCTCCATTTATAAACTGACAAATGGAATATGGAGCAGACATTTATTTCCAGGAGTGCTGCCTTGCATTGGGCTCTATAATCTCAGTATTCTCAGTCCTTCGTACTGTGTCAAAACAGGCCAAAAATACATTTATTGAAATGTCAGATTTCAGTGTTCTGGCTCTGTCCGTGTGGAAATAACTTTTCTGTCTCTCCAACAGGAATTCTGTAGTTCTCTGTGAGATTGTTTTGCAGTTTACTGTGTGTTCTTGGAAAGTCCTTTGGAAGAAGAAGCTCTCAGAAAACTTTCAGCCTCAAAATCCCAGGAACATTTTGAACCTACAGAAAGAGCCCTTTTTTTTTTTTTTTTTTTTTTTTTCTCACAGATCCTGCGAGTGACTTCTGTTTTTTTCCTCACCAGCTGAAGAGCTTAACCCAAGCATGGAAATAAAAATCAAAATCCGGAAAAACATTTTTAGAATATCTTCTTAATGATCTTTTGCCAGCTTCATCCCTCTTCCCCCTCCTGCTTGAGCTCTGCAAACTTTCAGTTTCAAGCTGTTCTATCACTCCAAGGACGGATTACTGTGGGTAAGTTTTTCCTTGGTAAATAGTTTCCAGGGGGATTTAGATTTCTTTTAAGCTGCAAATTTCTGCTCCTTGAAATGCAAAGATATTTTTCTGGGGTTTCTTTTGGTTGTATCCAGCCCCAAAACTCCTTTCTGTCAAGTGAGCATTGGATGCATTGTCAGTCAGCATTGGGCAAACTGGCTCAGGACAGGCTGGGGAGAAGCTGCAGCCCTCAGAGGGAGGAAAAGGGGCAAACTGAGGCAGGAGAAGCTGGGTTTGCTGGAATCCTTTGGATTCATGAATTCTGGAAATCAAAACTGCTGCTTCTTCAGAGGCAAGTGCTGTCATCCTGCCTTGGAGTACGTGGATCATCCAAACCTTATAGAGATGGGAGGCTTGGGATGTGCTGGAGGGGTGTCCTTAGGGAATCTGCTCATCCTCCACGCTTTTCTTCTCTCTGTGCAAACCAGAATGGCTTGAACAAGCATTATCCTGCTTAAAACACCGGATCACATGGCAGGGGGAAGGCACAAAAAAGGGCAAAGCGAGGATTTGGTTTGGGAGTTACCATTTGTCAGCACTTGGTTGTTACAGGAGCCTGATCTCATGGACTTGAGCCAAAGCAGGTCTTGCTGGGGACTTTCAGCAGCCATGAGGATTAATCCTTAAAGCTGGTCCTGACACAGGACAGGGCCTCTGACTCCTGTGACTCAGACAAGGCTGGAGGCTCAGACCGCTTCACTTCACCAAACAAACTGAATTTGTCCTTAAAATTAGGACTTGAGGGGGCAATGGTGCACCACAGTAGGTTACAGCTGACAAAACAGTAAGAAAGCAAACCACCTCCTGGAACAGCAGCTACACCAGAAGCTGTCTCAGCTGGGGCAGCTCTCTGAAACCTCTCTGGAACAGGCAACAGCCTGAACTGGCACTTCTGAATCCCTGCTGCCCATCACAGCCATTCCTGGTTGTCACCCTGCCTTGGGACACAGCAGTGAGAGCAGAACAGCCCCCTGGCCATGAAACGACAGCCACAGTCATATCCCTGTGTACCCTGGACATTTCCCACATTTCTGCTGGATTACCAGCCAGGACTTCACCCCTTTGCCTGCAGACAGTGAAGGCATTGAAGGCTGTGAACACGTGGATGCAGGGCTGGGGGCTTTGACTCCTCCTGGTCTCATCTCCCAGGTCACAAGGGACAGGACAAGAGGAAAGGGCCCCAAGTTGTGCCAGGGGAGGTTTGGATTGGATAGAGGTGAAAAGTTCTTCACTGAAAAGATTGTCAAGCCCAGGGAAGTGATGGAGGCACCATCCCTGGAGGGATTTCAAAGCCATGTGGATGTGGCACTTGAGGACGTGGGTTTGTGGTGGTTTTGGCAGTGCTGGGGGATTTGGTTGGACTGGATGATCTTAGAGGGCTTTTCCAACCTAAATGATGCCATAATTCTCCACACTCCACATGCCTGAATGCATGGTATTCACTCAAAAATCTCAAGACACAGACTCTGTACAAAGGATTTGTCTTTTCAAGAGAAACATTTCATCCAGAGCAGCCACTTTTTGCTCCTGGGCACCTTCAGAAGTCAAAATTTACAGCAAGACCTTTCTCCTTCTGAAAGATTCTGTAAAGCTTCCAGCTGCTTTTCCAGTCCTCTGGCTCCTACAGCTGTGCCCCACAGTGCCCTTTATGTGGTTCAACAAGTATTTCCAGGCTGCTTCCTGAAGATCTGGAGTATCTGCATCGCATCTGGGTTCTGCTGGGAGCCTGCTCCACCACTGCCTGGGCCATCCCCCTCGTCAGTGCTGGGTGAAGAATCTGCAGCAGCAGCAGCAGCAGCAGCTCGGGCTTGCTGATAAGAGCTTTACATAGAAATGAGGCAAGGGGAGGTTGGGATGCACAGGTCTAATCTCTGCACTTGGTTTTTGATAGGAAATATGGGGGGGGCAAGGCTGTGCTGATGGGTGAAGCAGTGCCACAGGGCAGAGGGCACAGGACTCCCATATTTTTGTGTGCTTTACACACTTGGGGCAAACCAAGCCTGGTGAAACAGATTCTTCCTTGATAGTAAGTGCCTCAAACAGGGTGGGGTAACACAGGTGTAGAGAAAAGGGGTAAGGCCTGGGGAAGGATAGGAGGAGAGGAAAGTGCCAGGGATGGGAAGTCAGAGGTGTGGAGCTGGTGAACTGTCCCCAGTGTCTCCTGCCAGCATGGGGATGGGCACTCTGAGGGGCTGGGAGGGGGATTTCACAGATCATTTGGGCCTGCAAAGCATGACCACAACGTGATGCCTCTTGCAGAGGGATCAGGAGGGTCTGCTCTGAAAGGGCAGCACCTCATTCAGCTGAAGAGTTCTGTATGGCCAGAAGGAGAAACCTGAACAGCTTGAGGGGTGGTGAAAAAAAATGAACTCCTGGTGCAGAAGGGGCTACTAGAGCCTACAGAAAGACAGAAACAAAGTGGAAAAGCAGCCCTGTCTGCAGCCAGGTATGTGCCCTCCTCTGAGAAGATTGTGTCCCTCAGCAAAAATATGCATCTGGTGCTGTATTTTTGCTGGGGTGATACACTGAGCCAGCTTCCAGAAAGGTTCAGCTAGCAGAGGAAAAGCTGGGAACAAGGGCAGGGCGAGGAAGACCCTGGTATTTTGGCTGTGAGAGCAGCTCAGCCACCATAAGTGAGCTCTCCCAGCTCCAGGTGAATGCTGGCAGCGCTGGCCGCCCTCCCTGTCTGTCCCCCCATGCAAGAGCTTCCAACTCAGTTATAAAATAACCCAGATTGAACCCTGTTCTTGTGTCCATCTCCTGCAGGAACACAATCACCTGCCCTTCAGCCTCTGGCTTTCCAGCCCCCTCTGATTAATTTTTCTCTCTCCAGGCTGGCGTGGCAGCGAGGGCTCTCCCAGAGAGAAGAGCAGAGGGATTTCTGTGCCCACCACAGCCCTGACATGCATGTGGCCAGGGAAGCATCTCCTCCTCGTCCAGGGGTGCTCAGCAGAGAGCTGAGCCTCCACTGGGGTGGTGTAAGCAGGCAGATAAATGTTTCCATGTTTAAGAGCAGGGAATTAATCACATCTGCCAAATCCGTCTTGGTAAACAAGCTTAAGCTTTACCTGGGAAACCTGAAACGATAAATCCTACTTTTCCACTTGGAAACTCCGTTGTTTTCTTTCAGTTAAGCTTTCTATGTCCTTAGAATGCTTTTGGGGTTATTGTCTGTTTCTGGCCAGGCACTGAGAGGAGAACAAACAATGAAAATTTGTGCAAAACCCTTTTCTCCTGGAGGCTGGAGATGTGGGCTGCATCCCTCTGAGCCACCCATGTCCACTCTGAAGGACATCAGGAGATGGATGCTCAGGGATCCCTCAGAGCCTTCACCATGGCCACAGCTTCACCCTGAACCTGAGCCCCAGTCCATGTCCTTCTCTGACAAAGCACTGAGGGGAGAGATGTGTAAAGGACCAAGAGGCTGCAATCCATACTCCTCCAGGAAAAGCTTCACTGCAACAGAAGGTGTGGCAAGTTAGGGACCTGGTCAGGGGTGGTCACCTCAGGGGAAGGGAAGAAACCCCAGGCTGTTCTCTCAAACCAGGCTCTGCTCTCCCAGCACATTCATCCCCAGATCTCTCTCTGGGATGAAAGGCTGCGTTTCATGTTAACAGGCTTTAATGGTGTGGGGAATGTGCTGCTTCTCCAGGTGTTGGGTTACTGCCTGTCCTCTAAAAGCAGGGACATTTCCTCAAGGTCGGGGGTTTCTTGTGCATTTTATCTGGTCACCAAACTCCTTCCTTCTCCTGGCAGCGGGACGGTGGTGGTGCTTTCCGTGCTGTGAGAAAAACCAGCAGCAGAAAACCTGAGCTGATGTTGTTGCTCACATGTTTGGGGCAGTCATTTGCTTTGTTGTTGGTTGGGGTTTTTTTGGTTTGTGGTTTTGTTTTTTTGTTTTTTTTTTTGGGGGGGGGGGGGGTTGTTTGTTTTTGGTTTTGTTTTTTTTTTGGGGGGGGGGTTTGTTTGTTTGTTTTGGTTTGTTTTTTTTTTTTTTTGTTGTTGTCGTTGTTTTGTCTGAAGTCTTTCTTTGTCCTTTTTTTTTGTTGTTGTTGTTGTTGTTTTAAATCATCGTTTTTGGGCTCTTTGAAATGTGCCAAGCGGATGATTAATTGCAGGAAGCATCCAGCCCCTCCGGGCGTGATTTGCGTGTTCATCAGTGAAATCAGCACCGCAGAATCCTGTTACACCTGGACATCAAAGCCATTGGGGAAGGAAGGGATGGAAGGTGATAGCCAGGGGCCTGCGAGCCGGGGGCAGCCCCGCAGGACAGGGAGCCCTGAGGGGACAGCTCCATTTTACACCTGGCCCTGCTCCATCGGGGGAATCTGCCAAAATCTGACACCCGAGGGAGGTGACTCCAGGGAAAACGTTGCCCTAAAAGCATTTCATTATTTCTCTCCTGACAGAAGCTGTCTGGTGGGAAGTGCTTGGGGACACTGAGCCAGGTTTCAGGATGCCCTCGCAGATTTTGGGAAACCTTGGTGTCAGAAGAAGCACGCTTCCCAAAGCAGCCCTCAGCGACCACCATCCCTTTGAGCCCCAAAGGCAGAGGATCACAGGATTGTTTGGGTTGAAAGGGACATTAAAGATCATCTCATTCCATCCCCTGCCATGGGGACGCCTCCCACTGTCCCAGGCTGCTCCAAGCCCTGTCCAACCTGGTCTGGAACAATTCCAGGGATCCAGGGGCAGCCACAGCTTCTCTGGCCACCCTGTGCCAGGGCCTCCTCACCCTCACAGCCAAGAATTCCTTCCCAATCTCCCATCCATCCCTGCCCTGTGGCAGTGGAAGCCATTCCCTGTGTCCTGTCCCTCCATCCCTTGTCCCCAATCCCTCTCCAGCTCTCCTGGAGCCCCCTTAGGCCCTGGAAGGGGCTCTGAGCTCTCCCTGGAGCCTTCTCCTCTCCATCCCCAGCTCTCCCAGCCTGGCTCCAGAGCAGAGGGGCTGCAGTGACTTCAGTCCATACAACAAACAGGAAGCCTGGCCACAGGCAGGTGTCATTTTCCTGAAGCTGGACATGTCTGGGCTAAGAGCAGAGATTTTCTGTGGAGGTTTTCCTTCTCACAGGTTCACTCCCTGCTCCAGGTCTCAGTGCCCCTCCCTCTCCAGTCCCTGGTGAGAGCACAAAGCCAGGTCTCATTGTGCTTAACTAGAACATCAGGTACAAAATCCAAGTACTCAAAAGCTGGGAAATGAAGGGGTAAGGACTCACTCATTTTAACTATTTCCACAGCAGAACTGCTTACATGACTTTTCTTGCTGAGGGAAAAAAAAAACCAAAACAATTTCCCTCTCAGCAGCTGCCTAATTCCAACTCAGATATTTCTCTATATTTTCTGTTGGGGTTTTTAAAAACCCTTGTAGTGT
Organism: Phylloscopus trochilus trochilus; assembly: GCA_016584745.2. NCBI lineage: Eukaryota > Metazoa > Chordata > Aves > Passeriformes > Phylloscopidae > Phylloscopus > Phylloscopus trochilus. Next base: position 62,328,494 of record WQNJ02000001.1, on the reverse strand, counting down.
TTTGTAATTATTTTTTTTCCTCCTTACACAGATGAAGAGTGGACTCCTGTAATTAAAACACCTGGATCAGAAAACTCATCAGTGCATTGCATCCAAAGAGGAAAAAATTAGGGATAACTTCATCTTATGTGCAGCTTTTTATCTATGTTCCCATGGTAGGAGAAGATTCCAGGGATGGGGCAGCCACAGCTTCTCTGGGCAGGCAGTGCCAGGGCTTCACCACCTTCACAGAGAATTTCTTCCTAATATCCCACCTAAACCTGCCCTGTGCCAATTTAAAGCCATTTCCCCTTGTCCTGTCCCTCCAGATCCTTGTCAGAAATTCCCCTCTCACTCTTCTTGGGGCCCTTTTAGGTTCTGCAAGGTGCTTTAGCCCAGCTGTGCATTCACTCCTGGATCTTTCCTGTCCTTAGCTGTGAGGGAGGAAAACCTCAAGTTTTAAACACCAAAGATTGGGATCTCAGACAGGGGCTCTTGCCATGTGATGGGAGAAAAGGAAGAAAAGAGGGCAGAGCTGGGAAAATAACTCAGAACAGTGACCATCAGCTGCTGAGGCAAAAGCTGGCACTGACTCCAGCCCCATATTCCCTCATTTTTGTCCCATCTGCCTGTCCAAGACTCCAGCAGCAGCAGGACTTTAACTCCCCACCACACTCTTTCTCTAGGTGATGGATAATTTTGTTTATGCCTGAAGCCACCCCTGGTTATAAATGAGGCTTAGCCAGGCTGGGGGTGGTTTATTCTCCCAGGAACAAGTGACAGGACAGGAGGAAATCCCCTCAAGTTGCACCAGGGGAGGTTCACCAGGAGGATATTGGAGCAAATTGAAATGGAAGTTGAAAGCAAAGGTTGCTGCAGAGAAAAGGCCTTCTTTTTTTCTTTTTTTTTTTTCTTTTTTTTTCCTTTTTTTCCCTCTTTTTCCTGCTCTAGCTTTAGCATGGTATTTTCTGCCACATTTTTCTGATTACTTTTAGTAATCTCGTGCCAGATCATTGTTACAAATCATCTTTACAAAAAATAGCAGCAATAACTTGCTGTGGCCAAAAAAAGTGAGGTTTCAATAAATGGAAACCAGAGAAAAATCCCAAACCAAAGCCCTGCTATTAATCTCGGTGGCTTTCTGTTTATTTGTTTGGGTTTTTTTAAGAGTGGGAGATTCTCAGGGAAAAGCAGAATTCCTAAAATATATTTTGCAAAGGCCTACAGACACGTTTTGCAGAAAATTAAGTGTCTCATTTAATCAATCCCCATCCCAGGGCAGCAGCAATGGCCTCACAGTCCCTGTGTAGTGCAAAGTAGCCAAATGAAGCTTCAGAGGCTTTTTCCTAAGAAGAAAACTGGAGAAAAAAAAAAAAAAAAAGAAAAAGAAAGCAATCAGCTCCAGCAACTCTCAAAGGCATCTTTGTGTGGCAAAAAGCTGTATTTTTAGGTCAACTTGGACAAACTGAAGGAGGTGGTTTGTGTGCTAAGTAGAAGTAATGCCTGGGTTTTTAAGCTCAGCCTGAATTTGTGGAAGTCCTAAGCCGTGCTGGTCGTTCTGGGTGCTGTTTGGAACTGGGATCAAGTGGCCTCCAGTGAGAGTCAACTGCTTGGTCCTCAGTATTTGATCAGAAGTGAGTGTCTGCAAGGGGTGACTGCAAAACTGTCCCTTTTTGTCCCTCCTTTCTCAGGGAACCGTGGTTATTTAACGTTTTAATGGAGTGAAATTAACAATTCTGGCTGTTAAATCACGGCTGCATGGACCAGCAGCTAATGCCAGGGTGGGTATCAGCTGTGTGTCAGGAGGAACAGAGGGAATTTGGGGCTGGATCAAGGAACACAGAGAGGGGTTTGCTCTGCCCCATCCCCCAGGGGGAGCGTCGGCATTGATGGGAGAGAACAAAATGCAGGGAGCAAAGAATGGGAGAGGCTCTGGGCAGATGGAGGATCCCCCAGGGTTACAGCTCCCGAGGGCTGACACTGGTGTCTCCTCTGGTAAAGGCTCATGTCACAGAGCCCCAGAATCCCAGGATGGTTTGGGTTGGAAGGGACCTTAAAGATCATTTTTAATTCCAACCCCCTGCCACGGGCAGGGACACCTTCCACTAAACCAGGTTGCTCCAAGCCCCATCCAACTCAAGCAGGGGATTTAGGGGGAGAGAAAGGGGGAGAAAAACCAGATGAACTGATTAAGACAGAAGGGGGAGAAAGCAAGGCTTGGTTTTGGCAGCAGGAAGAAGAATGATTTCTCACGTGTTCCTCTTCTATGGGGTGATGAAACGAGGCCCTCAAAGGCTGAGACAAAGAGGGAATCACAGCCAGGACCAATCAAATATTGGGCCTAAGGACTTGCAGCTGTGTCAGTGGGGGGTTAGGTTGGATATTAGGAAAAAGTTCTTTCCCCAGAGGGGAAAAAGCACTGCCCAGGCTCCCCAGGGAATGGTGACATTCCCAAAGCTGCCAGAGCTCCAGGAGTGTTTAGACAACACTCCCAGGCACGGGGTGGGATTTTTGGGGTGTCTGTGCAGAGCCAGGAGTTGGATTTGATGATGCTTGTGAGTCCCTTCCAGCCCAGGATGTTACAAGATTCTGGGGGATAAGTGTTGCTCTCCTGACAGTGCACCAAGTGCCCCGTTCACTCCTGGTTTATTCCAGGACAGGACTGAGCCTTCCTGCAGGAATTCGCTGTTCCCACAACGTGTCAGTAGGTGGCAAAAAGCTACAACCCTTGCGCTGAGCAAGAAATAAACATTTTTTTTCCTACCTCTTTCAAGAGCAGGAGGGATCTGTGGGCAGCCCTGTGGAGTCAGTGGGGATGGATTGTGTTCCCAGTGGGACAGAGATCCCTGCACCAGCACTGCTGGAAGGGAGAGGCATCTCAGAATGCAGTACCAGGAACAGGTAAAGAGGCTCAGAGGCAAACAGGAGCTGCCTCCTTCCTCTTAATTCATCAGAGGACCCTTGTGCCATTGCTTGACCTTACTCAGGAATTATTTAAAGAAAGCTGGAAACCGTGAGGGCGTGGGAAAAGAGCAGGTTTGGGGGCTGTGCTGCCACAGAGCAGTCTGAGGATACCTGGGGAGGCCAACAAAAACCTGCTGCACTTGGTATTTTCCTCAAGCTGGTGATAAGACTTTAATCTTCGTGCACAGCCTGAAACGGAGCTGCTCAAGTCGCTGCTCTTGGGGGCTTTTCTCTGCAGCTTTGTGTAAGCAGAGTGAAGCAATCCCAGTCACCTGTCACACACCTGCCAGGGAGGCAGGGCACATAAAGGGGTGAATAAAGTGGCTAGGGGTATCTCAGGGGCTCAGATGGGGGGGTTTCCCTGCTTTTTGAATGCCTGTGTGCATGGGGAAGGAGGATGCTGTGTGATGCTGAAGACTCCTGAGGAGGTCAAATCCTCTGAGCACCAGGTGGGACTGAGCCCAGGGAGGTTAGAAAATCCCATTAAGGCAGACTAGTCCATGAGATCCAGTTACAGTTTGGCTTTGTTCAGCTTTATTTACCTAACACCTCTCTTTGCTAAGTGTAATTAATTTTTTTTTCCTCAAGAACAGTAGCAGAGGTGTTACACTAACCCTGGCTCCTTTTTTAAATACAGAAGTACTGTTCATTGACATTTCCTCTTACAAATTGCACATTTAATTGCTAATGATTTTGCCAGGCTGGTGCTAACTTCAGGCTGAGCATTATCATTTTGATTTAACATTTCAGCAAAACCAGTTCAGCTAACCCTGAGCTGGAAGAGCTCGGCTTGCTCTGACCATGCTTGTACCAACAAAAACATCCCATAACCATTTCCCTGGGGAGATCAAATGTCCTTTGGGGCAGGGATCTATCTGACCTACATCTCCTGGGCTGTACCATTTGCTGCTATCCATACCCACATCATTAACTGTGTGAAATCTCCATTCTTTGCTGTTTTGGTGAGAAACAATAACCTGAATTCTCTGAAGGTGCTGAATCCAGGCTGAACAGTTTCTGCCCCAGCATAGATCCTGTGTGGAGGCTCTTCTAACCTGCAGGAAGAGTCCAGCCTTGTCTTAAAGCTTTGGGTAGTGTGGAATAGCCACAGGAACACATTTTTAGCCCAGGGAGGCACAGGGTGGTGAGGAGCTCTGCTAAACACAGACTCTGTTTTCTGTGGGGTGTGGCTGGGGTTGGGTCTGTGTGTGCTCAGATATGGTGGGTGGCAAGTTGTGTCTTCTCTAGAGCTGACTGCAATGGCTCAGCCTTCAAATGATTCCAGCTTTTGGAACTGGGAACTGAAAGCCTCTCTCTAAAGTCCCCATTGCTGAACACACATTGTGGGAGCTTCCTTGGGTTGTTGGTTTGTTTTGGTTTTTTCCCATCTTCTGCAGTTTGTAGAAAAGCCTGTGCTTCACCTTTAGTAACAAAGAATATGTTTTTATTTCCAGTGTCTGGAAGGATGTTAGAAAACAGAGGATGAGATGCCACCTGCCTCTCTACAGGTTGTGATGAATTAATAAAATCAGGAACAGCACAGTCAAACAGCCTTGAGCAGCAGAAATATTTCATAGAGTCACAGAATGGTTTGGGTTGGAAGGGACCCTAAAGCCCATCCAGTCCCACCCCCTTCTGTGGGCAGGGACACCTTCCACTATCCCAGGTTGCTCCAAGCCCTGTCCAACCTGGCCTTGAACACTTCCAGGGATGGGGCAGCTTCTGTGGGCAACCTGTGCCTGGGCTCCCCACCCTCAGAGTCAGGAATTCTTCCCAATATCCCAACTCACCCTCTGGCAGTGGGAAGCCATTCCCCCCGTGATGGGAGCAGGTTTGCTGATTCTACTTCTTCCCTAAGAGCAAATTTTGCACACTGCAGATTGATAAATTAATGCTCAGAGAGCCTTCTCTGCACAGTCTCTGGTATGGATCGAGTGGTCCACAGACACTTCTCCGTGGGCAGCACTCTTCCCCAAGGCTGGCAACACCATTATTGGAAAACTTATCAGCTCTGTCTGAGATAAATTGCATTTCCACCAATTATAGCTTAATTGTTGACAGATGGGAACACAGAAGGGAGATGTGTCACATCATTAAGAGAACAGGTGTATAGACAAGTGCCAGATTAATTGTTCCAGCCCATTAAATCATTGACCTTTTCAGCACACCCTCAACGCTGAGTTCGAAGCTCTCAGGATGTTTGCAGCTCACACAGGATGACTCTGTGTTCATCACCGAAGTTCTTGGGGCATTTTTAAAGCACACAGACTCCAGACAGGGACTCATTAGCCATGAGCAGCTCTCCTTATTAAAATGATTCCTCTTCTTCCTCCTTCCCTGTGCTGGGGTTTGTTTTTGTGTTTCTCTGGTGAAATCCCACATGGTGTGTGGGCTTTTTCCAAAGTACAGTTTTCCCTAGGGAGCATGTAGACATTCTGTAATGGGCTGTACATTTAGGGATGTCAAAAGCAGGTGAAATCAGGACAGAGCAGCTCAGTCTGGGCAGCTTGGCTGGAGGCTCCAGATTGATTTGGGGCTTTGACTGTGATTTCCAGCTCCTGCTCTGCCTGGGATTTTCCATAAAGATAAATACTGGTGAAAGTGAGTCAGCCATGGGCGTCTCGTTCCCTTAAATAAGAGTAAAAATGTGTCTCCTGCTCTTTTCCTGGCTGTGTAAATCAGGAATCTGAGGGTGCAGCACAGACACATCACAACAGCTCTGTGGGAGGGAGCACAGGTTTGGGACATTGATGCAGGACAAGCTTCATCTGTCCCCAGCTGCCCAAGCCCTGCTCGTCCTGGGTAACTGAGAACTGACTCCAGATCTTGTAATTCTGGGTGTCCTGGCTTGAAAAATGAAAGGATCAGGTTTCCAGCTGAAAGTGGCTGTGATAATACTGATATTTGTCACACCTGGAGCTCCTGCCCTGCAGCAAGGAGCTGAGCTGTTTTGCCCCCTGGTAGTTCTAGAAAGGCCAAATGGGAAGGGAGGGAGACAAGCAGGAGGCACAAGGAAGAGTGAATGCCCTTTGTCAGCTCTGCAGCTTCAAACAGAGGCAAAACTGATGCTGGCAATCAGAGTTGTCTGTTCCCCAGGGCCAGGGCTCTCCCTCACTTGTGTTTCACCAGTCCCCTACTTATCCAGTTTGCCATGTTAAAATAAGTGTGTGGTATTTAACTGAAATCTCCCTTCATGTAAGTGCCTTGAATCCACAAACTTGGTGGCCTTTATGGACCTCCAGGGACAACCAGGTAGGGGACAGGAGAAGTGGGTGAAGTTCCCTCTCAGGTAACAAATTATTTTATAAGGAAAATGAGACAATATAATAAAAAATACAGTTTATGTGAGATGGAAACTGCAAAATCATTTTTAGAAGGTCAGTCACCTTCATATAATCATCTTTTTCAATATACTTGGAAATATCAGATTGCAACAGGGCAGCTTGTTCAAATTCCTGGTGGGTGCTGCAGCCTTGACCAGCCTCTCTGGGAGAGTGTCTGCAGGAAAAGATGGAGATTTCTCCCTTTCCATCATTCACTCCCCAGCACTGAACCCTGAACAGGGAAAAAAAAGTGAACCAAAGCCAAATTTTTTCAGATTATTTATAAATCTCGAGGTTAGTTCTGAAGAAAGTACACATATTTCTGTGCCTAAGACAGGGGAGGAGAGAAAATTAAAAAATACTAAAATAATTAAAAATAAATAATTGAAAAAATAAAATAAATTTTTTTAAAAAGCAACAAAAGTCAAAGAGGAATTTTAGAAATGTCAAAAAAAACTTAAGGACTTTCTAAAGGAATCATTTTACCTTGCATTTTGAATGGGGGTTTGTGTTTTAGAAGAGGTTAGCCCCAATTTAAACAGGAAGACTGAGTAACTCAAAGGCAAGTGAAACATTTCATTTCAGTTGAAATTTAATATTTGGGGTTAACCCAGAACTTACCCAAGCTTCTGCTTCAGTTGGTTTTTTGGTTTGTTGTTTTTTTTTTTTTCTTTTTTGCCAACCCCTTCCTCCTCTCTCTACCCCCATTTCACTGTTGCTCCATCCAAGGCTTTCTTCCCCAGATATTTTGATTCAGCCACACAACCCAGAGGGTTTTTATCCACCCCACATCAGTGAGCTCCTCGTTTCCAGATGTCTTTCCATACTCACAGCCAGCGCTGTCTCCACCCTCAGCCCATCCAGCTGGGAGGATTCCAGCCCCTCCAGAGCTGGGGCTGGTTTTTTTTTGGCACACCCCGAGCCATGCCACTAGAAATCCCTGTCAAAGAAGTCATCAAAGAGGGAAACTCTCTCTGTCTTGGTCCTCACGAGCGTGGGTTTGCGGTGAATCTTCTCTTCCCTCTCCCACTCCTCTGACCCTGTGCTGGAGGAGTCCCAGAACAGATCCCTGCTCCGTGGCTCCCTGCAGAACCACAGGTCAACCTTCCCCTTCCTGTCTGGAGAGAGTTCAGGCTGCCTGGAGGGTCCTCCACCCCACATGTTTCCTAGAGGGGAGAGAAAAAAGTAAAATACCACAGTTTTGCTGAGTCACCTGGAGTTGAGGTGGAGATGGCTCTGGATAGCTGGAGACATGTAAGGAAAATCCTGAGAGCTCCCTGTAGGGCCAGACCCCATGTCTGGGGCAGGGTGAGGTGTAGCACACTCAGGTTTATATTTGGTGAAATTATAGAGTCTGGCAATATGGCTTTATCCCCAAGGGCAAGAGAGCTGAGGTGAAGAACCCCAAGGGAAGAGGAAGCCAAGTTTGTTCCCCTTCCTCCTGGTGAAAGTTCACCTTCAGGCAAGTTTTTCACTCATTTAAGCACTTTTAGCCTCAGTGATGCATTCCCAGCCTGTGCCAAAGGTTGTCTTGTGCAAGCAAAGCAGGACAGGGCTCATGCTTTGGATGGGTCAGGATGGAGAGGTGGCTGAGATCCACTTTGCTTCCCCCTTCTGTAGGGACAGTGGGAAAAACCCCCTAAACCTAAAAAGTGGTCGGCCTCAGTGAGTGGCACATTTACCCCAGAGAGCTCTCTGAAGCATTCCAATGCTTTGTCCCACAAACACAGCCTCTTCCCCCCTGAACCTGCTTCTTATCACTGCAGGAGCTGGAGCAGTGGAAGCAGCTTCCACAGGGAAACTTCTCTGATAACATTTAGGAGGATGTAGCCCTGGTTTGTGCCTGAGATGTTTTGGTTTTTTGAAACTCTTTTCCCAGGAGATTTTCTGTAAACAAGAGACATGTTTTTGTAACTGTGACTTTGTTTACATTCCTTTCCCTAGGAGGGATTTCTTCTTGATGTCCCTCTGGTTTGACCAATGTGATTGAAGAAGTTTATCTTTGTTTCATCAATTGAACTGGTCTGTGTAGAATAGTACAAAAGGGAGACACATCCCTAGAATTAAAACCAGTCATTTTCAGCCTTCTGAAGTTGGAGTCTGTGTTGCTGTGGTGTACAACAGTGTCAGGAGGGCTGGTGAGTTTTGCATCACCTCAGAAAAATTATTCCACTTACCAGGGTCGTCTTCAGGAAAATGCTGATTGTGCTCAGCAGGGATGGGGTCGGGGCTTCTGGTGCTGTGGTCTCCCTGGGGAGTGTCAAGGACATCCTTGGGGCTGAATTCCTTGATTTTTGGCTTATTGATTCCTGCCTCCCTGTGGAGATTGCGCTTCAGCTCCGCCTGGGTTTGCAAACGAGTTCTCAACACAAGCAGCAGAGGAGTGAACGTGCTTTAATAGCTCAACATTAAGGGGGTTGGCTCTGGAAATAACTGCACAGCCAAGCAGTCTAACCCAAGCAAATGGAGCTTGCCAGACTGGGTGCCTGACAGGACATGACTGGGACAGGGATTTTTGGTGAGTCACGGCCAAATGAGGGCAAAGCCTTGGAGAAACCACAGGCAAATTACAGATCACAGGGGCCGTGGGGATGCTCCCCACCAACCCTCTGCCTAAGACTCAGGGAAAGCTTCCTTTCACCTTCCCATCAGGAGGTGTGAAGCCCCCTGGTCCGTGAGAGAGGCACCCCCACCCCCTCCCTAAATCCATCTTGGCATTACCTCTCGTCGCTTGCGGGTCAAGTCCAGCATCTGAAGCTTGTGCAAATGCTGCCTCCTGAGAGGATTCAGGCTTTGCCCTCTCTTCTCCAGCACCTAGGAGGTATTTAAGGATGCAAATAAATGCACCTGCACTTTCTGAAAGAGAAAGGAAGAGCCACCAGCTCACAAACCCCTCGGGCACTTTATCCCAGATAAAGGCAGCAAGCATCTCCCTTTGTAGCCAGCTTGCAGGAATTTGTCACAGGTTTCCACTGTGCTTGCAGTTTATCCCACAGCTCTGGGGCAGGAGGGGAAAAAAACTTCATTAAAACAATGTATTCGTGCTTCTGCTCCCCGAGGTGTTACTGCATTGAGTCAGTTCTCCAAGATAATTTCATGATCCAAAGGGGAGAATGGCTTTTGCAGATTTGGGGCTGCAGGGGGTGTTAATGGCACACAGTGTTTGCAGCCTTTAAATAAAACTTCTGGAATTGTTAAGGTTGGAAAAGGTGTGTAAGATCCTCGAGTCCAGCTGTTCCCCCAGCACTGCCAGGGCCACCAGTGACCCATGTCCCCAAGTGCCATATCCACATGGCTTTGGAATCTTTCCAGGGATGGTGACTCCACCAGTGCCCAAGGCAGCCTGTGCCAGTGCCTGACAAAGCTTTCAGTGAAGGAATTTTCCCTGAAATACAGTCTAAACCTCTCCTGGCACAAGTTGAGGCCACTTCTTCTCATCCTGTCCCTTGTCCCCTGGGAGCAGAGCCTGAGCCCCACCTGGTTCCAAACTCCTGTCAGGGAGAGTGAAAAGGTCTCTCCCTTCTTCCCACCAGCTGCAAGTGATGGGTGCTCAAGTCATTCATTTAAAAATGTGCCTCTCATTCTTTCAGCCTCTAAAATATTTAATATCCTGGCTCAGCAGGTCCATCTCATCCAGGGAACTGTCCTGCTGGAGATTAGGAAGCTTTCTCCTTATTTTAGGACCCTCTCACCCCCACGACAGAGTTTCAGCTCAAGTATCCTGGGCTCAGCCAGGGACAGGAGCACAGCCAGTGGTTCAATACCAACTTCTGCCCTTCAGGGTGCCCAAAGTGTGAGGGAAAGGAGTCTGCAGCCAGGAATGGTTTGTGGAAGGGCACAAACTCATGTGCTTACCTTTGGTTTTGGGCTTGCAGCCACTTCTCGCTGACTCCAGGGCTTTGCAGGAGTGATTGCTTGTGGAGGGATGGCAGGTTCAAGCCTCTGCAAGTCCAACACTTATAATATTTAGCATTGCTCATTCCTCAGGATCATAAAACCGGATATGAAACCACCTTGACACTTTTCCAGCTCCAATTCTGGCTCAGCTGCTTGGGATACAGGAAGGAGTTTGGCATCTCAGGGAGATGAGCATCATTTGGTCCCTCAGGAATGGGCAAAACTGGGGAAACCTTTTGCATTAGAGCACAAGCAGCAAAGCCCCAGTTTGACAGTAATTCCATCCCTGCAGGTATTTCTCTTTGAGCCCCAACAGTGCCCAAAACTCCATCCAAGACCACAGTGAAGCCAAAGAGCAGCTCAGATTGCTTCATGGCAAAGCTGGAGAGTGCAGAGGTGTCATAATTTAATCTTAAGAATCTTATCAGGCCATCAAAGGGCAGATCTCAATTAGAGGAGACCTAGAGCACTGTTCCCTCTGTCCAGCCAGTCTTTACACTGGCCTGAATAAGACCTCTCTCTGCAAAACTGTGCATGGTACAAAGCTCCTTTTCTGATGGCTGGTGAAATTAGGCAGAGACTTGCTCTGCAGGCTGCTCTGAGCATGGATTTTTATCTTAAGGAGCAAAGATGCCTCCTTAGATCAAGCTCTGAGATGTTGCTGGGTCATTCCACGGGCTTGGTATTCACAGAATCACTAAGGTTAGAAAAGACCCCCTCAGACCCAACCATTAACCCAGCACTGCCAGGTCCATCACTAAACCATGTCCTTGAGTGCCACACAATTCTTGAACACTTCCAAGGGTGGTGATTTGAGTTCCCTTCTAGGAGGGGAGCTCAGTACAGCTTCTGTAAAAATTAAAGGGGACAACATCAAGGACTTTTTCTGATTTATACTTTATTTGGGACACCATTTCCTCCTTGATTACAAACAAGTGTAATAAATGGGGGCACGTCTCTGACTGTCTGCACCGAGCTGCTGCTGAACCCTGAGCTGTCATTTTGAGTCCATGCAGGAGGAAAAATCAGCATCAGCTAAAGGGAGAAATCCCCACCAGTCCCCAATGCCAAATGCACGTCTCTCAGCATCAGAAAACCCCCACGAAGCCAAATATGAAACTGAAAAATGGCACTAGATGGCAGCATGTGACACCACAAGCTGTGGTCCAGGATGGCATCACTCCGGGAAGCCACTGAGGCCACCAGCACGGGGTGGATGAAGGCAAAAATCCTCCCACATCCCTCAGTTCAACACCCTGCCCTGCTGGGGAAGCCAGGCTTTTGGCTAAAGCTCTGTCCCAGGCTGGAAAATTGACTTTTCCCTTTAGTTTTTGTGAACATCACAGTTTTTTTGTCTGGAAATACTCTCTGACAAAAATCCCCTGGAAGTCCTTGAGAAGGCCACATCATCCTGCTCTGCTGCCTTTGAGAACATTCCCACAGGCAAAAGGCTTTTGCTGGAGCTGTGCACACTCCCTAAGAGCAACAGCAGCAGAACAGGGTGGGATTACCAGAGTCTGTGTCCTGAAATGAGTGTTAACAATGAGTTAACATTGTTAACTCAATAACACACAGGTACAGCTGTGATGGAAATAAAATCAATAATTAAAAATTCCCTGCTGGTCAAAGGTTTCTAAAGGAAACTGTGATTCCACATGGCACTTTTCAGGGTGTAGGTAGACTCAATTCAGGTGCCACTGTTGCATCATCCCACCAAACCCAGGGACACATTATTCCACAGCTGGTGGCCACCTCTGACGCCACCAGTGTCACCCAGAGAGCCACAGCCCTGAGGTTTGAGCAGGTTTGAGTGGCCCCATTTGGTGGCTCTTCTGTTCTTTACTATATTTAAAAGGTCATAATCACAGCAAGGAAGTCTCAAGCAAAGAATCCTTGCTCCAGTGGGTTTTCTGTTCACAGAATCTTGGAAACCCGAAATTTTTGAGTTGGGAGGGACTTGAAGGACCAACCCCCCTGCCAGGGGCCAGGGACACCTTTCACTAGACCAGGTTGCTCTGGGTGGATTCAGGTTGGATATTAGGAAGAAATGCCCATGAAGGAACACTGGATTTGAGCTGTGGCCTCACCAGGGCCAAGTACAGAGGGAGAAACAAAGATTTGAAGACATTTCTGAGCTTTAGTTATGTAAGGATAGCCCTGGTGTGGAGGAAAATTTTGACTGTTAGGTCAGGTGGAGTCACGGGGTTTGGGCCTTGGGGAGGAATGGATCTGAGAAGTGCAGGAATGGATCTGGGAAGTGCAGGAATGGATCTGGGAAGTGCAGGATGGGGAAATTGAGGGAGTTTGGGCAGGCACACAGCATGAACAGCAATTCCTGAAGCCCAGAACAATTGCTGTGTGCCTTCACCCTCCCCTAGTGCACAGCATTTCTGTCTGCTTTACCTCTGCCCCAAAGCTGAAAGTCAAAACCAGCCCCACATGATACAAGTGGGATCCAAGGGCTCTGTCTGGGCCACACTGGCCCCATGGGAGCAGCAGGATTTGGCTGCAGGTACCCAGACACCCCAAAGGATAGTGGGACACCCCAGCAGAGGTGGCCCCGTGTCCCACACTGGGACACCTGTCCTGGCTGGGTGTCCCCAGAGCACACAGGCTCGTGATCACCCAAAAGCAGGACTTGCCCCTTGTGCTGCTGTAGGGTATTGGCCTCCCCCACCATGGTTTTTTGGTGCTGTGACACGTGTCCCTGTCCCCACAGAGCCCACAGGGAGGGGTCAGTCAGAGCAGCTCCCAGGGGGATCCCAAACTCGCCTTACCTGGGGCCTTCGAGGTGGGTGCTGCTTGATGATGCTGGTTCCATCCCCTCCTGGCAAGGTGTTCAAAGAGAGGGGCCCTGAAAGGTTAAAGAAATGGATGAAGTTACTCCTGGGTGGACATCAGGTGTGCTCAGCAACCTGTTTGTGCCTGGTTTGTTTTGTTGGCTTGTCCCTGTCTGTGTATTCCAGCAGCACATGGAATATTCTAGTGGCTGCAGGAGTAAAGTGGGTGTGACTGTGCCTGTGATGTCTAAGAAATACCTCTCCAGCTTCCCTCCTAAATATGACCATCACCATCCTGTGGCCTCTCCCAGCCCCTGGGATTTGGGAGGTCAAGGGACTCTTCTCCTCCCAGGCCCTGTCACCATCAGCTAGCCAAGAAATCCCTGATCTCTGCTGCCTTCCCACTGCCTGTTAGAGTCAGGCACAGGCAGCACTTTGGGTCTTTCCCTGCTGCCCAGCCCCTGAGGTTTGACTGTTGTTATTTTTTGGTGGAACTGAGCAATAAATACCTCTGCTGATTTACTGACTGTGGCAGAGCTGGGCTGCAGCAGCAGGAGAAAGAGGGCTGTGCTCAGGGGAGTGGTGCTCTGACGTTGTTCAAGATCACAACGACACGGACTCCCGAGGTTAGAAGGTTGAAATTACTCTAATTTTTATTACTTGGGATTTTTTTCCCTTTATACTATTTTACAAAGAACCACCCAAGGGGTGGAAGAAAGACAAACTCTTGTATCTACATTGGTTAAGTCAGAGGGACATCAAGAAAAGGTCCCTCCTAGGGAAAGGAATGTAAACATAGGTTAGGTTAGGAAAACGTGTCTCTTGTTGACAGAACAGTGTCTGGGAAAAAGTTTGAGAGAAACCCAAACATCACAGCACGAACCATGGCTACAGTGCTCCTCTCCCAGACCCTGGAAATCCCAAAAGAACGTGTCACACACCAGTGATCTCCTGTTAGTTAATAAAGCAGAGCTTTCTCTGAGGCCTGGATGGGATCCAGGCTTGGGCCTGCTCTGTGCTGGTGCTCTCAGGTGGGGCACCAATGCCCCTTTTGTTCTTTTCTTGCACAAATAAATACTTGCATGTGCAGGAAGTGTTTCTTTCACTCAATAGTTTGTCTGTTTTTCCCACCTGTTCACCCCAAAAGGCTGCCCTGGTGTGTTCTAATGACATTTTACACACAGAGTGAGGTGAGGTGTGGCTGAGCAGCTCCTGCTCCCACAGGGTGGGAGCCCTGAGGAGGTAACAGGGGAGAAGAGCTGGGGATAAAGTGCAGGAAGAATGTTACAGCTGATGCCAAGTTTAATAGTCATATCTAACAAGAAAAGTAGCATTTTGGAGGTCAGTTTATGGGGGACTTCCTTGAACCTCATGGAAGATCACCAGGCTGGGCTCTTGGGGAAGAGAGAGGGAACAATCACAGAATCATGGAATGGTTTGGGTTGGAAGTGACCCTAAAGATTGTTATTTTTCCACCCCCTGCCACAGGCAGGGTCACTTTCCACTAACCCAGGTTGCTCCAAGCCCCATCCTTGGAACACTTGGACACCTCCAGGGATGGGGCAGCCACAGCTTTGCTGAGAACCCTGTGCCAGGGCCTCACCTCCCTCACAGGGAGGAATTTTTTCCACCCTGGAAGGATATGGGAGATGGTGAGTCCATCAGGTAAATGTTTGCTGGGCCCTGCAGAGCCCTGGCAATGTTTAACCACTGAGAGAAGCTGTGGCTGCTCCACACATGCAGGAATGGGAGCCTGAAGGGAAAATTCCCAGCACAGGAGGCTCCTCTGGAGACAAACCTCATCTGCAGGGAACAACGTGGTGAAATAGCAGCTTGTTAGAGACAAAAGGGGGTTTTGGAGTATTGCCTCTCTCTGCAGGCTACTGAGTGTGCAGGGAATTTCTGAGGGGGAAAGAAAAGTTAAGGAGGTGGCCCGTAGATGGGAACAGGGACACAACACAGGGAAGTGGCTGTGACACAGGAGAAGCTTGTCCTGGTGAAGGGTACGGCTTTGGGGAAGTTATTTCTCCCTTGTGGGGTTTGATGGTTTGATGTTTGGGTTGTCTGTAATTTTTCCCTCCCTTCCTATCCATGTGTGTGGCTTGTAGGACATTTGCCCTTATCCTCTGCAGATACAGAACTGGGGGCTGAGGGCTTGCTGGCCCCAAATCTGCTCCCCCCAGAGCAGGGAGCAGCACCAAGCCCCAGCTCAAGGCATCCTTGGGACTCCTGTTTTTCACCCTTGCACTTCAGCAGCAGCAGATCCTCCCCTCTGGGGGAATCTGGATTTAAAATAAGCCAAGCTGAACCCTCATAAACCAAATAAAACCTATTCTCTTGGAGGCTTTGCTTATTTAGACAGCAGCTTGAGCTAATACTTCACTCAAGTCCTTCTGAGCATACTCTTCTTGTTTCTAAAAAGGGAAAGTAATGGAAGATCACATTTATTACATTTTTTGAAAAATATACTTTTTTTTTAACAAGCATTTGTTAAATGCCCAGTGATAATTTTCCAGAACAGGAACATTTAGCTGTTCTTGCTCTCATGGAGTACTTGAAACCTGCTCTTCTACAGCAAGACCTGATCTGTATTCTCCCCAAAACCTCAGCTCTGGGAATGTCATTGCTATCACTCCAGAGGTTTATTTGCTTTCAGTGCTTCCTGATGCCACCTGATGAACGATCCTAGAGGAAATATCCAACCTCTGGTGAAGCAGCAGTGCTTAACACCGCTTGGTGTGGGTCAGAAATTGATTTTTGGGGGTGGAAAAGCAGGTGGGGGGGATGCTGGGGGTGCAGATCCTCCTCCCTCTGCCTCACTCTTCCTCACAGCCCATTGGTTTTCATGGATGTTTCTCCCTGCAGCTGTGGGAAGCATTTGTCAGCACCCAGCTCGTGGTGGAGAGCTGCACATCCCCTTCCAGATGGATGCAAACCTCTGGGAAGGATTTGGGTACAGCTGGAGTTTAAAGGCTGCCAGTGGGGAAGCACACAAGGCCAGGCTGTCTGCCTTCCTCTGCTCCTGGCTTGGGAAATTTGTCATTGATTCCAGTGCTGGGTTTTACCTGCCCAGAATCTAATTCTGACTGGGGCATGTCAGAATTTTGTCCTAAAGCTGCATTTTTATTTTTTTTCCAGCAGTGCCCCCAGCCAGCAGCAGCAGCAAAGGTGGGGGAAGCTCCTGGGCCAGGCTTTATTCCCAGGCTGCTTCTGCCATGGAGGATGGGAGACCCTTTAACCCTTGTGGTGCTCCAAGGATTGAATTTCTTTCCAAAACCTAAAGAACCCTAACCTGGGGCAGTGATGTGCCTGGCAGGGGCAGGTGAGCAGGACAGGGCTGTGATGGGTGTTACAGGGTGGCTGCACAAGGGTCTGCCTGGACACAGGGGGGTGACTGGTGAGAGCAAGGAGCTGGGATCTGGGCTCTGCTGAGCGAGATGCTTGCCAAAACAGTGGAAATGGGAAAAAAAAAAAGGAAAAGGAAAAGGAAAAGGAAAAGGAAAAGGAAAAGGAAAAGGAAAAGGAAAAGGAAAAGAAGAAGAAGAAGAAGAAGAAGAAGAAGAAGAAGAAGAAGAAGAAGAAGAAGAAGAAGAAAAGAAAAGAAAGAAAAGAAAAGAAAAGAAAAGAAAAGAAAAGAAAAGAGAAAAGAAAAGAAGGAAAAGAAAAGAAAAGAAAAGAAAAAGAAAAGAAAAAAAGGAAAAGAAAAGAAAAAAAAAAGAAAAAAGAAGAAAAAAAAAAAGAAAAAAAAAAGAAGAAAAAAAAAAAGAAAAAAAGAAAAAAAAGGAAAAAAAAAAAGTTTTCCCAAAGCTAAACCATCCTGGGAATGGCAAAACTTGCACAAAGCTGCTGGTGCAGAACAGCACATCCCCAACAGCCACCCCACAGCCAGCAAACCCACAGCCCCAGCGAGCCCCGGGATCACAAAATTCCCATCCTTCCAGCCCTCACCTGCAGAGGCTCTCCCGTACCAGGTCTCCCGCAGAGGTGGAAGCTCCAGGTGGAGGATGGGCCTTCCCCAGGGCTGTCCTGGCTCTCCTGGCAGCCCGTGCAGGGCAGTCAGAGCGGGCACATCCCCCTGGCTGGGCACTGGGGCCACCCTGGTCACCTTGGGGTGCGCCTTGGAGGGGCTCAGGCCCATCCTGCAGAGCCAGGGCTCTGAGAGGAGAAGGAAAACTCCTCATGCACCGTCCTCCCTGAACGTGGAGAGGGATCTTTGTGAGCAGCTCAGAGCCCAGGCAGCTCCCTGCCAGCTCTCAGAGAGGTCCTTCCCAGCTTGGTTAAACATTGACCCATCCCCAGCCATTCCCCTGCAGGGATGAGAGGTGGCTGCTGCTGGCAGAGGAGGGGAAAGCAGCTTGGGAGCCAGTGCCAAGCCCTGGAGAAGCTTTGTTTTTTATCTACAAGTGATTTTCAACCAGGGCCACCACCTCAGCTGGCCTGCCAGGTATTTCTTCAAGCAGTTCTTTTGCTAAATCTTTAGGTTTTGGAAGGATATTCAGTCCCTGGAGCAACAGAAGGGTTAAAGTGTCTCCCATCTTCCATGGCAGAAGCAGCCTGGGAATAAAGCCTGGCCCAGGAGCTTCCCCACCTTTGCTGCTGCTGCTGCTGCTGGCTGGGGGCACTGCTGGAAAAAAAATGCAGCTTTAGGACAAAGCTGACTAGGAATATTGGTAAAAGTGAGTAATATTTGATAGTTCATAAAATCATAGGATTGTAGAAGGGCTTAGGTTGGAAAGTACCTTAAAGATCTTCTAGTTCCACCCCTCTGCCATGGGCAGGGACACCTTACACTAGACCAGGTTGCCCCCAGAAGAAAATACTCATCCCTGGGACAACCCAACCAGGTCATGTTTTCAGCCACAAAGCACCAGCATCTCTCATGACTTTGCTTTTCCCAGGTCACACAGGGCACAAGGGAACAGAGCAACCCAGCCTGTAATTTTTTCCCTTCTTCCTTCCAAGTGAAAATGTAAAATCAACACCCTGCTTCCCTCCTGAGTTTCTCAATGCTTACTGTCTATTTTTCCTTTTTAATTACCCTTCCCCTGCTGAGAACAGGTAATTCCTGTTAAGCAGCTTGGGGAAATCATGAATTAAATGCAATGGTGGATGTGTGGGAGCAGTGGAAACCCATGTGGATGTTCAAGTCCATGGGGCCTTATCTGGTGTTTTACCCAGGTGCTGCCAAAATCCTGACAGGGTCCCCCTGCTCCCCACACTCCCCAATCCCCTCTCCTGTCCATGTTCCCTTCTCACAGGGTTTTACTGAGTAGAGCAAAGAGGCCCAAGAGCAGCAGCTGAAGGTTTGGGGTGGGGGGAGGCTGCAGGAGGAAGCCCTTTCAGCAGGTCACTGGGGCAAGCTGAGATCCTGGCCAGGGATGCTCATCCTTCTCTTTAACTGGGGGTTATTTAATGCAATAATGCTATTCTATTTTGTCTATATGTAAAGTTCAGTTAAATTCCTGAGTACTGTGCTATAGAAACACGGGGCTGGAGGAGCTTTGGTCCCAATACAGTGCTATTAGGGACAGCCCACAGTCCCTCCCAGGAGAGCTGGAAGAGTTTTATCCCTTTCTCCCATTTAATTTACTGCTTTAAACTCTCTACTCAATTCAGCTGGAACCTGTAAGCGATGATGATCCCGCCAGAATTAGATTTTTCAGCAAATTTATTGCAGTCAAAATGAAATCATTGACTCCTATGTGCTCTGATGCCCTTGCTTTAAGGAAAATACTGGGGAAAGCTCAAGGGTAGGGCAGTGCCATGACTTGGGGCAGGGCATTTTCACACTGTCAAGGCAGTTTATTACTCACAGGGCAAAGGTGAACCAAGGGGAAGCACTCAAACACCCAAATGCAGCAGTGGATTGTAGCCCTGATTCGTGCCTGTGATGTTTGGGTTTCTCTGAAACTCTTTCCCAGGCACTGTTCTGTCAACAAGAGACATGTTTTCCTACCTGTAACCTTTGTTTACATTCCTTTCCCTAGGAGGGACTTCTTCTTGATGTCCCTCTGACTTGACCAATGCAGTTGAAGAAGTTTGTCTTTCTTCCACCCCTTGGGTGGTTCTTTGTGAAATAGCATAAAGGGAAAAAATTCTCAAGATTGGAGTCATTTCAACCTTCTGACCTTGGAGTCCGTGTTGTTGTTAATCTTGAACAGCGTCAGTGGATCACCTCTGCCTTAAGGCTTCTCCTCAGAAATGAATTTTAAATCACACACACAGAGAAAAAAAAAACCCAAAAAATCCAAAACAAAACAAAAAACCCACAAACAAACAAAGCCCCACCAAAAAAATAACAAAAAAAACCCCAACCACCCAAAAAAAACCCCCAAAAAACCAAGGGAAAAAAAAACACCAAGGGAAAAAAAAAAAAAAAGAAGAAGAAAAAAGTGGGGCAAAGGAGGAGATGGAAAGTTGGTGGAATGGATTTTTGACAAAATAACGCCCGGGCTTTTATGCAAATCCCCAGTGAGGAAAGCAGAAACAACCCCAGCCGTGCGAGCAGGCTGCTGTTTACCCTGCTTGCGGCACATTCAGGCAGCAGCAGCGTGAACAAAAGGATCAGCAAAGAGAGGAGAAAAAAACCCAGCACGGCTCCCCTGGCTGGGATACAAACTGCTGCGGCCCATAGAGCTCGTTATTACACATCTGTAAGGTCAAGAAACACGGCTGGTTCCTCCCGCTGCTCCTTGTCAGGGGACACGGATCTTATCTCGGGCAGGCTGGGCGCACGGGCGGTGCTGATAACGCTGCCCGTGCTGATAACACCGCCCGTGCTGATAACACCGCCGGTGCTGCCGGCTGAGCCCTCTGGGCAGGGCAAGCACGGCTAGGGATGCTCCAGGAGGGTTATTCACAGCACGTCTGGAGTTCCTTCCAGCCACAGGGGGAATCTGGTAAGGCAGCTGCCGGATCCAAAAGGGCATTTTCCTTGGGAGAGCACGGGGCCGCAGGAATGGAGCCTTGCGTTGGTGGGGAGGGCAGAAGGGGCTGCCAGAGACACCCACAGCAGTGCAGGTGGTGATGTTCCATCGGTCACTTTGATGCCTTGGGAAGGCTGAGCTGAAATAGAGACTGCACAGAGCTGGATAACAAAGTAGGTATTTATTGAAAAGCCTTTAGGATCCACCTTGGGCAGGACAGGGCCTGGCCAGGGCTGCACCCAAGGTGGACCCAAAATGGCTGACAGGTCATGAGGGCTCACACTTTTGTAAGTTTTGGCCCATTTGCACATTGGGGTTTAATTGTCCAATTACAGCTTCAGGTTGTGAGGTCCCATCCTTTTTGTTCCTTCCTTCAATCCACTGTTGTTTGTGCTTTTGGGCCTGAAAGTTGTCCTTGGTCTTCAGCAGGAAAGGATTTGTTTTGTGTCCCTACTCTGTGAAGAGCTGACACTGAATGTGAGGCTCAGAACTGCACCCCTGGGCAGCACAGACTCTGAAAAACATGGAAGCTGAAACTTAAGGCATCAACCTGACAGGAATGAATATTGGTTTGATGTTCCTCTGATGGACCACCAACAGCATCAGGCCAGAGAGGCTTCGTTTTGTTGTCAGATTTTTTGGGTTTGGTGGGTTTTTCTCCAGCTGAAAGGCTGAGCTGCACTCCAGGAAAAATCGTTATTTCCATGAGGAATTAATGAGGAATGAGGAATTTGAGCTGGAGGTTGGGCAGAGGGTGAAGGAGGGGGTTTAAGGCATTGCTGAGGGGGATGAGCACCTCTGGAAAGCACCTGGAAGCGGACTGCCCAGAGAAGCTGTGGCTGCCCCATCCCTGGAAGTGTCCAAGGCCAGGCTGGATGGGGCTTGGAGCAACCTGGGATGGTGGAAGGTGTCCCTGCCCATGGCAGGGGGTGGCACTGGATGATCTTTTAAGACCCATTCCAACCTGAATCGTTCTGTGAACATCAAACCAAAGCAGGGGTGCTCTGTCAAGCCTTCCTTGCTGGGATTACAGTCTTCTTAACACCCTGGGCCCCTGGCCATGGAATGTGTCGAACAGGAGAAAGCTGACTCAGAATTCTCAATGAGGTTCCCTTGGAGGATCCAGTCCCAGGCCTGAAGATGCTGCCATGAGGCTGCTTGCCAAAAAGTACTCATCAGTGCATATATAAACGAATGTTTTGTTTTCCCCTTGTGTTCAGTTTGGCAGGAGCTAAAATTTCAGTAAAACACATCCCCAAAACTATCTAGCAATGTAAATGAATGTATCAGCTCCAAAACTGTGGGGAGAGGCCAAGCTGCCATGTGCTGGGTGCTTTCACCCATCACTATCTCTATAATTAACTTTTCTGGAATATTTTTTGTCCATCTCCTCTCAAAGGCAGCAGACCAGGAGCTGTAAGAGGCTTGTGTGTGTATGCAAACCTTAAACCTCTGGGTTTAGGCCACAGGGGACGGTTGGTTGGGTTGGTTTTTGCAGCCCTAATTCTGCAGGCATTTGATGAAAGAGTCCAAGTTTCTGGGGTTTTTTAATATACACAAGTATTTTCTTTGCTCTGCTACCTGCAAGGAACGGTTTAGACACGAACATTAAAAGATTTTAAAAAAAATCCAGTAAAAGAGCCAAATAAAAAGAGTCAAATAAATTATTATTTGCATGATTTTTTTTTTGCCCCAGAAGAAATACCATCAAAAAATACCCACAAACTGTGGGCAGGAAAGTCAGCAGAGCTCAGCAATCTATGGTCATTTCCAATTGGTTTCATGCTTCTTAAAAAAAAAAAAAGAAAAGAAGGAAAAAAAAAAAGAAATCTGTCTGCCTATCAAGTGCTCCCAAATAAAGACAGTCTTGAGTGGTCAATTCCAGGACTGCTGTAAAGCAGCCTAAATTGCACAGTAATAGGCTTAGGGAAGAGACTGGGAGGTTGGTGGGTTTGATTTGGCTTTTGAAAGACTTTTCCAGTGTAGAGGTTAAGAAAAACATTCATTTGTCCCAATGCTCTAGAAATCAGGAAATGGGATTTCCCGTTGCCAGTGGTGATCCAAGGGGTTCCATCTCTCCTGAGACTTTTGTAGCTCAGCTGGAAACGAAGCTTTTCTGGGAGAAAATGAGGAAAACCAAGATATTTTTTTTGCTTTACTCGTTGTCTTTTAAGAAAGGGAATGAAATCTTGAAATCAGAGAACAAAGTCTAACAAATGCTCTTGAAAGGAGATCTGATCAAAAACAGCGCAACCGAAAAAAAACGAGAAAAGTTGGAAATGGAGTGATTGCAACCAAATGGACAGAGATGAAATGAGGGGCAGTGAAAAGGACCAAAGCTTGCCAAAATGACTCCAACTGAAATCCTGAAATCAGGAAAGAAATGCAAATAAAGAGACAGGAGAAGTATTTGAAGAAATGAAATGCAGAAAAAAAAGGGAAGAATTCCGAAACCAAGTGGAATCAATGAAACTGAATGGAATCACAAGAAGTGACAAGAAGTGAGATGAAATGAGGGGCAGTGAAAAGGACCAAAACTTGCCAAGATGACTCCCATTGAAATCCTGAAATCAGGGATGAAATGTAAATAAAAAGACAGGAGAAGAAAGCGAAGAAATGAAATCTTAAAAAAAAAAAAGAGAAGAATTCCAAAACCAAGTGAAAACAATGAAAGTGAATGGGATGACAAGAAGTGCAGGGAAATGGACTGAAGCTTGCCCAATTAATCCCCATTGAAATCACACGGTTTCATTCCCTTTCCTGAAAGGAAATCATCCAAATTCCAGCACCATTTCTAGAATGGTGGTTTGAAGAAGGCAGAGCTCAGTGTGGTCTGGGAGGAGAGGCCCCATTTCCTGCACATCGTGGAATATTTATTCTTATAATTATTGGGAATATCAATGCGAACATCAGTGCCTTTCAGAAAGGAATCCCCCAAAATGCCAAGAGAGGTTTGAAGTGCTTTTCCAAGCATTTGGAAATGCTACCTCGCTGAATGGGTGTGGGCCTGATATTTCTGAGTCTGAAAGGTTTTCAGCCTGCCAGTGGCTGATTTCTTTCCAAGGGAAGATTTCTCCGGGGAGGTTTTCTTTCAAGGACAATTTCTGTAAATAACTGATGTTCTCAAAATAATTCTGTACAGCTGTGCTGATTGTGTTTCTCTTGTCCCACCAATGGGACTGGAGAGGTGTTGTTCCCTTTTACCAATCATGTTAAATCTGTATCAGAACACCTTATAAAAGGTACTAAAAATTATAACAATAAAGCCTTCTGATTTTCTTCTGCTTCAAACTGGAGTCAAGCATCTTTGTTTCGTGTCCAAGTGCGACAAATGGGCACTTCATTCAAAGTAAATAAAGATGTTAAATTTTGAGATTTAGCTGGAAATATCCAAGATTTGTATCCTCCAAAGTGGCTCTACTTCTGTCAGCAAAGAGAGATAAACGATGCAAACTTGATCCACATTTTAAACTCACCAGCTCAGAGAGACACAAACTCAAACGTCCGTTCATTACAAAAGGTTTTATTGTAGTTATTTACACCCCTTCCTTGTTAAGTGTATAAATGTAAACATTTATTATAGATGTATTTCTCTTATCTTACAGCTCACCCCCTGCTCAGGTTAGATGACGTTTTTTTGAAGCATACAGGTGGTGAGGAGAGTTAAGCTATATTCACAGAATATACATCTGCGTGCGGGGAGAGTCCTCCAGCCCTACGCCAGCGGGATGGACACTGTCCCGTTGGCTCTGCTCCTGCTCCTCGTGTGGACGCTGGATTCCGTGATGTCCTCGGAGTGATCCTCGCTCTTCTTCTCCTTCAGGCTGTTGATGAACCTCAGGGTGATCTCGTCCCACTCCTCGGGCAGCAGCATGAGCAGGAACCCGACGCAGATGATGATGGTGGCCCCCAGCCGCACCACGCTGAAGATCATTTTGTGCTTCAACAGGTCCACGGCTGGGAGGAGAGCAAACAACAGCGGCATCAGAACAGCAGCAGGGATGGATGGATGGATGGATGGATGGATGGATGGATGGATGGATGTGTTGGGGAGGATGAAGTAGCTAGGCCCTGCAGAGATAATTTAATAGTAAAAGATTCTAAAAGTATGAAACCCACAAGAGGAATAGAATTAAAAGCAAAGTTTGAACTGTAAGTTGCTGGACAGGAAATTAGGCAGCTGAATAGACTCGGCTGAGTGAATCAGTGACACCCCTGCCAAGACAAAAGGATGAATAAGAGGTGGACCTTCTCAGGTATCAGGGATAAGGTGGGTTTCACAGGTTTTGGTATGTAGAGTAGTATTGTAATGTTGTAGTTCCCATAGGCTGCATGTAGATTCTGTAGGTTTTGTATCTTAAGGTGATTGGTTAATGCTCATTAGAATATTCACGATAGAAAGGGTTAAAATGGAATGTAACAAGGAGCTCGGTCTCCTTTTGCACCCTCTCTTTGCACCCTCTGTTTGCGTGCCTTCCCTTGGACCCTCTTGGACTTTGCACTGGATCCCTGGAGCCTTCCCCAGTCAGGCTGCCTTCCCACGACCAATAAAGCACGTGTTCCAAAGAGTATCCTGATCTTCAGATCTTCTCTCTCGTCGGACAACCAGCGTGTTTTCTAATATGGATGGATGGATGGATGGATGGATGGATGGATGGATGGATGGATGGATGGAGGCACCAGGAGCAGCCTGGCACACCCCTGTGACCTCCTGTGCTTCTCTGGGTGTGACACTGGCTGTGTGGCTCTCCAGTCTCCCTGAGCTTTGATCTGACAGTGCAGTGCTGCAGCTGCCACAGCTCCTCTGTCCCTCACCACCTTGTGCAGGATCTGAGGGAGCCTGGAGGGGTTGGATTAAGCCCCCAGATTTCCACGGTCAAGAGTCCGTGAGGAAGCTGGGAAAGGGGCTCAGCCTGGAGAAAAGGAGGCTCAGGGGGGACCTTCTTGCTCTCTGCAAGAAGAGGGTGCAGCCAGCTGGGGCTCAGGCTCTGCTCCCAGAGAACAAGGGACAGGACAAAGGGAAAAGACCTCAAGCTGGGACAGATTGGAATTAGGAAAACAATCTTCACTGAAAGACTGGTAAGGCACAGGCACAGTGCTGCCCAGGGCAGTGGTGGAGTCACCATCCCTCAAAGTGTCCAAAAAATGAGTGGACATGGCACTTCACTTTATGGTTTAGAGAGCATGGGGATATTTGGTTGAAGGTTGGACTTGATCACCTTGGAGGTCTTTTCCAACCTTAGGGAACCTGTGAATCTGTGATTCCTGAGATGGAAGGTGCTTTGTGGTAACTCTTCATCCACAACAGGCTGCATTTAGCAGCGTGTTCCCTCAGGACTAGGGACAGGGAGAGAGCAGCACGTGGACCAGAGAGCTCCAGATGCCTCCAGGCCCAGCCTCCCAGCTCCACCAGCAGCATCCACAGCACACCTGAGCCCTCAGGCAGCCTCCCACAGGCATTGTTTCACAGCTGCATTCCCCTAAAACCAGACATTTTCTGGTGCTCAAAGAGTGATGAGGCTGAGGAACTGAAGAGCAGAGACAGAGGCTGTTCAAGACAGGACTCTGGAGTAAATTTCCACCCAACAAATCCTTTAAGCAATGAAACTGCTTTCTGAGCTCCCAGGGGCTCATTTTGCCAGCAGCAGCCATGGCTCTGGTACCTGCATTTCCAGGGACGCTGAGCACGGTGCCAATGGAGATCAGGATGGGGTAGGTCAGCACCACCCCAACGTTAACCAGGATATTGAAAGCTAGGGAGAAACAGAGAAAATAATGCATGAAAATGGGGGAAAACACCAGAGTGAGACATTTCTCCTCCAACTTGACCCTACAGGTGCAATATCTGATATTAATGTGACATTAAGTATCCACACCACAATGAGGGAGTTGTCACAAAGTGATTGATTTTTGGTTTTTTTTTCTATGTGAGTGTGAAATTATGGGAAAATCTTCACAGGGGAAAGGGGAGGGCTGGATGGCCTTTCACAAACTGTTATACAGAGGTTTTATCACACTCATATTCCACACATATGGCTTTGCACAGGCTTTAATCAGGTACAAAAAACCTGATCTTTTGTTGCTTTGAGTTGGGTTTTTTGTTTGTTTGGTTTTTGGGGTTTTGTTTGTTTGTTTTTTGTTTTGTTACATGACAGCACTCCCAGATTTCCTTGAAAGATTTAAAAAAAAAAAAAAAGTTTGCTTGGGTTTCTTTAACCTTTTCTTGAAAGACTAAAAGCAAATTTAAGCTTTTGATCACCCACCAGCCAGTCCTGCTGCTGAGTCCCCTGCATAAGGTTGGGTTTATACACCTGGGTGACAAATTATCCCTAATTTTGGTCCCCTAGGAGCTCCCAGGGCAGCTGCAGCTGTGGTTAGAGCAGCTCAAGGTGCTCAGAGCAGCTCAGCTGCCAGCCTGGCCACATCTCAGGATGGGATGGGCAATGACATTCTCTTTGCTTCCATTTGATAAACATGTAGTAAGACAAAAACCTCTTCAATTATGGAATAAAAGAAACTTTACCAAAGGAAAGGATGTTGTTATATGTGGAGATTAAAATGCCCCTGGGCTGAATCCAACAGATAGTTTGCTGGCAATTCTGGCTCAGAAAGAGGGAGCCTTATGTGAGCCCTGCCCAGAGCCTGCAGCACCCCCAGAAAGGTGCCCCAGCCCAGGGGTGCCCCTGTCAGTGCACAAACATCCCCCAGGAGCTGACTGGGAACATGCAGCCCTTTGAAATGGAATTTACAGCAGTCAAGCTGTGCCAGATACAGGGGCATTGCTATGGAACTATGGCAGGGATGAAAAAATGGGCAATTAGTAGTGCTGCTTCATGTTTACTCCCCGCTATTACTGTTAATTATTAATTAATGTTAATTATAACTATGCTTACATATCAATTATTAATGGCATATAAATTAATAGTAATGTTTTATGAAGTGTAATGAAAAATATGAATCATTTCTAAGGAGCACCAGTTAGCACCAGGACCAGAATTAATCTGTGAGAGAGCTCTGCTGCTTAAGGGGACAGGGGGAAATTGTTTGTGCCTGAGGCTGATTTTATACGGGGCTGGAGCAGTAAAGACCTAGAAAAAATAAATAAATGGTTTTTATCACTTACCTAACCAGAGGCCAGCTACTCCACACAGGTAACCCCAGGGCACAGCAGAGAAGGGGTACCAGTACTCCACTTTGGTGAAGTAGAGGATGATGGGGGTGATGGAGATGAAGATGAAGTTGAAGAAGCCCAGGGTGGACACAAAATGAGCTGCTTCCCCGAAGTTTGCACTCCCAAGAAACATTTTGAACAAAACCTGGAGAGAAGAGGAGAGAGGAGGGGTTTAGACTCCCTGCCTGTCATGGAAGCACTCCATTCCCTTGGGGACATGGGACAGCCCAGCCCTTTTCCTACACAAGAGTCTTGCAAGGGGATCTCTGGTGGGATTTCTGCCCTTTCCTGTGTTTCAGCACCATGTCTTTACCATGGGGATGGCTGAGTCTATGTAACAAAGCTTTCCACAAAATGCCACGAGGAGCAACTGTAGAAGAACGCAGGATAAACCAAGAACCTAAGGACACACCATTCCTACAGTGAATGCAGAGGATTTGGGCTGAGTGTGGCAATGCTGGGATTTGGGAGGAGACTCCAGTAACTTCTACAGCATGACCCTGCTGTGAGAGAAAAGCAGCCTGGAAGGGCTCACTTTGAGACAACTTCTCCTCTGTGAGCCTAAATTCATGAACTCTGAGTGACTGCTGAAATGTGACTCACACATTTATGAGTGAGACGAGCAAGGTCTCAAGCTGCAAGGGCAGCTTCTGATCCCGCCACAACTCGCTCCAAACTTTACAAACCCAGCTGGAAACAAACCCAGCCACGTTCAGCCCAACCTGTTCCTGAGACACAGAATCCCTGCCTTTGCCAGCCCTCACTTTCCACAGCAGCCATTTCCTCCAAGCAGAAGTGTCTCTATTGAATTGCCCGTGCCAGGCTCTCACCAGGGCTCCGAGCCCAGCATGTGCCAGGGAGCTGCAGTGCAGACCTGGGATGAGCTGGCCACCCTGGCTCTCCTCCCTGCTGCACGTGGAAATCCCCTTTGAAAAGTGCTGATAAACTCTGTTGTCATGATTTATAAACGATCTTATACTCCTCCTGGCGAGGCAGTGGAGATTTCATTAAAGGCTCATCAAGAAAAGCCATTCTGGGTAATTGGCAGATGACAGCTAATTACCCTCACGGTAGATTTCCTGACTTTGTCACAACATGAGTGACGCAGGGGTGATGAGCAGGAAGAAAACATTTATTTTACAGCGATTCTCTTTGAATTTGTGCCTTTTCAACAGCCAATGCTAATGAATTTAGAAGTGCCAACAAACAGTTGTGACCTACCTTATAGAGTGCAGACGTGGAGGCTGATCCCACGGCGTAGGCCACCCCAATAATTGAATCACCCTGGAAACCATCTGCATATGCCATCATTACAATTCCTGTGATTGCCATGATTGCTGCCACTATCTGCACAGACAAAGCAAAGCAGTGTAAAGCTGAGATCATCACTGGGAGGGGCTTCTCATGAGGGTCATTACCCACTTGCTCCCACCTGGAGCTTTCTTGTTTTCCCTTAAATAGGAAAGATTGTGGGAGAGATGTAAAGCATAATGAAAGTGTGTGCAGTGACAGGGATGTGGACCTACAGCACTGCAAATTCTGCTGGGGCCTACTGACAGAACATCCACCATTATGTATTTTGTCAGCTAAACATCCACTTTGGAGAGGCAACTGCAAAATCAAGGAATTTTAAGGCATCACGCTCCACTGTACAACAAGAGAAATATTTAGCAATGCCACCAATTTGACTTGAAATGCAAACATTGGATAGCCAAACATCCTGGGAATTTAGTCCAGGGAAATGAGCCCTGTATTTTGGAATACCAGGGTACCACAGGGAGCACTTCTAGCTGTTTGGGCTGTGCCCTGACAGCTTTTTTGGACAGACATGACCAAATTTCTTCATGAAATTTGTGCTTCCTTTGTGCTTAGGTTTTTGGCCTCATTTGAAAATCCCAGAGAGAACATCTAAGGAGCTTCAAAGATAAAGAACAGGAATCATGAACTACTGTTTCTGAAATCCTGGGTCTTGACTCCAAGAACCTTAAGGAAATGGTAGGGAGCCCAAAGTGTTTTATTCTTTAAAAAACTCCCCCTCTCCACCTAACTGCCCTCAGCAGGTAAATGTGGAGTGAGTTTTAAAGACACTGAACACCCAACTTCGACGGAGTGTTTCCCAAGCCAGTGCACAACTCCTGAGCCAACACCAAGGTGAGATGGGCACTTTGCTTTTTGAAATCATCACTGAACTTCATTTAAGAAATCTTTAGTCCTGGATAAACCTAAGCTTCAGCCCACAGACTTCAAAGACTTCATCTTGACCCAAACATGTGCCCTCCTGTAAAACAGCCTTTCAGAGCTCACAGTTTTAACAAGTCTCAGAAAACTACTGACATTCATCCCAAGCAGATCTGAGCCAGACTGAGGCAATAAGCACAAAAAAATTTCCCACAAAATAACTTCAGCAGAGCCAGTCAGCAGAGAAAAACCATATTTCAAGGGGCACACAGGACAGGGACACACGACTGACTCAGCTGAAGGTGTTCCCACACAGGGGACAATGGGGAACCCAGAATCTCCTCCCAGGGCAGGGCCAATCTTTGAGACTCCAGGCAAAAATGTCAGTGCTCCTAAATCCCACAGGAATCCAGGCCAACATCTTCCCAGGGAAACATCTCCTGGGTGCAGCTTTCAGTCCTTCCTCCTCACCATCAGCACTACTTCACCAATCCTTGGGGCACACAGGTGCCCTCTCACATGGCAGTGGCTGTGCCAGAGTCACAAACCCCACTGCAAGTCTGTGTCCCACCTTACTTACATGTAAAACACCCCAACTCCAAGGTGCAAAACCTGAAGGTATCCCTGACACCTCCAAATTCACCAGGAAATGGCAGCTGAAATCCAGGATCCAAAGCCATGGGCCGGAGTCCCCTGTGGAATCGCAGTCCCTCAATGGTGTGATGAGATTTGGGAGGGTTTTAGCAAGAGGGAGCCAGGAGGTTTCCCCCTTTTCCTTCCTAGGATAACACATTCCAGCAGCTGGGCCATCCTGGGAGACACCACAGAAGTCCCAGCATGGAAGCAATGCCAAATGACAGCCAGGACCCCTCAGACACCCACAGCCTCCCCTCTGATGTCCACAACCCCCCCTGCCCTGCCACACTGGATTCACCTCAGGCTGCACTACACATCCTGCCCTGCACAGAAATTCAGGATTTCAGCTGTCAGCTGGAGTATTTCCAGCAATGTTTCTGTCTCAGAAGGCAAAACAGAAGAGCCCAATGTAGCAATGCCCCATTTCCAAGGGCAAGGATGGAGATTTAACTCTTGGTGCCCTCACTGCTCAGTCCTTTCCTTGTGTCAGTGAAAATGAGTAGATCCATCACCCACTTTTTTCTTGTCCTGAAAAACTCACTCCCAGTCTGTCTAAACCAAATTTAGAGTGCCAAATTCCTAAATTAATCAAATATTTATAAAGCTAAGCACATTTTTTCCCCCCCTGAAAAAACTAAAATGATGGACACATGTGGAGCATCAACACCTCCTGAGATGTAAGTAAGACCTGAGACTGAAAACAGCAAAAAACATTATTTAAATTCCATACGCAAGGCTCCTCCTGCACGCTCCATACCAGGGCATCAGCACAGCTGACCTGTGCCTGCCTCAGGTGTTGGCTTTAGAAGTCTGAGCTCACCTCTGCAGGCTGCTCTGCAAGGTCACAGGGAAGCAAAGGTGGCTGTCAGCTCATTAAATGAGGCCTTTAATTAATGGAAGAGCATAATAAGTGTCTTTTGGAGCCTCCCAGGTATGGAATGAAATTACCTTGCCTCTTTTTTTTCTTTTTTTTTCTCTGGAAGAGAGCAAGGCCAACCAACAGTTTTATAGAAATACGGTTTTTTTTCTGTGTGGAGCACAGCAGAAAATGAGGTCTTAAGAATCACAGGATGGTTTGGGTTGGAAGGGAACTTCAAGATCATCCAGTTCCAACCCCCTGCCATGGGCAGGGACACCTCTCACTATCCCAGGCTGCTCCAAGCCTTGTCCAACCTGGCATTGAACACTTCAAGGATGGAGAAGAAATCTCTCTCCAGGCTAAAGTCAACATTTTCAGGGGATAAAAATGTCCCCAAACTACTCTGTACCTACCTAAAGAGCATTGAATCAACTCCACACATGAAGCCCAACCAAGGGCTTAAATATGCAAACATGTAAGCATGTGTCTAAATCTAAGGAGCACAAGGCAGCAGAACTACTCAAATATGTAAAGTTTTTTAAATATTTGTGCTTGCTTTGAGCCAAAGCTGTCTGGACTTCCCAAAGTGATTAATTTGAGAGAGAAATGTTCAGAAGTGTCCAAGCAAAGGTTAGGGTGGAGACAGGGGTGGTTCTGTGGGTCCTTGCCCAGGGCAGGAGGTACTTCAAGGTACCTGAGCTCTACCTGCACTACTTTTACAGGTAAACAGAACCAGATGGCCAAACATCCTGGAAATTTAGTCCAGGGAAATGAGCCCTGTATTTTGGAATACCAGAGTACCACAGGGAGCTCTTCCAGCTGTTTTGGCTGTGCCCTGACAGCTTTTTTGGACAGACATGATCAAATTTCTTCATGAACCCTTTGCCTTTGTGCTTAGGTTGTTAAGGCTGGAGAAGACCTCATCGAGTTCAACCCTTCACCTGACACTGCCAGATCCACAACTAAGCTGTGTCCCCAGGCATCACATCTACACATTTTCTGAACACTTCCAGGAATGATGACTCCACCACTTCCCTGGGCAGCCTGTTCCAGTGCCTGACCACCCTTTCTGTAAAGAAATCTTCCCTAATACCCAACCTGAACCTCGCCTGCTGTTTTTCTCCCTCAGGTGGGTGCTACAGCTTCACCACTGAGGGCACATGGCTCTCCCTGCAGAGCACACACTTTGGGTGCCTCAAACACATCACAGCAGCTGAAACTTTGTGTGCAGCCCTTCTGCAGTTACTCAGTGCTCCCACAGGTGGGACTGTGCCATTCCACAGGGTGGCCAGCAGGACAGGTTTGTCTTTAGACGTGGCATCTAAAAATGCTGCCCTGCAGCCTGGCTGGCAGCTACTTTCAGGTGTGCAGGAAGGGTGCCAGGGGATCAGAGGGATGCCAGGCAGCTCCCACATGCCCGTGGGCATCCATGGGCAGTTTGGGGACTGCTGCAGCCACACTGGGCAAACAGGGAGCTGGGAATGTGCTGCAGAGCCACTGCTGTCCCAGGCACTGGAGCATCCCCACCTCGATGCAACTTGGATGCTCCCTGGGGCTCTGGAAGAGCTGCTGGGAGCTGAGCTCCTTAGAAAAGCTGGCTGAGCTCCTGGTGCAGAGTTTTCCCACAAAAACATGGCTCAGGGTCTAGGATTAAACCTTTATTTCTTGTCATGTCCTCGCTGTCCAAATAACCCAATTCCTGCTGCACTCCAAGGGGCAAGGGCAGCTGAGGCATTCAGAGCACAAAAAGCTGGGTCTGTGCTGCTCTGTCATATTTTAGCTCCCAAACACTCTCCTGCGTGGTTATTAACATCACTAGGTGTTATTCTTGTCAGGAGAGAAGCTGGAAAATGCTGTGAATTACCTCTCCAGCAATGGGCATCCAGGCTCTGCCAGCGAGCACTGAAATCCAGTTTATGTGCAGGATTTGCTGCTCACTTTTCCCTCCAGGTTTTTCCTGTGTGAACCCCACGGTGTTTACAGCATTCCTCCTAATGCATATTTATGGCAGCCTTTTTTTAGTCAGTGGAAAATAAATAATAACTGAAAAAAGCTTTTATTTCTAGGTTTCTTTAACAGAGCAGGCTAGGAGAACAGAAGAGCTATGCTTGCTCTTCCAGAAAGATGTTGCTTTGAGATGAAAATTAGCTTAAAGGGTACAAAATGTTCAATTTCTTCAGATGATCAAGGGTTATTTCTGTAGAGAATTGAGGGGTTTACACCCTGCTTATTCCTTGACTCAGTCAATGGGCTGAGGGTGGGTCACATTCACCT
Source organism: Phylloscopus trochilus trochilus (assembly GCA_016584745.2). Taxonomy (NCBI): domain Eukaryota; kingdom Metazoa; phylum Chordata; class Aves; order Passeriformes; family Phylloscopidae; genus Phylloscopus; species Phylloscopus trochilus. Next base: position 62,295,507 of record WQNJ02000001.1, on the reverse strand, counting down.
GATCCTTCTGTATTTTCAGCTGTGTATGAAATAGATATTCAGGTGTCTGGCTTTACCTTCAAGCACTGGCTCACCTCCTCAACCTGGCAAGCACAGTGCCCTGCTCAGTGTCCTGCTGGCTGCTCCAAAAGCCAGATGAGATACCTGTACAACAGGATGTCTTTTCCTTTCATTTCTGAACCCTTCTATCACATTATTAATTAAAAAAAAAAAAAAAAAAAAGCTGCTGTGCCCATTTTCAAAAAACAAACTGACTTGGCTGAGTGTCCTGATCCATCACACTTTCCATGGAACTTAAATCCAGCTGCTGCTGGCCCCTTCTGGTCACAGCCACCTCACCTGGCCCCAGCCAGTGCCTAATGAAGTTCAAGGTTTTCAGTAAGTCAGTCAGGATTGTGCCCAACACGACCCTGAGCCATTTCAGAGGGGAATCTGCATCAATGAATTAGCAGAAATCCTCACTATTCCTCATCCAAGGTGTGAAGCCAACAGTTTAAGCTGCATGTTTAAATTTAAATTGCTGCATGTTGAAAGATCTGTGTATGGAAAATTACACAAGTTTGCTTTCCCTTATCCAGGGGCACATCGTTTTTTTTCAAGTTCTGTTTTAAATTTTTGCAGGGTCCATTTTACTGCCAGTGAGTCCTGTAATACTTCAGTGCAAGATGCACCTCCACACAAGAGAGCTGTGTTAATTTTAAAGCAATTTTGGCACATGCACATGTATATGTGTGTGTGAGAAAAGTGATATGGTAAGCACAAGAAAAATACATCACACATCGAAAACATCCCTCTGCCCAAACAAAGAATAAAACTGCTTTGGTTAGAACCTAAGCATTCATCACTAAGTTGAAAATAAAATGAACTGAACTTCAGCACAGTAAGCCAAGACAGAATAGGTTTATCTGACACTGGATGCTCTTCTATCGTAATTCATCAGGTTACACTTGGCTGTAATAGCTCCTTGAAATTCCCACACTGAAGTTCTGAGGTCTCTAACTGATCCTTGAGGCTGCACCACAAAACTACGTGAGCAAGGTTTTCATGTTGTGTCTACGCCCCAGTGCAGCAGTGCTATGGCAGCAGCACCAAGGCTGATGGCTTTAAGTGCAATTATGAGAAGCATGAGAGAGTGGAAAAGGAGGCACGTTCATTACCCTTGCTCCCATGAACCTGTCTTTGAGCACAATCCAAGAAAGCAAGAAGACAAAAGCTTTGTTACAACAGAACAGGGCAGAGACGTCTGTGGCTGTGAGCTTCTTTAAAGCCAGTAAATACAGGTAGTTAGTCAAAGTCCACAGAATAGAAAAGGGAGCAGTCCTTTTAAGAAAGAGTTTCAGCGTCAGACCATCTTCACCAAAAATCCGACTGCATTCCCTACGGAAAGAAAAGAGTTTCAGTCTCAGCCAGGGTTTTCCTTAGCATTCACTCCAGCACAACAAAACATTCATTAGGCTTTTATCGTGCTTTCCCTAACTACTCCACACGCCCAAGAGAATCCATTATTTAATCCACACAGGGAAAACAACCCACAATCTTCTTAAAACAGCAATTTCGCAAGGAGAGAAGACTTAACTTACCTGGAAATAATCACCCTCTGTGCAACAATAATCCCAGGGACTCACACACAGAAATGAAGGTTATCTGTAATGTTCCGACAGCTCCCAGACTCTGCCTTCAAGGCCACGAGCACAGGGATTAGAATCACCATTTTTTCTCTGCAGCTTGCCAATTTTTGGGAGGGTTTTTTTGTTTTTGTTTTTGTTTTTTGTTTGTTTGTTTGGGTTTTTTGTTTGTTTGTTTGTTGTGTTGTTTTGTTTTGGTTTGGTTTGGTTTGGTTTTTTTGCATTGCTCCAAGTCCTGGTTTCATTCTTATTGAAATATACTTTTATGTATGGCCAAGGAAGCTTAAAGATTTGCCTAAAGATACTCAGAAGGACTGCCAGACACATCAGCGTGGTGGGGAAGGGAGCCACCAGGTAGTGGGAGTGAGGCAGGCAAACAGGAGTGTGAGAGAAGGAAGGGAAAGGGAGGGAAAAGTATTTAACAGCTTCATTCTATTGTACAGTGAAAAGCTCTGTTTTCTAGGAGATGTTTCCTTGAGGATTAAATCACAAACTAAACCCTCCAGCTTCCCAAACACTGCATCACACACAGCTCAAGTGAGCTGTTTGCTTCTTAGGATTTCAGGAATCTCTGCCCTTCCCAGACTAAGAAAGACATCTTTTAGCCCCTCCACTGTCTGCACTCTTGGTTGAAGGTATTTCTGAAGATATTCCCAGTGTGCTTCACTCCCTGGCATGGCAGGCTCCCTGACACTGCTTAAAACATGGGAGGTCCCACAAGTGACCCCCAAAAGCAGTGGAGTGAACCAAGGCACCCTCAACCTGCAGCACATCCTTCCAAGGAAAGGGACATGGAGGGAATAATCCAAATGCCCTGAGGCCCTGGGGCTCCAAAATGTTCACAGCCAAACACGGCTGTGTTTGGAAGATTGGTAAAAAAACCCCACTTACTATGTAGAACTAACCAGCAACTTCAAAGATTGAAGCTGCAATGTGATGTCAAAAATGTTTGTTGTTTGGGGGTGGTGGGGGTGGTCTGATAATTATCCTGATTTTGAAGACAAAATTGTTTCCAGCCCCCCTTAACCATTTTTACTAACTCTTGGGAATTGTGCTGTTAAAGACATTGCAGTTTTTTACTCTGTAAGATTGGAAACCATCACTCTAGTTTTGAGGAAAGTAGAATAACAACATCTATGTAATAACTGAGATCAGCTACATCTTAACCTGAATGGTTTCATGATTCTACTTAATAACCACTCGTTTCCTGATGCCACTAAGACAATCTGGTGTACCAAGCAGTCATTTCTGGTAATAATAAATTCCATTCTCAAACTCTATGTAACAAGTTAACACTGAGGCTGCTGGATCTGCTAATTATCTCCTTCACTCCAGTTGACCTCAACGCTCTCAGGAGTCCTGTTCACCAAAGATCAGGATAAAAAGGTTTAAAATATAAAAAAAGAACAGCTACTGGTGTGTGCATCATTTATCTGAGATGAAAAGCAAACACTTGGTGAAGCAAATAAATTATATGCCTAACTTTGATGGCAGGTTTTGTAACTGATTTCAACAGGAGTTAGAGGTGACAAGTTTTCTCTGTGTGAGAAGGGACTCACTGGCAGCACTGCAGTGTTCCTGGACACACAGGATGTAGCAGTTTACCTTTACAAGATGCTTCCCCTTGAGACTCAGGTGGGTGCAGAGGGTGATTCTGGGCTCAAACTACACGTCACCTCAAGACCTGTGGGTGCAGGGTGGCTGTGTCACCATTCCATGACACCACAGCCAGGGTGCCCCACGTCCTGGCAAGAACAGACCTGCACTGTGAACCCTACCCCTGTGTGCTGGGAATTCTGCCACCACTGCTGGGGCACGACTGGATCAGTGTAAATCCAGCCTGCCTCTGGAGCTGTCAGGATCTTAGAGGAAAGGAGCCTGTGCTGTGTTAAAACAAAGGAGAAAGGTGCCTGGGCTGCCTCCAGAAATGCAGGGCACAGCTGGACCCAGATGCCAGAACAGGCCAGGTTTTGCTGTCCTGCAGATCCCTGGGATCCCTGCACACAGACAAACCCAGAGCAGAGTCAGGATCCAAGTGCCCTGACAGTGTCAATACTCAAAGGAGGAAGGCTCAGTGGTTATTACATTATTCTGGGTCAGTGATTTGGGAGAGGCAGTTGTGGCTGCCCCAGCAATGCCACTTATCTCTGAGTTTCCAGAAGCAGTGGGAGGGATGAGCAGAGATGCACAGCCAGGAAAAGAATCTGGAAATGCTTCACAGGCCCCAGGCAATGGGCTGTTTAAGCAGGTGGGAGGGCCTCCATCACACACAGCAGTGGGCAGGCAAAACAGGGGCTGGTGGTACCTCAACTCTCAGTGAAGAAAATACAGCAAAGTCTCTGACAGGGCGGTGCTGAGTGAGGCAGAGACTTGATGAATTCACCCCTGTGCTTGGGAGAGCTCCATGAATAATGCTCAGTCAAGGAGGAGATAGGGAGAATACTTTATTTTCCCAGTCAGATCGCCTGAGGCTTTATGAGGGCTGGTGGCTCAGTGGTTAACTCAGCCTCTTTGACATGCAACTAAAATTAAACTTGCAGGAGTCATCAGACATGACAGTGATTAAAACCTTGGGCTCAGGAGAGAGGGCTCCCTGGAACCCTCCCCACACAAATAATGCTGCAGGCTGCTGACTTTGAGGCACAGACATATCTAAGGGCAGCTGACCCTGAAACTACCACACCAACTGTTTCCAAATGCACAAGAGGTCTATTTAAAACCTGCCCTCTAACACAAATAACTCTTTTTACTTGCAGGTAGCCCTCAGCCATCAGCTCTGGGCAGCATGCCACGCTCTCAGGAATTACAGCACCTCAGGCAGTCGTGTAGCTTTGCCTCTGACACCCACTAAATAGCTCCTGTGCCCTCTCAGTTATTCTGATGCCAGGCCCTGCACAGGAATGGGTTTGTTCCCTCCTGGAGTGAAATCCAGCAGCTGGTTTTAAGCAGCTCACAGCAAAAAAAAAACCACAAAAACCAGCAAGCAGGCAAAGACCTGGGGTACAGGAACACAGGGAATGCAGTGACATCACCTGGATTAGAACTTGGCAAGGCCACAGTGACACTTAGGGCAGCAAATAACACAGCAACAGAAATTCTTTGAGCAGAAATTCACTGCTTCTGCCTAAATGATGGCATCTGCAGCAATAAAATCCCTCCCAGCTCCACTGCAGGGGACAGGCACCAAAGTGAGTGTGGTTAAGCACCCTGGTGAGTTGTGTTCCCAGCAATGACTGAATCTGAACTGGCAGAAAGGGCCTGACCAGCTCTTTGTCTGCTGGAGAGCTGCAGCAAAGGAAAGGCAATTCTGCATGAAGCTCTCACACAAGCAGTGCCTGGCTCGGGGGGCAGCTCCAAGGAATGCTGTGTCCAGCAGGAATAGGGAGCCAGTGCTATTCTACAGGTGCTGCAACACAGAGGGAGAGGTTTGTGGGTGAGAAACCTGCAGTGACAGGTTTCATACACAAATACCAGCTACTTATGGCTCAGCCTGCACTTCGGGTGATGCTCACTTCTTGTTCTCCAAGAAATCCAACTCTTCCCAGTGTTTTGTTCACATTAAACCTGCACCTACCAACCCTTTCCCTGGCCCGTGCCCCGAGGCTGGGAAGAGCCTGTAGCAGCAATCTCAGCTCTTACACCTGCCAGGAAGCTGCTCAGTGTGTCACAGTGTTTGTCCTTGAGAAGCCAAGGCTCCAGATGGGGAGGCAAAATGAACTGACATTGAAAATGTCACCCACGTATTCCACACCACAACTGCATCAGGCTCCTGAGTCAAGCCTGTGCAACGTCTTCTGCTGTGGCAAATGCTGGCAGGGTTAGATTTTCTATTTCTGATCTTCCTGAATTTCAGATCATCTTATCCAGTACTAATGGAAGGAGTTTCAAGCTCTTTATGATGGGCACAGCTTTTATTTACAATACTGAGGGGATACCAAGAGCTGTCTTCTGCCTCAAGACAACCAAGACACTTCACCTAAATGCAGCAGTGAGTTCATAACCATGAGTTATTTCCTCAGACCACAAGATTGAATCCCTAAGGTAAAGTGTGAAAGGTAAGAAACACACAATTTATAATCTCAGATATTAAAATAATAGAATGCTGGAGTGGTTTGGGTTGGAAGAGACCTTAAAGCCCATCCAGTTCCAACCCCCTGCCATGGCAGGGACACCTTTCACTATCCCAGGTTGCTCCAAGCCACATCCAGCTTGGCCAGGAACACTTTCAGGGATCTAGGGGCAGCCACAGCTTCTCTGGGAAACCTGTGCCAGGGCCTCAACCTCCTCACAGTCAGGAATTTTTTTTCAATATTTAATCTAAACCTGCCCTCTCTCAGTCTGAAGCCATTCCCTTTTCATGTCCTTGTCAAAAATCCATCTCTCTTGCAGCTCCTTTAGGTATTGAGCAACCTAAACTTTCCAAAAAGCCAATCTAAAGTTGAGGATTGAAACTCCTGTCCTTCCAAGTGGGATTTATTAAAGGAGCAGTGGCTCTCTGCAGCTTTGCCAGCCTGGGGCAGCACTCTGCAAGTCACTCCCAGGATCACTGATCTCTGCCAAGATGTCACAGACATTGTTTGTTCAGATCCACTGGGAATATCTGCTGGACAAAACGTCTGATATCTTTAAAGCTCCTAGAGAGTAACTACATCCTCCAGAAACACAAAGATAAATCACCTCTGGTCTCCAAGGAAAGCCTGGAACTGCTGCAAATGGGTTTATTGACAAGAATTGGCTACTGCACAGGAATAAAACAGGCAAATGAAGCAGCAAGAAATCATACAAAATGTAATAAAAGGCTTTGTCACAGGAACAATATTAAGAATGCAAATCAAGAAAATACACCAACAATCAATGCAGGTTTGAAAACACCCCTGTTCTGGGGAGGAGGCTGGGTGAAATGACCTCCAAAGATCCTCTCCAAATTAAACCTGCCTACAAGTTAAAACTGCAAATTTTCAATCCCTTAAGTCACCAAAAAATCGAGATCTGATCCTGAGGAGATGCCCACCCCATATCCAAACTGTCAGAGTTTGGACAGTCAGTAACACAGCACAGGCCAAGCAGTTGCTCCCCTTGATGAAATCATTATTTACCAGCAGTTACTTCCTCCTTGGGATGTGAGTTCCTGACACATCTGGAATAAGAAATACTCTGGGAAGATTCCCATCAGCTCTAACACTGTGTCCTGAGTCCACACATTCACTGACCCACTGCAGAAACTCCTGTGGCACTTAAGACAGTGTCCCCAACTTTAAAAGCTGAATTCTTAACAGCTGAGGAAATGTATCAATTATTTAAGCACAGGATTTTTTTTTTTCTTTTATGCATTGCTCCAAAATTTTGCTCTGATGGAGATATAATCAATGAACCAACTGCAGGGGATTTATCTGCAGGGATATTTCTTTTCACCTTCTTCCTTATCTGCTGTGCAATTGTTATTACTTCACCCCACATGCAGAAGAGCCAAGCTGACACTGTTAATGTTCTCACAAACACTCCAGCAGAAATCTGAATGAAGCCTCATTAACAAAGCACCAGGGTTTGCAGAGAAGCACTTAATTAAGTGCAACTGTTCGATTTCAGTCACGCTGATTTGACAGCAATGATAATTTAGGGCCAAATTACATCCCAGATCCTGGCAAAAAGCAGCTGAGGGAAGAGTCTGGCCCTGCTGCACTCCAGGCTGATGGTCACAAATGGGATTCCCTGTGTGCTCAGTGACAGCAGGAGCCAGGGATGGACCCCACACTGGGTAATTCCTGGTGGAACAGACAGTTCTGATGGAGTCAGGAAGGTTGTTTTCCAAACAAGCCTGCCCTGGAACAACAGAATTGTGTCCCAGCTCAAAATGACCCTGTGAACCTCCTCCCTCTCCGGGCAAGTGTGGTACCTCTTGGCGAGCTGAGTTTTGTCCTGTCCTTAATAAAGCAGCTCCCATGTCACTGTCAGATCAGAGGAACAATAAAAGTGGAGGAGGAACTGTGAAATCAGTTGTCACAGAATGTGAGGTTCTTCCAAGCCCTGGAGACAGAGTAGACGTGGTTTTCTTCAGAACTGGCTAAGGTGAAGCTAAGCTGAAGCACTGGTGGTTGGCCTGGATGATTCCTTTGGGTTCCACCTTAACCTTGTATTTTTCTGATTTCTCAAGGGCTACTGAAAAGGGATTTACAAATTTCCAGCAGGAGGAAAGGGCAGTTTGCATCCTACTATACTTGTTCAGCACAGAGAGCAAGCCATGGTCTTCCACATGCAAACCACCTCCTCAGCTCTGAGCATCTTTCTTCTCAGCTAGGAGCTGGTTTGGTTGTACCCAACACTGCTATTCTATCACACATGGACCAGGACAGAGTAATCAATGGCCTGATCCAGGCAAGAACACAAAATATAGAGATATCAGACAACATAACAGCAAGATTATGAGCAGATTATTGACCTTTTCTATTCATTAAAAAAAACCCTTTAAAAAATCAAGTCCCCATTTCACCAGCACACATCACTCATCTGTCAGCCTCCTGTGAGCTATTTATGAATGAGGTTTTCTTGCAGCACGACCTTTACTCTGCCTCCTGACACCCGGGGTGGAACTGAGCACAGCACAGTGATCTCAGCCCTCAGGAATTCGGTTTTTTTAAAGGGATACTGCCACGATAAAGCCTACCTGAATTTTTTGATGGGAGACTGCTTTTCCTGCGCCGTTGCAAGGTGCCCGGAATAATAAATGGGAAAAATCATAATGTTCCAGTTTGTTGAGAACCAAGTCATGAAAAAGGGACAGTCAAAGGTCTCAAAAGTGATTTTGACGAACTGCGTGGTCCCAACCCAGGAGGAAGAGACGGACAAAATGATCAGGAATCTCCAGATTAGCTTGAGAAATGTGGATGTGCAAGACTGGCATCGTGTCTGTCCTTCAGCTTCTTGGCTGCTGCTCTCTGTGTGCGTTTGTGCTCCTTCTTCTCCTGAAAAAGGAAAAAAAAAAAAAGGAAGAATAGAAAAGGAGTTGTACATGTAATGAATGCATTTGAAATAATTCTTGGCAAAACCTCCCCTTCTGGTCCGAGTCACAAATCATCCCTTGCTTTCTCCCTATAACTGCTCTATGTCCCATAAATACTGAAATCCTGCACAGAAGTGTTTTAATAATACCATCTCTGTCACTTCAAGGAGGCAGAACCAAACACAAACATAACACTGAGGGCTGAGGTAACAGCATTACAAGTAAGCTGTTGTCACTATTTGCTTTATCAGCCCTTCATTCCCTCTGCCAGCAAACCTCCAAAATAAAAAAAGCATCCCTTGGAGCCAATGACATTATAGAGGCAATTACTGCTCATGTGTGCAACAGAAGAGCTCTCTGAGCCTGTAGGTCTGGAGACAGGAACAAGTCCTTATTCCTCAACACTTTAGTTCCAGAATCACTTCTTTTATTTGCAAGCTGGGATGGGGAAGAAAGAAACAGTTTGGTTTTATGTACCCAGGCAGAGAAAGGCTTTTTGCAGTCAGGTCTGTGTACTTACATTTTTGAAGTTAACAAAGGAAACTGGACAAAAGTGAAGCTTGGCATGCCTAGAAATGAACTTCTGCACACAAACAAGGAGCGAGCAGAGAGTTGGCATTTCCCATTTCAGCACAGTGCTTTTCAGACCTAAGTGCACATTTCCTAAGGCAAGTGGGGAGAATTTAATCTCACTGACTGGTGGCTTGCTCTCCAGGCAGATCTCCCAGAGATGCAACCCATGGCCCCTGTTTTGGTCCCCTAGATCCCAGCTGAAAACAAGGAGCACTAACACTGCTCTGCCAGGAGCTCACGGGGCAGCACTGAGCTCCAGCCATTCACCCTGTTTGGCCACATCACACCACTTTGGTAGAAGAAATAGGAAAATCTTCTAAAAAGTCACGGCCTGAAGCTATTCTTAACTACTCTTACCAATTATCAACCACATTAATGCGATGTATAGAAGAAACAATATGATTTTGAGAGGTTATAAATACACTGAGAGCATACACTGGCCTATATTCAACTTTTATGTGACAGGGGTATCCTTTCACACTCGGGTTTAGTTCCCTTTTATATTATTGTTTTTGTTACATTAGCCATAAAGAAATGTCAAACTGGGGTTCCAAGCTATTACTGCAAACCAACATTACACATAGAAAAAGATTTATCACAGCAGGGAGTGCATTTGGAATCAAGAATTTTCCTAACTAGGACATGGAGCTTTTTGTAGTTGTGATTGTGTGACGTGCTCCTAAAATAATCTGTATTCAGTGGCTCCATTATTTAGTGGTGAATCAAGAATTTAAATAAAATTACAGGTTTATTAAAAACATGCAGAGGATAATCAGCCACGGGTCTGAAAAGGCAAGCATCCTTTTAGCATTCCCCTTGGCTGCTGAGAGAAAGCAGATATTTTTATGGTACTAATAATGACTGACATCTATTGAAAGGTAAATTACAGTTTATTTGCAAGTTAGAATGGCTTAAAAAGAATATATTATAGTAGCATCAACTTGCAGGTCTTCCTGCTGAGTAAAACTACCATGCAATTAGTCCTTTTCCAGCTACCACTTAAAATAATCACACAGTGATAGAAGAATAAAGCACTTTTATCCGTGCTTTCTATCTTTCAATTACAAAATAATGATGCCATTGGTGTCACTAGGCATGACACCACCATCAGCATTTGATTTGGATGTTACAGTCCCAGGTCTGAACGCCAGGGAAAGGCACAGAAACACACACTTGCTGCAAGACCTACCTTGGATTTAAAGGCCTGTGTAAGTTTGAGCCTGAATAAATGCACGGTGGGGAGTTGCTGTGAGTGTTAAACCAGTGGGATTCATCCTGTGTGATGCAGTTAGCAAATCATTGTGTATTCAGGATAAACACGTTGTCTGGGGCCCCTTTATATTTAATGATAATGGAAAGGCATGGTGAGAGGGGAGCTGATTCCATCCTCATATATCTACATCTATCTACATCTAAGCTCACTGGAGGCACTTAACTCTAGGCCAGATATTTGCAATTAACTTAAGTGAAATTGTGATTGATCCCAGTGACAAGGTAGCTTGACAGCTGCTTTCAAAATCCATGGGATGTGCACACCAAAGAAGCAAAAGGACAAGATAAGAAATATCTTTCAAAATAATGACAGGGCTTGAACTCAAAGCCACAGTATGAGCAGGCACAGGTTCCTATTAAAGAGGTTTAGGGACTTCCAAGTCATGAAGCTGGGGCTGGAGCAAGCACTTGTGTTTAGACACCAAATGAGAATGAGGAGAAAACAAATTGATCAGCCCAAGTGGCTGGGAGACAGCATTTTACAACTGGCAAGGTAACAGAAATCTTTGGGGTCTGCATTTTGATGGGACTGGAACAAACCAAGAGACTTATCCTGGGAAGAGCACAGAAACAAGGTTGAAAGGACAGGTAAGAATGCAGAGCACACTGCAGGTGACACAAGGAGATGGCACTGACCAGTGGCAAACTGCGTGGAAGGCAGTGAGCAGAAACACCTCTGCAGGGTCCTTTGGTCCGTAGTGCAATTCTTACTGACAACATGGTCACAGAAGAGCCTTTTGCTTGCAGTGTTCAGAAGAGTGAGATGAGGAAACCCAAAACCTACAGCTTTTCATTGAAACTCTTTTGGCTATTTGGCAACTAGACCCTAGAAAATGATATTCTTTGTATTTGTTTACCTATTGGGTCAGTCCTAGTTAGACTTCTCTGATGAGGAAGGGAAGATCAGGATCAAAAGGGAAATTAATACATGCAAAATAAGTGTTTAGAAGAATATGATGTCCAGACACAACTCAAGTCCCCTAGAGCCCTTCTTGGAGAAGATGGATTCTGATATTGGATGTACCTTAGTGCCACCATGCACAGTTATTTCAGACTGATATCTGGAAAAGATGAGATTTGGTTTTCTGGTATCTTAGCTATGATCTTAACTGCAAGATGCTACATCAACTCCAATACTCTTCTGAAGCTTTTCATCAAGAGAGTACTCCTGGAATATAAGATCCCTCTGTTTTCCAACACCAGGAGGAAATGGGTGACCCTTGTTGCCATCGATGGTCAAGTGACAAGAGGAAGGTTCAGTTCCTCCAGGTCCAGTGTGCAAGGGAGATCCAACCTGTTCTTCCTCCCCTTTTTGCTCACAGTATCTACACAGGCAGTCTTCCAAGAAACTTGGGCAATTAAATAATTTCCTTCCAAAAAGCTTGGACAGTTAAATTATTTTACTCATTTAAAGTCTCTCCTCCTCGACAGTGTGGTTTAGCAGACTCAGAAGCCTGTGGCTGCACATTGTAACTGCTCCCATCCCATCCCTGCAGCTGCTGGATGGACACCATGGTGAAGAGGTCAGTGTTCACCACACCTACAGGTTCACTTGAGCTAAACTTCTGCAGTGAGGTGGGTGATGGAAGCCCTGAGGTGCAGCTGACCAACGATCTGAGCTGTGAAAGTCTTCCCTAGAAATCCTTCCACCTGCTGCTCCTTCTCTTCCTCTTCATCCGTGGCGCGAGCTGAGGTCATCACTGTCTTTGAGAAGGAACTCCTAAGGGCCCTGGCGTGGTGGCCAGGCTGAAGCTGAGGAGAACAGAACCACTCTGTGAAATCTAACCTAGATGTGCTGGGGTTAACCAGCTCTGAGGATCTTCCGTGCCTCACGCCGTGCCGGGTACCCAAGGCACGTCGCGTCCCTGCGGACGGATCCCAGGCTTCTCCTCCCGTCCGTGCCACCTTCCCGCCTCACCCCCGGGCTCGGCAGGGACCTGCAGGTGGCAAAACCAAACCTCAGCATGCTCGGGCCCTGCCCCATCTCTGCGCAGACAGAGGGGAGAGGCCTCCGGCAGGCACGCGGCGGCGCCGGGAGTGCGGCTGCGGTTCCTACCTGATCTGCTCTGCCTCTCGACTCTGCTGTGCCGACAGATTCCCGAGGGACTTCGATTCTGCAGCTCAAGAATGGGAGCAGCAGAATCTTCAGCAACAGATAGAGGGGAGAGCTGCCTAGTCATGCCTCTGTGTCTGCTGGGGCAGTTGCCTCCTGGCTTGCATTGGATGACAGATGATCGTGAGGCACCTGAGAAGAAAGAGTTTGCATCAGTTTTGTCTGGAAAAGTCCCTGGAGGAACGCGGGGCTTTCAAACAGGCTGGCAGTGAAATGCATACACAAGGAAGCGCACGGCAAAAAGGCAGGTTTCAGCTCTGCTCTGGATAAAGCAAATAAGTGAGTAAATAAATACTTAACTCTCTCCCCCCTTACAGATAAAAAGGTGCTGCATGAAAACCAGTCTTCCCCCTGAAGAAATGAGAGCCCCATGCTGCAGTGTGTTCTTGGCCCCTCGGCTCCGTCCACAGGGCCTGCACAGGCAAAGGAATTTGTACTCACGTGGGCCCCTTCCTGGGCACTGACACTGAATCAGGCCAGAGGAGAGGTCACCATTCCCCCTCAGGGTGGGAAGGAGGGCTGAGGAACCACTGCCTCCCTCAGTGCTGGGAGCCTCTCTAGAGGAGGGCTCCCTCTTTCCATCCTCCAGAACGATCCTGGAGACTCTGGTACGGAATGAAGCCACGGTCACTCACAGGTCTTTTGGAGGAAAATTTCTGCTACAGGATCAAAGATGCCGATTTTATGCGTTTACAAACACCAAACCAGAATCTGCACATCTTCAGAGAAGTTGCTTTCTCTTCCTCTGCTAGGTGCAGGCAACTCCAAGATGAGACATTTTGCACGGAGGCTGGACAGAGGCATGAGGTGGCAGAGAAGACTCAGGTCCCAGAAATACCAGTGGTACCAGATGAAAAATTTTCCACTGAGTAGGACACCATATTTAACGAGTAAGAGCATGAAGGGCTGGATTAAGAATCAGGAATCAACAGCAAGGAGTGCAGTGCTGGAATCCAACAGTGTGACTGGTGACCGATTGTGCATGGACTTCCAAATTCACTGAAGGTGTCTCTGTAAGAGGTCAACACGTCAGCAGCTCAACAGAGTCCTCTTCTCCAGCAGAAAGTCAGGATGACAGGCCATTCTGGCAGATATAAATGTGCGTTCATGGCCAGCTGAGATCACTCACTGCTTGTTTTGCAGCTGCTACTTCAACTGGTGATCATCTCACTTAAACTTGTGGAAGATACCCATACTGAGAGCATCCACTGACCTTGTTGTGACTTGGAAGGATTTAATATGATAATCCCAACTACTTCATACTGAAAAGAATACAAAAACAGACACAAACCCCATGCGTGAGGTGCCACACGTGCAACAACTGTGGCAGAAATCCCAGAGGGGAACATTCTTTGTTGCAACATGAACCATTCCAGTGCACTTTGAGCAAAACACATCAAGCTCAACTACTGTTTGAAAGTATATTCCAAAGCAAGGGTTGTATCCAAGACTCAAAAACTGAGATAAGACTTGCCAGTGGGTTCATGAAATCTGCTATGGACTTCAAGGTGTGTTGGGTTCACCAAGTCTAACAAAGACCCATGTATAAAATACGGAATTATGCAGAAGAAAAACCCTAATCTCTCAGCCTATTTAGAGCCTGCAGGGTTAATTTTTACCTACCAAGTAGACAAGTGACTGAACCAGCAACTGACCCCCTCCAGATGACCTTTCTCACAATGCTCTTCCCTTTCTTCTCTGTCCATTATGAGGGAACTCTGACTCAAGGAGGGTACCCAAGTTTAGATTCCAACTGATGATAAAGTCCTACAAGTCCAATCAAAGCAGTAAACAACCCACACTCTATGACAGCAGACCCACAAACCCACTTGGAAAAATTAAGACCTACATGATGAGAAGCAATCTAAGCACTGTGTCTCTCCTCAATTTTTGATGAGCATTACTTTCTAAAGAGCTTTCTACAGCCTACAAGATGTTTTCAGACCTTTAAAAAGCTGTTCACCTTCACAAATCTGTTTTTTTAATGGAGAAAACAATGATCTAGCAGCCACATGACTCCCTGCATGACTTTGTTCCACTTACTTCAAGAGCTACCTCTCCCACTGGTCAAACAAGAATAACATCACCTACTTTGTAAGACTTAGCAAACATCTAGCAAGTTACTCTTGCCAGTAACACCTTCATTTGTCATCTGAAAATTAGTCCCAGCCTCCATGAGCTTAAGCCAATCATTACTTTTGGGGAAAAACTTCAAAAAGGCACTTCTGATTTTTCAGGTCCACAACTTAAAGAGGTTTTATTTTCAGGAAGTGCTTGCCGGCTGCTTGTCCTTGGAGAAGAAGCCACTGAGGTGGCTGGCTCCAAATCACTCCTCATCTTGATACTGATCATTTTTTAAAGAGATTTCATTATGTTGAAAGACACATGTTACGTCTCAATTCAGATTAATTTTGGAACAAGATTCACATTATACTCAGCAGAAGTCTGGCAGGTGACATGCAACCAAAATTTGATGGAAGCCTATTTTTCCTCATGTGCAAAAAGAGCTCTGGGTTGTGTCTGGTACAACGGAGAAGCATGAATCTTCTCCTGTGCATTGACAAACCCAGCAAGTGAGACCAAAACTGTAATTCAAGAGATTACATTAAATCCAAAGTCACTTCTTGATTTACTGAACTCTTCTTCCCTTATACCTGAAGCAATCAGACAGCACAGCCATTTATCAATATTTCATTGTTACAGCTAGAAACCCTGGACACCTAATGCTGCTCAATCTCAACATATTTTAAGGATATCTGTTGATAGGAGAGGTGAAGAGATAAATTCCTCCCAAACCTGGAGCCATCAGCAGGGGAGACAAATCACCATTTCCACAGCTGAGCAGTGAAACCTCCCAGGTGGGCAGCATTGTCCCATGGGAGAGGAAGGGAAGGCAGAGCTCATGGAACTCTTGTCTCACTCCACAACTCTCAGCTACTGAGCAGAGATCCACTAAGACCCTCCAAACTTGGAGGGATCAAGAGCAGCATTTTCCACTGAATATATAGAAGGGGAATATATAGGAATATAGGGGTATAACAGAATCATAGAATGGTCTGGGTTGGGAAGAAACTTAAGATCATCCAGTCACAATCCCCTGCCATGGACAGGAACATCTTCCACCTGAGCAGGGTGCTCAGAGCCTCATCCAACCCAGCCCAGAACAACCACCCTGAGCAGAAATGTCAGCATGGGGTGGGACTTCTTACACAGTTTGTGGCCTTAGCAGGGATGAATCACAGGCTGAGAATGAAACTGCATTTTGGGCATCATTTGCTACCTTAAGAGAATGCTACTGGAAGAGACTGGGGAAAAAAAAAAAAAAACAAATCACCAAATAAGGAAAACCTTGCCAAACTGTCAGATCTTGCTGCTAGAAGTGTTCCTTGGAGGTTGTAACTGAGTGTCAGAGCAAGATTCTGCCAGTGGGATTGGCCAAAGAGGAAAGGAAGAAATGGGAAGTACCTCACATTATTGTATCCAGCACATCTTAATGCGCCAAATCCACCTGGATTATTTTTCATTAGTGGATAAAAACAAATCCATGCTCTTTCCCATTTTTTTACGATTACTTTTAGTTTCCTTATTTGTTTCAGCAAATTTATTTCCTCACCCTGCAAATGTAGATGCTTTATAGCTGAAGAAGTAAGGCCATTTCTCTGCACATGGAGACCAAAGGGAAACCAGCAAGGGGAACATGTGGCTTTCCACATGACTCTAACAAAGTCTGTCCCCATCTTGCAATTATTATTATATACATATCCCACTGCACTTATTTAGTGAGGTAATTATGCTTGTGACTAACCTAAACCACGTGATTAATATCACTCAAGTCCAGCCTTTCCACATTCTTTAGCACCATTCTGAGTCCCAGCTGGGGGAGAAGGTGACCCCATCTGCTGCTGCCATCGTGTCCACTCAAGCCAGGAAGAAGAAGCACATGCTGACCCTCAGAAGCATTTTCACCAACCACCTGTAAACAATGCAAAGCTCCCTTGCCCCTCTGAAAGATGCAGTACATGACTTGTGGCTTTCTGCTCATGTACAGGTTTCCAGATTCAGCTCGCACAGAAATGTGAAATTGAGAAAATGTGTCCTCTCCTCAGCTAGAAAAATCTCTTTGCTATTGTCTGGAGGTGCTCAGAGAGAAGGATTACACTCTGAAGTTCAAAACCAGCTCTTTTCAGATCATCTTCAAGTGTATGACACCTTTAGCATGTGACAGCAGCTCTTGGAATAAAAAGAACTAACCCATGCAATTTCATTTGGACAATGTTTCTAGTCTTACAGATGCTACTAAAAGCAGATCATGGAATATCCTGAGTTGGATGGGACCTGCAAGGATCATGGAGTCCAAGTCCTAGCCTTGCACAGGACAGCCCCAGGAATTCCATCATATGCCTGAGAGCACTGTCCCAATGCTCCTTGAGCTCTGTCAGGCTTGTTGCTTGTTGCACTTTTCAACCAGGCTCTGTGTGAAGAACCTTTTCCTAATATCCAACCTGATCCTCTCCTCACACAACTTGACACTGTTCCCTCTGGTCCTGGATCAAATGGATTACCAGTTAAATAATCAAAGCAACACAAAAGTGCAGTCCTGGAACCAAATTCTATGGCCTGATCATCTTAGGATTGACTGTGTCCTTTTCTCTTCTTTTTTATCCAACTGCCCTGATGGAAATTTAGAAACTCTCAAACAGGTAACTGAACTCCCTTCCAAAAGCCATCTGTGCATTCACGACACTGCATTTACTGACACGAAGTGCTGGCTCATTTAGAGACAGCAACATCTGGCTTGATGGGATGCGCCAAAATACATTCTCTTTATCTGATCACACAACGAAATCTATGGTTAAATAAGTGATGGAAATGAGCTGAACGATTTCTGGGTGTTACATTCACAAAACCCTGCAGAGCACTGGTCACCTCTGGCTACCACCAGAGCCAGGAGAGAGAGCAGCTTTGCCAAAAGGGCACTCAAGGCACCTACGATCTGCCTTTTACTCATTCAGTATTAAACCAGACTTATTTTACTGTGTCCTCAAAGTCTCAGCTCCTGATCTATCATTGTTTCTGCACTGACAAAAGGATGCCTCCATTGCAGCGCCACAGGAACAATCGCTGGGCTCTGACAGATGGATGGAGGTAGGAGTAGGTCTGGTGTGGTGTGGAAAATACGTCAGTTGAATGTTCCTGCTAAATTGGGCCCCGGAGAAAGAATTGCCAATGTTCCTTTTTGTGGAGGCTGTTAAGCCAGACAGTAATGTAAGCACTCTCCCATGGAGAGAGCAGCCCTTAGGCTGGAGTTTGTTGCAATCCCCCCCAGGAAAAAACCCTGGCAGGCAGCTCTCCTTGTCATGGTGAGGAAACGTGTTACCCCCCAACAGGCTTTGTGGCAACTATGTAAATATTTTGTACCCCATTGGCCCTTCCCCTTTGCTCCTCCCCTGAACCCTCAGCTGACTGGCCCTGAAGTTTTACCCCACCCCCTGCCTTTCCTATATAAACCCCTGTTCCCTCTGGCTCCCCAAGTTCTTTGCCTGTGGACCCCTCCGAGGAAGAAGCTGAATAAAGGTTCCTGAGGAAATTCCAAATGAAGGCTCTGTCCTGTTCTTCCACATTGTCCCAAGAAGATTGCTGCTCACAACTGAGCTGAAATCACTCAGTGGCGGTGAACGTGCCTGTGTCACCAGGACATCCGTGCTAGGACGCTTCCTGGGGAAGGTCACGGCGCTCCAACCATCCTGCCCTGCTGTGGCAGCTTTTACCCTGCAGTGGTACCTGCAGGAGAGAGCACCCACGAGCCCAGTGCTCCCACAGCCTGTGCACGAGCTCCCCTGGAGCAGCCACGTCCCCATCAGGAGGCCTGGAAGCTCTCAGGGTGAAATTCTGCTCTTACTAATGCACAGCAAGGAGAAGATGATATGAGTTTTACGGCCAGGGAAATACTGGATGCACACGGAATGGGGGGTTGAGTGGTGCTGCTGTTGAGAGAGGTGAAGAGAGCTGCTCCTTGTCCATTTTACAACAAAACCTCATTAGGTTGGATTAGCCACGGCTTTAACTGGATTGTTCGCTACTGTTAGCACGCAGCTGGGAGCAGGGTATGCAACACCATCAATCCTCAGTGACTTGGGTCCATAGCTTATTTCATCCCAGCCACTGCCTGTAACATCAAATTCTGCCCTTCAGCACACTGGTGTAAACACACAGCACACCAGTAAAACCAGCCCAGTGGTCTGTGCACACACACTGACAAACTCCCTAACTTTTAATGTGTTCAGAAGCAGCAATTCGACCAGGGATATGAAGTCATGATTACATTTTACTGAAGCCAAGCAAAATCAAGAAAAACGAGCACACACGCTTTGCTGGCAGCGTGCTACGCAGGTTTGAGGAATAAGCATCTCTTGTTCAGTGAAGAAAATTCCTTTCAGCATGTCTCAGGCATTTGGAGATAATGTTCTCCATTTAAACACCGCAATGGTCTCTGTGTATTAGTAATGCACAGATGTCTGTTCAGAGTGATGCCTTGTTCGGTTATTATTTGCTTGTTCTGGAAGTTTTTATGCTTGAAGGGGATGAGAAGGTTGCAGTAATTTTTTTTTTTTTTTTTGTCCTAGGGGAAAAGATTTTCAGATTATAATGAAAAACAAATGACTCAGTGATGGCGTACAGCATTTCTCTTGTACTATGATTAAGTATTGTCAAGAGCAGAAAGCAGAAAAAGTAGATATTTTTGTTGTGGTTTACTAGTGACATCCATCAGCAATTTCTGACAATTATCTCTTCAGTGTTTGTACGCAGCCCCCACTCCAGATCAGGAGACAGCAACTCTGCTTACAACCAGGAATCTCAACAACTTCCACGTGTCCTCCCATCCTTGCAATAAAATTAACAATTAAATTTCACATCCTGTAATTTACTTAGTGCCTGATCAAGGATGTGCTACTCTACATCCTTGCACCTAATAACCCTTCCAGAGGAGCAGTTCCAGCCTATTTGTAAGGGGAGAGAATCCAAGTTAGACAGTAAAAAAAATTCTCCCCCCCAGACCTGCACCTCCTTGGCTTTTGTAAGTGGGAAATACTTGCTCAAAGTTGCACATGCTGCACAAATAAGTTGCACAGAGGCATCTCATCACACACCCCCAGACATCCACAGTCGACTGCTCATCTCTGAGATGGGGTTTCCCTTATTAATTGCTCCAATTTTGATGCCTCTACATGCAACCCTGATAAATGGAAGCCTCTAAATGCATCTTTCTTGTGCTGAAGAACCTGCTCTGAGATGGAAGTTCTTGTGCCAACCAGCAAATGTGCTGTGCATAGTCTGCACCCAGTGCTGTGTCCTAAAGCATCTGGCCAAGGACAGCACCACAACGTGGCTGCAACCACCCTGGTGTGCAATACCTGCAGCTATTCAAAAACAACAATGAAAACAAAAAAAGACCTTAGCAGGAAGGATGTGGACCTGCTACTGGGTGTAGGCAAGCTGTGGACCATCTTTTCCAGAGCCCTGAGTGTAAAGGCCACTCTAGAGGAGTTCTCAAGTTCTATTTTTCTGAAGCAAGTGGCTCCTGTTTGTATTGCTCTGGATCAAGGCCCTTCCTCAAAACTTATAAAAACAATTACTACAAACCCTCCAAATTCCTGTTCCAATCTTTGTTCCATCTACATTTTATTGAAAGTATAGTTAAAAACGTGGAAATATTTTTTTTCTCGTTTCAGCGTGATTTGAACAAATGTATCACTGCCTTTTTTTAAGCACAGACAAGGCAGTTCATTGTTTTGACACCAAAAATAACACACCAGCACCAGTGTGAGAGTGTCAGAACAGATCCTGGGAAAGACGCTTATTTGAGAACATCTGTGGAGGAACTGGCAGCTGGAATATGCATTTCGAAACACAGTGGCTACTCATATTTTAAAGTTACTGGGCATGACAGCATACTTAAGAGTTTGAAGGAATGTAGAAGGGAGTGCTGCAAATGGAAGATGATTTTTATATGTTGAAATCAAAACTTCTACAACACAAAATGACTTACCAAAAATATTTAGAACATCCATTTGGAGCGTAATGTTTTGGACTGAATTCTGCTGCCAGAAAACATTGATGGACTCTCCATCAAAACACAAATGCTGTGTTGAAATCTCAGAATTAACCATGACAGCTCTGTAGTCAGAACACACTGACCTCCCATGGGGAGGGGATGGAGCTCTCCTCCTTCAGCTCAGAACTTTTTCCAGGCAAAGAGAGGAACAACATTGGAACTTAAGACCCTTTGTATCCTTCCAGGACTTTAAGCTTTTGCTTACATGAACACTCCTCTGAGACCACCCCAGTGACAACTTCTGAGTGAGACCTTTGGGACTCACACTTCAAAGGGATATCTTTTGCTGCATCAGACCACAGGAGTTTTTTTCCCCCCAGATATACCTGATCCAACACCAATTCAAGCTAATCTCAGGATCAGACCATCTTCCCACCACTTCAGCATTGACTGAGCAAGATAAACACAAATCATTTGATTCAAAGCTGCACACCATCCCATTAAAAAAACCCTCTGCTATAAATTTTGTAGTGCATTATATCAGATGTCCTTCCAATTGTTTTGCAATTTATACACTCTACTCCAATCCAAAAGGGTAACAATCTTAAAAAAAAAAATCCTCTGAAAATTAATCTTATCATTGCTAGAATTTGGTGACTTTTCCAAAAAGAAACAGACATTCCCAGTTAAACTCTCACTTTTACTTTCACTGCTGTAAATCAAGAGTAGCTTCAATGAAAGCCATGAGGCTGCTTTGACATGAAGTTGTTGGGAAAGGAATTTACACCCAGGACAGTCCAGACATCACTCATATGTATCTCATTAATAAATAATTACAATATAGCTTCTACTTTCAAGAAACACTGCAATAAATCCAGGGGGATTCATGAATCTCCCAAGATCCAAAAAAGCAGCAGACACACCGATGGACAGCTCAGCAACACCTTGTATTTGTATTTATTTCCTACAAAAACTATTGCCTCTCCTGGCTGATGGGTGCCTCCAGGGAGTGATTCATTCCAGCTCCCTCAGATAGCAATCTTGGGAGGTGAATCACCTGCTGGGGGTGTCCAGCTCTCCTAAACTTCTCAGTACTTACCAAGGCTTATATTTAGATGGATGAGGATGAATCCAAGCCTGGCTGCCTCAGACTCAGGCCATGGCAGCACTGCAGTGCACTGAGCACATGCTTCAATCTCCTTGCCTGACTTGGAGCCTAATTAAGCACATTTGAGGATGGGTGGGTTAAAGGAACATTTTCCAGGTAAGCAGCTGATACAACAGTAGGGATTTATCACTGTATTGCTGCATTTTGCAATCCCAGGAGATACTTCCATCTGTTTTCTCCACTGCCCTTGAGGTAATAGCCCCGACTGGTCTCATCCCTGCCTTTCCATGATGGCCTTTTTGGGATAGGTCTCCTCCATGCAGTGTCCATGCCACACACCTGGCTGATGCTGGGGGATGGCCAGGCTGAGGTGAAGACACGTTCCAAAAGGGTTTGGTGGCTGTGGTGCCAGCTTGGCACACACCTGACATCCTCCCACTCACACACGTGCCAACCCTTCTGGGCAGCTCTCTCTGCTCCACGTCCTTCCACATGAGCAGCACTTCTGACCTCTTATCTCTTAGGGAAGCACTGGGTGTACCTTCCCTACCAAAGGAGTCTTCCTGCCTGGATTTCACTCCACTCTCCAGGAGTCAGCAGTTCCTGTGGTTTTGTCCAGAGGTATTTAGGAAGCCACAAACCTCAACTGTGTGAAAACTGCCCACACAGAGCACAGTGCTCCCCTGCTCTCCTCCCAGCAGCACACAAGCCCACAGCCCAAGTTGCTCTGGAATCTCTTTCAAGTGCCCTTCCATGCTTGGGAAAGAAAGGGGGGGACAGATGCAGTGCCTTTGGGAAGCTGGCAGCCCTATACCATTAGCATTCTTTGTGAATTTATGCTAAAATCTTTGCTGATCTGTAAAAACTAGCTGCACACACATTTAATGTATGGGTCCAGCATTAATTCAGCTTGGCCAGGTCCATCCCGAGCAAGAACCTTTCCATTTGCAGCCTGTTGGATATGACAAGTGCTGTCATGTACTCACTTCCAGTCTACTGCCCTTCCTTCCTGTGCAGACTGGATTTTCCCTCCCTCAGGAGCCAGGCAGTGCAGTTTTGACACTGCTGCTGCAGCCCAGCATGGGCAGAAGGTTAAGACAGATCTAACAGAGACACCTGGCAGCAGCTGGACTGGTGAAGCTGAAGGCAACCACTGCTTGTCTTAGACCCCTGTGAGGCAGGGAAAATCTTCTAATCCTCTGTATTCCCCAGCAGGCGTGACATGAGCCTGGTCTGAGCCCTCAGGAAATAAAGAGGAGCAAATCACCCCGTTCTGCCAGCACAGCCAGCTCACCTGGCCGTAACACTGCTCCTAAAAAAGCAGGTGAGGGTATGAATTACAATATCACACATCCTAAAGCCTGGTGCTGTGCACCAGCAATAAGCTGTCAGCTCCTCCAACTTTCCTTAAGGCGTTTTCCCCTCAAGGAAGAAACACCAGGTAGCTACCAAGCCTGCAGAATTCTAAATATCACACACACAATTCTGAGAAAAACAACACAAACTACTGCCTGGTCTATCAAACCCCAGCCCTGTTTGTAACTGAAGGCAGCCTGAGCCAGGTAGATCGAAGAACTGGAAGTCACGCTCTGCTGACCAGCGCTGGACCGTGGCTCTTGCTTTGTTTTGCTCCTGGATGTATTCAACTCACAAAAAGGAATTACATTTTCATTGCTGGTTGGCTCAAACCAGAGACAGCGCACGCACTTTGCAGTTTTACAGCTCCAGTGTCCTCACCACACACACACACACTTATGTCTGGTGGGAAAAACCAGCTCATTTCTGGCACAACAAGCAACTTTGGGAAGTACCACGCAGCTCTAAAAAACATCTGAGGATTGTAAACTCAAACGGTGCAGTTCAAGCTGAGATTTCTACACACATTTAAGTCAAAAACTCAAACCTGAACATCAGGAGTATTTTTAAGAAAGCTTTCCCTTCTGACCTCTCACTTATACAGCATATACACCTGTTGTAAATTTTCAGCAGACTGACTTTTATTTGTTTCACTATCAGGGCAGTCAAATCTCCTGCTGGACAATATCACCACATTCCCAGGGACTCTCAAGCGTGATGTGAAGTTGATGGGCACTCTTAAAGGAACAAAGCTCTCATGGCTGATAAAGAGCATTCAAAAGAATTCCCAATTTCTGCCTTGTGGTTTTTCTGTATTAAAGAATAGCTTAAGAGCTGACACTTCTGAAAATAAGGAGGGGAAAAGCAGTTTAAGGGGACAACTGCTATACTGGGCTGAGGGACAGCAAGCACAAAAAAAAAAAAAAAAAAAGTTGGTGCCTCTGTCTTCACAGCAAAAACAATACATCTAGAGCACCATAGTAAATACTCCAGAAAAGCCAATAACATTACATGGACCTAATTTCACACAATTTTAAAAGCCAGAATGGAAGTACAACAACTTTATCCATTGTTCACATTTCAAACATCAGTTTCTTTCACCAGGAGCCATTCACACAGCAGTTGAACACAGGCAACAGAAATTTAACTACCACTTATCCCAGATGACATTAAAGTGCTAAAAATGCTGTCTGAGCATTACTTCAAAAACATACACACAGACACAAACACAACATTCCCGCATGGAACAGAGCAGGAGGAGCACAACAGAGTGAACTCCAGCCTAGGATGAGATAGACAGGGGGGAGGAAAAAAAAAAAAAAAAAAAAAAGCATTTACCGGCTGGCACGGGCGAGTTTAATTCTGAAGCACTGTAAGATGGTAGCGGTGCCACTCTTGCCGAATGTTTCTTCATCCTCTGGACCTGTTCTTCCTACTCAGGCGCTCGCTCTGGCTTTAGCCTGCATCGCCCTCGGTCCCGAGTACTACAGCAAACACGGGGCTACGGCTGGTGGCTGGATGTTGTTCTGGAGATGCTGCAGGAGCCTAAGAGTACTGATTTGCTGTCTCCCTGGGAAACCATTTGCAACACGTTCAAGCAACGCTTGACCCCTGCCAACACTCCTCTTTCATTCAATTGTTGAGCGCGGCAGATAAAATATAAATATACCGGCGGCGCCTCGCGGGCTCGAAACCGTGGCAGCCCCTTTGCAGGAAATTGGGATTTCACATCAAATCTCTGCTCTGCGCTGTGCTGGCAAGGCAGGCAGGAGATTTCTTTCTCAGACAACTGCAAGGACATTATGCAATGCAATTTTCTGGTTCCTTACACTGTGACAATATGCGGATGATTATAGTAATTATTTTAAGTAAACTTTGAATAATGGGACTCCTATAGGGCTGCTAAATCAGGAGTGCCTTGGGCAAAAGAACAGGTTACATCCAGGTCTGTGTCTGATAATAAGGCAGTGGTATTGCAGGAGGCTCTTCTAACACCCTACAAAAATTGTCACAACCCAGACAGATATAGAGATATATATATATAGGCTATGGCTGGTCTACATTTCTTCCTTATTTCCCTTGGGACAGCCAGGACATGTTTTGTCCCTCTTCCCCTGACACCTTCTCTCTCTTCTACTTCCTTATTATTAATATTTTTGGAAGTTGTTCACTTGGAGCAATGGAAAAGTTTCACTGAGCAAACTGGTGTCAGCCCACCCAACTTCTGGAACTCTTTGAAGGTCCCACCCCCTTGTGTAAACAGCACTGTGCTGGGAGCTTCCCTTGCCAGGAAGTGTTTACTGACACCTCTAAAGAGCCCTGGCTCCAGAGCTCTTCACCAAGAGATCAACTATCAAATCTTATCCAAGAATTTGTAGGGAGAAACCTTTACCATTTATATTCAAGGTGTTTGCTATAGGAACAATGGAAAATAAAAAGGAAACGACCAGAACGGCAGCTTAGCTCTACCAGAATCTGCTGGCAAAGTTGCTGAATTTTTAAGGGCACTAATACAGATCTTTTTTTCTGTAGTCTCTGTGCTTTTGACAGCAGCTAAGAGTGAAGATTCTTGGCCTGGGGCTTGGTGCTTCTTTCCCCACTATCCCACCAAAGAGGGAGTAGCCACCGACAGTAGGGAAGGCCAAAGTGGTTTGAAAAGGATGAAGAATCACTGGACTAGAATTTTCCATCCTGGGCTTCCTCAGGCATGGTGCTGGAATCTGAGAGGTTTTACAGAATAACGTGTTGTGGTTGGGCTACGTGTGCAAGGACTGGTCCCTTCCCCAGCCCTGAAGGAGGAGAGGGGAGGAAGCAGAGTTCCAGCTGAATCATCCTCTGGATGCAGCCACAGAAGAGGCTGGCATGTGGGGAGAACTGTCCTGTGATATCCTCATGGACGAGGCAACCTGTGACTCCACTGTACCCAGAGGGGAAGGGAGGAATTCTTGGGTCCTTGGAGCAAGCAAGCAGGACATGATCACTTGATCTTGCCCTGCACATTCCTCTAAAGCTGCTCTCTTGTCCCTCTTTGGGGACTGAGTGGCCTCACTTTTCTGTTGGGACACAGTAGGGAAGAGACAGTGATTAACCCTACGGAAAGGAGGGACAAACTCCCACCCCCACAGCCAGCCCACCCAGTGGGACACATAATGGAAGGAGTACAGGGAAGAGAAATGGTTACACCTGCCTGGTTTTCCACCCAGCATGTCCTCTCCTGATAGGCTTGAAGATCTTCCTTAGCATCTTCATTCTATCCCTGGTGACTCACAAGGCTCTCCACCATGACAGTCTATTCCAGAGCATCGACTGCATTGCCTAGAGCTAGCTGGCTTTTACTGCTTATCTGCATTCAGAGGATTTCCAGCACTGTGTAACAACCACTATTCCAAAGGAAATTATCTTCCCAATTTGCAGAAGGAATTTTATTCTCCTGTCCAAAGTGCTGAGAGTCAGCAGAGTTTGTGATAGAGTAATCACCAGTCAAGTAATTGCTGGCTCCACAGTCACAAGGCTCCCTATTAATACATGTCTAGTCCTTGAGCATTTATATAATATAAACAACATAATAATATAACACAGAGATTGCTTTTAGAAAACCATTTCTGCAAATAGGGGTTTGTAATGGAATCATTAACGAACCTTAACAATGGTGAGGATGAAACGCATGAGACAATGTCAGGCAATTCCAGACATTTCTTTCAGACAATTTCAGCACTAACAACAGAACGTGACTGAATCTAAGAGCTGCTGCCTTTTTTTATTCAAAGGAGAATCAGCCATTGTTTCAACACTAAGACAGAAGCCAAATTCAACTCCTCAAAGCCATCTTTCAGATCTTCCCCCCAGCCATCTCTGCTTCTGAAAACAGTTACACAAGAAATGAAGAAGATACAAAACTGCTTAAAGCTATGTGGAATTGGTACTTAAAACTTCCATCAAAGATTGAAGTTTGAAAAGCACTAGCTTCTCTGGATGAGAAAGAGAAGAAAGAAAGAGCAAGAAAGAGCTTTGGCCATCTGTTTCTGCTCCTGCATTTCTGATCCCTCCTCTGTGCTCTTTATCTCTGCTCTACTTGTGCTGAAGAAAAGAGTAAAATAATATGGAGTGGAAGAGAGAGAAGGAAGCCCTGTCCCTCTCTCCAATCCATCCACAAGTGCAATGTGATGACTGACTTAGGATGCCATTAGGACAGCAAAACAGTTACTCCAAGTAACTACTGTAAGACTACAAGCTGACATAAAATCCACAGGCCTGTGCCACCTTACTCACCTCGTGTTCATGAAAGGCACCAGAGTGGGAAAATGTGGGTATTTCCCTCCAAAATTCAAGACTAAACTAAGTTTCCAGGTACCTTTAAAACAGTTCTTCAGCAACAGTATGTTGCTGCTTGCTTCAAGTTCTGTGCTTTCAGCCTGGAACACATCTTAAGTTTTCTTATTCTCAGGGTGATGCTCCTCATAATAAACAATAAATAATAACAAGCTCTGGAGCACAAGTCTGATGAGAAACAACTGAGGGAGCTGGGGGGATCAGTCTGGAGAAAAGGAGGCTCAGGAGGAACCTTGTGGCTCTGCACAAGTCCCTGACAGGAGGAGGCAGCCAGGAGAGGTTGGGCTCTGCTCCAAGGGAACAGGGACAGGAGGAGAAGAGATGACCTCAAGTTAAGCCAGGGGAAGTTTAGACTGGGTATTAGGGAAGATTTCTTCATGGGAAGATTTGTCAATCCCTGGACCAGGCTGCCCAGGACAATGATTGAGACCTCATCCCTGGAGGGATTTAAAAGATGTGTGGATCTGATACCTGGGGATATGGGTTAGTGATGATCTTGGCAGTACTTGGGAGAATGGTTGGTCTCAATGATCTTAGAAGTGTTTTCCAATCTAAATGATTCTATCATCAATCTGCATGTCAGATTATTTTCCTCCAGAAGTATCTACTTGTCAAGGAAGCCTGCAGTGTGAATCACAGCAGTGTAACTTCACTGTGTAAAAACAATAACCCAGGCTGCAGGTTTACACACTCCACACCTGCTCCCCGTTAAGGCAAAAACTGATGGGGCACTCACCAAATCTCTGGAGAGAGAGCAGCAACAGCATTATTACAAAAGGAAATCACTGAATGAGGAGTGTCTCAGGCCAGATTCCTCATGCCAGCCAAGAGCCCCTGTGGGGACTTGAGGCCTCTGCGCCACATCCCCTTCACTTCCCACCGCCTTCCCTGCAGCACTCTCTGTCCCTGGGCTCAGTAAATATTCATCCAGACGAGGGCAGGGTGAAGCTGCATGCTTGCTGACTCACTAACCAGACAGCAAACCAGCCCTGGCAGTGGAGTCAGGACTGGGGAGTGCTGAATCACATCCACTAACCAGCCTTGCACGCTCCCAGCACAGAGGGACTGATGCCGTCAAAACACGCTCTGCTCTTGGCTCACCCCAGCTCTGCTGGCACTAGTTAGTCATACATATTTCAGGGACCTACGGCACAAGTAAAGGTTATTTACTCTTCTCTCCGAAGCTGCAATCACAGTTAGAGCTGAACTCCAGGCAGTCGCAGGTTTTTTCTGATCCAGAGAGGATGACAGGTGTGGTATCACACAGCCAAGGAGGGCAAATCCTCACTGCTGAAGGGAAACAGCTGCACAAGTACATGGAACAATGAATTTCCACGTTGATGATGGGATACATCTCACTGGACGTTGGATGCCAAAGTTTGAACCAGCCACACCAAGGTCTTTATAAAGTGAGTGGTGAGAAGCTGGTAACGTTAGAAGAAAGCTCACAACCTCCTCTCTTACAGGTGTATTACAACCTGATGTTAGTAACTCTGAAGGCACTCACCTCTTTCCCCTGGCTGTGATGGCAGTAATGTGACTTGCTGCCACCTGGTCATATGGCTTTTAGATACCCTGGGTAGAGCAGATGCTCTCAATGGGAAGCACAGTGTGTGAATGCCTGATAAAAACATGAAAGTGTTTCTTTGACTTTAACTGATGTTAGAACACTGCTCAGATCCAAAACTGTGCTGTTTGCTACTTTTGAACACCACTAGCTACAAGATCCATCTAAAATCCACTTTGCATATGTCCCTGCAGCCAGCAGGTCAGCCCATTCCCAATCACTAGACTGAAAGACTAATAAACATGACTTTTATTGGCTCTCCCAGGCCAAGCACGTGTTTTAAGATGACAAGCTAAAAGGCCATTATCAAGTTCATTTTATCCTGCTGGAATACAAATTAGATGCAAGATGCAGAAGAGACAAACAGTCAAACTGAGATCAAAACTGATGTATTCTACAAAGGAATCTTTATGTACAGTAAAGTCAAGACTTCGGTTTGAACTTTTACTTGCTCCTAGCAAAATCAGAAGCATGCAGCAAAAGCTACTTGATTTGAACAACTCAGTCCAAAACAACTTTCAAGGCTCGCAGAGAAAAGAACCTTTCACCTCACTGCTGTGCCCAGTCATGTTATATGGATTTTAAAAAATCCAATTCTGAAGTCCTTACTCTGTCTGAACTCTCACTGGCTTAAAAAATGTTGGATATCCCTGCTCAGCAATTAAGAACATCAGCAAAGCACTTGATTGCCAGGCAGGGGAGGGTCCTCCAGCCCCTCCAGTGTGTGCCACAATCACATGGGGTGGGCAGGACTGCTCACACCTTGTCCCTCAGTGCTGCCCTCAATCCCAGTGTCCATGTCACCAGAGATGCCAAACCAGATCCAAACCAGACCCCTCGTAAGCAGGCATGATTTAATTGAGAATGTTCACATGAAAGGCACTCTACAGCCTCATATGTTTTGTTCACTGAGGCAAAACTGAACTTTAACCAGAATTTCCTGTATTTTGCAAATGCCAAGAAGTAGAGCAACTCTTTAAAATCTCACCTAATGACTGCAAGAAACACCTACTAAACCTGAAGCAATTTTAACACCCTTGGGCGTTGCATGTTTGTACACTGATCTCTGGTTCACCTTAACACGAGCTGCTATTTTCAGTGAATCAGCCCAAGAACTCACTCTTTAATACTCACCCTGATTTTCT
Source organism: Phylloscopus trochilus trochilus (assembly GCA_016584745.2). NCBI lineage: Eukaryota > Metazoa > Chordata > Aves > Passeriformes > Phylloscopidae > Phylloscopus > Phylloscopus trochilus. The sequence continues at coordinate 62,265,369 of WQNJ02000001.1, read as the reverse complement.
AACAGAAAAACACAACGTGATCTATTTTTAGCCTTCCCTGGCAGGCAAGTCCTGGAAATAAGATAAACAGCACCAGCTAAGCATCCACTCCAAGATGACAGTGTGAAGATGTGCAGTGGTGCTGCAGGACAGCAGCTCCCACACCACTGAAAACGAATCCACAACACTCAGGCCACCCACAGCCAGTGGTCTCTTGGCTACTGATGCCTTGGAGTGGCTACCTAGAGCAGAAGCTAGATAAGATTAAGGGAATAAAAGCAGGTATTTATTAAAGGCCTTCACTAGGTACACCTTGGGCAGTCAAAGCCTCCAGGAGGGGCTACACCCAAGCTGGATGATGGTCACGAGTTTTTCAGACAATTCTAAGTTTGATCCATTTACATATCAGGGGTTAATCCTCCAATTGCAGTTTCAGGTAATGAAGTCACACACCCCCAGTTGGCTCCCCGCTTAACTCACTTTTGTTTATACTTTTTGAGGCAGTAGGGTGTCCTTAGATTTCAGGCCTAGAGGGATTTTTGTTTTGTCTGACCAAAATGTGAAGACAGCTAACATTCAATATGGAGTTTGGAGTTATACACTAATGCAGCACAGGATTTGAAAAATATAAAAGCTGAAATCCTACTGCATCACTACCAGTGGCCAGATCCTCTGTCACAGAATGGTTTGGGTTGGGAGGGACCTTTAAATCTCATTTAGTCCAAACCCCCAGCAACGAGTAGAAACATCTTCGACTGCATCACCCACATCACATGTTGGTGTCTCAGCCTAAAGGAAGTCCTGCCTTGGCCTTGCTTTGTCCAGCTCCTTCCCCTCTGCCTCTGGGCCTAAGAGCATGCACCTGAAAGCATGAACGTGCACCTGAAACCCAAAAATACCTGATGGTTCCCCCGCCCCCTCCCTCCACAAGCACTCAACTGACTTGGAAGTAGCAACATCTTCTGCAACAGTGCTTTTGGGAAGATTTTTATTTACTACGTGATTTTATAGACCTGACAACCAGAGTGTCCCTGGGAAGCACAAGGATTCGATTTTCAATTAAAATAAACCTCAGATTTTCCTTAATCAGCAAATTTTGAAACATAAACCACCCACCCACAAGGATCAGGAGGTACGTGCTGATGTCTCCAGAGCTGGAAAAGCAGCTTCTCAGGCTTTTTATTCTGCTGGAATATGGAAATATCATAGAGCAAGAAATATTAAACTTTTAATGCAATTAAAGATGGAAGGAAAAAATATTAATTGGGGGCATGGAGAGTGGTTCTTCAATTTTAATAAAATTCATCCAGCGTTTCATGGAAACAGCAAATGCATCAACTTTGATGCATCTTCAATATTCTGCTGTTGTAAGAAAAAAAATATATGGATGGACTCCAAGCAACCTGTGATAGTTGAAGGTGTCCCTGCCCATGGCAGGGGGTTGGAATGAGGTGAGCTTTAATGTCCCTTCCAACACAAACCATTCTGTGATTCTATAATTTCAGACTGGCAAAAAATATTAAAAAGTGACCTCCAGCATTAGAAACTCATTCATATTTACAGAAGAATGAGAAGGAAAGGAAAATTGCTCAATGAAAAACCAAAAGGAAATTTTTCCTTCAAGAGGAACTTTATTTCATGCACACACACTGTTACTGGTCCCAGAGCCTCTGCCAGGCTGGATGGATCCTGCTGACCTAATCCTGAAACACTGAGACAAAAAATGTTTAGTACCCCATCATAGATTTCAGCTTAGGGGCTTTGCCCACAGCCAGGCGTGGTGAAGAGCAAGAAACTCATGGGGAACACACAGAAATCTCACCTGCAGCATGCACAGACCTCACTTGAGAAAGCAGAGCTCACCAGACTCCCTACAACCCATTCCTCCTGCTGGAGGTGGGAGGATTTAGGTGACCTTCTAAGGTCTCCTTCCAATCTAACCAACCCATTCTCTGGTTCAGTGATCTGATCATTTGAGAAGCAGTGCTGGCAAAATGGCAAGGCCACGAGCTTCTGAAAAACTCAAAATCTGGGCACTCTCCAACCTGCATTTCAAACTCTTTCCACGTTTTAAGAGTTTAGGAGAAAGGTTCCTACTTCACCTTGGCCACTCTGAAACTCCCTGGCAGTAAAACACAGCCCAAGGAGACAACCAGCACTCACTCTGCTCAATAACAAAGCATAAATCGAGTATCCATTCCAAATACCCAATACAGCCTTTCCAGACAGGATAATAAAATCAGACGCCCAACACTTCTATTGTGGCTTTTTTTTTTTTTTTTTTCCCAAGGAAAACAGCTTAGATGTAATTGCATGTCAGGTAATTATTTGCCTTCCCAATGTTTTATTAACAAAGCTGCCAGGAGAGAAATAAGCTGTCTCCATTTTCTGGTTCTGCAATTATGAAGTGCCTCCTCTTTACCACAAGAGAGCATTTGAGTTGAGAAAACTTCCATTTTGTGCTTGTCATCGTGACTGTTGAGCATGTCAGTGTGACAGTAAATCACTCCTCATATTTGCTGTGTTTTGGGTAGCCAGCACTTAATTAGATGGCTCAGGGCTTCTTTCAATACCATAAATCAGAATTGCATAGCAGGCTAGAAATCCAGGGCTGGCCAGTCCCAAAGTTTAGCCACCAGCATGTTCCTGTCTAGGCAGGTTCTGTGGCAGGGGTAGGAACTTGCATCATCCAACACTGCAACCCCTACCACTCCAGATGGCATCAGGAAGTTCCTTGGATGAAGAAACAGAAATAATTTTTAGGGAAAATTACAACATGAGATGAAGTTTGTTGCCTGTTAGTGGTGTTGCACTACATTTCCCAGCCCTTCTGATTTTAAAGGTTGGGTGCAGAATTCCCAAAGCTTTTGAAGCAGGACCTGAAGCTTCAGTAAAGATGTAAAAATGGATGAGAGCAATCAGAAGTCTTAAGAAAAGAACAACCCACATCTGTGTGGGGGGTCAAACAACTTCAACAAGACAGAAAATCAGAACAGTTTGGGCTGAAAGGAACCTTAAAGATCATCTGGTTCCAGTCATCTTCATGTGCATTCTCCTGCCCAAAAGAAAGGATTCATTTGGCATGTCCATGTAGACAAGGCCAGGACCAAGAGGCTTTAATTGCATTAATGGCAAGTTCAGTGGGACAGCAGGTCAACTGTTCCACAAGGAGCACAGTGAACCACTAAATGAGATGATGTCAGGCAGACAATCCCCTTTGCTGGGAGATTTTCAGACCAGGCTGCCTGGGATGGATGAACAGCTCAGAGCATGGGGACAGAGCAGGTCCATTTTCCCAAGGGTGGTCAGCCATGGCAACAGGCTGCTCAGGGAACCAGTGGAATCACCATCCCTGGAGGGATTTAAAAGCATCTGTCTGGATGTGGCACTTGGGGACGTGGATTAGTGGTGGGTTGGCAGTGCTGGGGGAACAGCTGGACTGGAGGATCTTGGAGGTATTTTCCAACCTAAACCACTCAGTGACTCTGTGACTCACTCAACCTCTATTCATGGAGGTAATAACAAAGAGGTGCTAATAATAAACACCAGCTATTATTAGCTGGGCTGACAAGAAGAACTAGGGTGAAGGGAGCCTGCTGAGCACTCAGAATGGGTGTCAGAAGTAGGATGTTCTGTAGAATCCCCAGAGAAGCATCCCACCACTGCATTCAAATCACTGCAGGTAGTGTTTTCCAATCCCTGTAGAACAGGGAATGCAAGACCAGTGTTAAGGACAGGCAGGAAATGTCAGAAAAGCTGTCAACAAGTACCATTTCTTATTCATTATTTCTGTTTTCTTTGGAAGGAACCGATACCTGAAAGTCAAATCAGCCTCACACCCACCAGCAGCAGCCACTCGATTACAGAAGGTTTCTGAGGCAAATGTGAAGTTTTGGGAAAGGCTCTCATGGCAGAGCATCAGGGATTCATCAGGGATTCACAAGCACTGTGTCCCAGCCTGACACTGCACACACAGAGTTGTAGCTTTTGAAGGAAAACAGGGACCAAATCCTGATTCAGTGGCTGATTCTGATTAAGGCCCTACAGTAAGATTAATTTCCAGTAGCTCTTGAGAGTTAAACATAAAATCCATCTGCCCTTGGTTTCTGCTATTTTATTTTGAAGTATTTTCATTTTCCTCTTTAAGTGCTGATCTAATTGAAAGGTGCCTTTGCTGCAGCAAAATTCCAGCTAGATCAATTTACTGATGGTAAAATAATAGCCCAAAATCTCAGCTGCAAGACATCAGCCCTCCTCCTCCACAGCCAGGCCTTAAGAGTTAGATGTTAAATAATTGTGGTTATAAAGGCTCAGCACAAAACATTTTCCAGCATCCACAGAGCCCTCTGAAACTTGTGATCTGAGTGTCAAAGTCCATCTGCACTTGTCAGCAGGGAGGATGCTCATGTGTGCCTGGTCCAGCAGAGAGAGATCCCATTTGAGTTTAATTCCCCCTCTTTTTTTGCCCCTCATAATTTGGGTCCCCTTTTTGAAAAAAACCCCAACAAATAAAACCAAATATAATAACAGCCTGAACAAAACCAGGGCTGCAATTCAAGAGAATTATTTTGAACAGCAGCTTTTTGAATTTTTCTAGGAGAAATTCTCTATGAATTATTTGAAAAAAAAACAGTAAAATCCTTGCACTACAGAAATTTAAAATTTGGGTACTCAGAAATCTCCAACCAATTGTGAAGGCTTCTTGTCTAATCTTCACATAATCCTCCTTAATACCTTTCAGTGTAAATCTCTGCTACGTGCAACGTCTTATTAGCAAGACAATAAAGATAACACAAGAAAAGTCACTGAGCAGCATTAGGGGATTAAGGGAGGATTAAACAGTCGTGACAAAGAAAATGTTGAAGCTGAGTATTCACCATAATTAGTCTGGTTCCTCATACTGTCCCTGGGTCAATTACTCGAGTCTGGATTGTCCTGTTAGACTGTGCTTGGTGTGATGAGAGCAGACAGGACTCAGACTGGTTGTCTCATGACTGGTGATGTTTTGGCAGTGAGAGAGAGGGACGTGGATTCTGTTCTAAACATACATGACAAGCTGAGTGAGGAGGGGAGACGTAGACTGGATTTGAAGAAGAAATTCTTCTCTGTGAGGGTGGTGAGGCTCTGGCACAGGTTGCACAGAGAAGCTGTGCCTCCCCCTGGATTCCTGGAAGTGTCCAAGGCCAGGCTGGATAAGGCTTGAAGCAACCTGGGATAGTGGAAGGTGTCTGATGCTGTTAAGACCACAACAACACAGACTCTGACTCCAGAAGGCTGACAATGACTGTGTGTATTCCTGCGAATTTCTTCCCTTTTACACCATTCTACAGAGAACAATTCAATTGGTGAAACAAACTTCTTCAATCACATTGGTCAAACCAGAGGGACACCGAGAAGAAGTCCCTCCTTGGGAAAGAATGTAAACAAAGGTTACAGTTAGAAAAACGTGTCTCTTGTTGACAGAAAACTCTCTGGGAAAAGAGTTTCAGAGAAACCAAAACATCTCAGGCATGAACCAGGGATACAGGTGTCCCTGCTCATAGCAGGGGGTTGGAATTGGGTGGTCTTAAGAAATTAATTCCAACCCCAACCATCCTGTGCTATATATAAGAAAATGGGTAGTAAAAGTGAAACATGCTTTTCCTGGGGAGATCCTGCATTCCTCAAGGATGATTATACCTCTAAGTAATGCGGTTTTATGGGTACCTGAAATGTCTCCTTCCCAGAGAGGAGCTGGCAGCCCCATGCACAACAAAACTCCTCCAGGGGTACCTGGACAGCTCACCCTCCCCACAGACATCCCCACCCTGGGCTGGGGAAGCAGGCACATCCTGGAGGCCCAGCCAGACCAGCTTTACCTGGTGGATACAGAAATATTTTTATGAGACGTCTCCTCTGGTCCTCAGGCCACTCACAGAACTGAGTGGTGCTTCCCAACAAAGTGGTTCTAAGTGAAACTGCTCCCCTTAAGGAGATCCCTGCTGCCTCCCCGTTCCCAGGGGACTGATGCACCCCTGCTTTCACTGGCTCCACTGCAAGGCTTTGCAGGAGTTGAGATCTGCACCAGCAGATCCAGCCGCCATCCACAGCCTTGGAAGGCCAGTGAGCTCCACCCTTTTAAAAATCCACCCTTAATCTGAAATAAATTCTTACTCAATACTTAAAGTCAAGCCTATTTACTGCCACAGAGCACAGTATTGATCTGGCCCTGGTTTAACTTGTCAGAGGTAAATCAGAGTCTGTGGCAGGATTCTGTGCAGTTATTGAAAAGCCCATCCCTTGTTAAGGAACGAGCTGTGCTCTCAGGACTCAGTCCCCAACAATTAATGTGGCACCCAAGGGTTCCCTTACATCCCCTGCTAACCACTGGCACCCTCAAGCCCAAAATGACCCTCTGCTCACAGTACCTGACTGTCATGGATTATCAGAGATTATTTGGCCAGAGCAGGTCAAATACACATTCCCTGAGAGATTCAGCAGGGGAAACACAGCTTCCCACAGCCTGTGGGAAGAGGGAGAGTTGCTCACTCAGATCTCATTTCTAAATACCTAAGGAGGGGTGGCCCCTTTTTTTCCAAAACCTTTCAGCACCTGGAATCCAAGTCAGTGAAAAGACAGGGTTTTTGAAGACCTTTCTTCCTCCCTCTTATGATTACCTGGCAACGTTTTGCCCCAGCCTTGCAATAAATCAGCTGATTTCCAGCATTTCTGAATAAGCACCACATTCTGCACTCTGCACCAGTGCACAAAAGGGCTCCTCCCAGTAAGTGCTGTCTGGGGGAAAGAGGGACCATGATTAATCCTAGAATAAAGGAATCATGAAGTCATTAAGGTTGGAAAAGAACTCTCATGGAGTCCCAACAACCCTGTCCACAGGTGCCACATCTACATGTAGTTTGAACATTTTTAAGAGATGGTGATTCCACTGCTGCCCTGGGCAGCCTGTTCCAAAACCTGACCACCTCTTCAGTGAAGAATTTTTTTCTTAATACCCAATTTAAACATCTCTTGGGACAACTTGAGGCCATTTCCTCTGCTCCTGCCACTTGTTACGTGGGGGAAGGAACCAACTCCGACCCTCCTGTCAGGAAGCAGCACTCCAGGGATAATGAGAATGCAGCAATAGGGTGCAGAGGCCCTGGAAGAGCATGCAGACTCTTCTGCTTCCTACAGATGTGTCTTGACAGTGAGAAAACCTTGCATCAGTTTTTCATGCACGTAAAATGCCTGTAGGCCTCTCTCTGCAGGGACTTGGTACAGATGCAGATCCCTGGCAGGCTCAGCCGGACTGAACAGACTTTTTTACTGTCTCCACCAAAACTTCAAGAGCATGAAGAAGGGAAAAAAAAATGGAAAAAGGGAAAACCAGATAACCAGATCTCCATGTGTCATGCTCACCTAAGCCTCCTCAGCTTGCAGGCTTGCACTGCTGTAGCTCAGCCAGCAACTCAGGTCTGTATTTAGTGGGCACAAAAACTGCTCTAATGATTCAGAGCACCCAGGGAACTTACCCTGAGGACCTCCAAGCCACCCTGTTCTGCTTGAGCTGGCTGACCTTCCTCACACCATGCTCTCATCTGAACAGCAGCCTTTCCCTCTGGGATCATCCCACCAGTGGTATTTTGACCTGGTTTTATTATATGATATGCCACCCAGGATGGTCTTCCCTGCTCCCAGGAATCCTATTCCAGAAGAGTGTCTCCAATGCTTCTCTCCTGGGGTTTGAAGCAACTCAGCATTACCTAATGACTGCAAAAGGACATTGCAGAGGGTTTCCTTCCACTTGTTTTTTCCCCAATCCTTTCTCTTTTACATGTATTCCCCTGTCCCCTGCCCTTTCCATTGTGGGATCTGGGGTGTTTAACATGACTCTCCTGGATGACAAAAGCAATATATAAAAGTACAGAAGAATCTGGGGATTGCTCCCACCCAGGTGCAGCACCTTGCACTTGGTCTTGTTAAACTGTGTGAGATTTCCCTGCCTGGATCAGAACTGAGGTGCTGAGCTGGGCTCTGGTATGGGCAAAAGGAAAGTTGTTTTGAAATTCATCTCCAAATGACCTTGTGATGGTTTTGTTGAGGTAAGAGGGGAGCTGAAAAACAGGACAAGAACAAATGGCTGAGCATGCACACCCCAGCCCTTTGGCATCCTGAACTAAGTTTGGAAACAGCCCTCATTCCTTCCAGAGGAGCACAAGCTCCTGAGTTCCATGCTCAGGAACTCCTGATCCTCACCAGAGCAGATCCACCCTCAAGGATCCCAGGAGCAGAAGGAGGGGCTGGCAACAGAGGAAGCTTTCAGAAATCCCAGAAGCCAAATTCAGCTTTAACCTCCTCTCTCTGTAATCCCTGCTTGCTTAAAGTAGCTATGTAAACACTCTTCCCAAAGAGGGAAAAGCTGTGTTGGGAAATGTAGACTGAAGCAGCTGCTCTTCCTCCAGCAGAGCTCGGAGCAGTGGAACAGGATGCCAAGTACTTGTCTTGGCATATGAACACACAGGAGGCTGGGAAGGAGAAGTTGGAGGCTCTTGAGCTAACAAAGAAAACCCATTCTGGATACTCTTTCTGCTTGATACTCTGTGTATGTTCAGGTTTTGTAAACCAGAGCCCTGGGTTACACAGCTATAAACGGAGAAATGCAGCAACCACATCCTCTGAGGCTTTTAATCATCCTCTACCTGTGCCTTCCTAACCAGGGGCACAATTTAATTACAAAAGCACAGCTGCCAAAAACACAGTCAAAAGCCCAGAACTATTTTTCGTGGTGGCAGGTAAAGCAAGTATTTCTCTTTGCAGTGTCAACAAGCATCTATCAAACTGGCCCCTCTTCTGTCATTCCTTCCCTTCCAGCTCCAGCTGCAGCTCCCTCTTATTCTGTTCCCAGGCAATCCACACGTGGGTTTTTTTTCCTAAAGCACAAAGCAAATTGAAAGACAAAAGTGATGTCAGCACTCTGGTGAGATCTGGCCACTTCTTCCACTTGCAGAGCCCTTTTCCCCAACTTCTCCCAGAGCAAGATGAACCCATCAAGAGACTCCAGCAGAACAAATCCATCACCTCCCTTGATGACGTTCTGTTGTTGCATGAGCTGCCATGGCATGCATGGGTAAAATTGCCACAGATCTTTGATGATCTTCCTGCTGTGTTTCTAGAAATTCCTAAACTAGAGAAGCTGGCCCATTTCCCAACGCCTGCCTGGCTCAGCAGCCTTGGAAGCACGAAGGTGAGGGCAGGCTGCAGAGCTGCTGAGCAATCCATCCTTTGGTGCTCATCAGTGGTTTAGGTGGCATTTGTGGACTCCTTCACCCCAGGAAGGAAAATAACAGAGCTGCTGTTTCCCCCAGCTGTATTTTGGTTGTTTTGCTGCACAGGAGCAGCTCCCTGGTACAGGAAGCAATCTGTATGAGAATCTGCACCTCTAAAGCATTTCCCTTTGCACTGGTGCAGGGCTGGCTGGAAATTGTGATTTCAATTAGCTTAATCTCTGGGGTAATGCCCAGGTGCTGCACAGTCTTAAAAACACAATCAGCAGCACCTCCCAGCTGAGTGCATTTCCAGGAGCACCACCAAGCTGTCCTGTTCTGATCTGCATTGGTTCATTCCTTGTCAAAAATCAAAGACCGGGAATTCTCTGTGTGGGCATTTCTAGTTGTGCTCATTAGTGTGGTAACTCAGTGCTGCACACTCAGCTGGACAATTTGATTTGAGCTGAAGACTAACCCAGGAGCCACCACGATATACTCACAGCTGTATTTTTCCATTTGCCTAAATTCCAGATCCTTATTAAAAAAATTCTCACTTAGGCTTCTGACTGAATCCTTATTGTACTCCCATGGACAGCAACACTTTCAATGACTGCAAGAGAATGGAGATGGCACCACTTCAGGACCATTACAGGGAGACCAAGTTCTGTGGTTTCCTCCAGCCATAACTCACCAGGAACATTCCTGCAGTGGACCTGAGGATGATTCCCTTTCAGCAATGTTCAGATCATGGCAACAACTCCGGCCTGTGACCACATTTCAAAGTGGAATGATGGATTTTGTGATCTGTGAGTTCAAGAACGTGCAATTTGTCACCACAGGGACAGAAGTGAGTCCACTGTCACCCATTGAGAATCTCATGTTACTCTTTGTATACAGGAACCTCCCTCCCCAAATCCCCCACTTCACTCTGCTGCCTGGTAAGGCAGTGACCTGGAACAAGCCTCCAACCTGCCCGTGCCTTAATCTCTCCACTGATAACACACTTGTGGAGATCAGGCTCTTCCATCCATGCCCAGGACCCAAATATAAAAGTGACCTGATTTCCAGGAGTCCTGAGCATCACCAATCCCCACTGAAATCAAGGATAACAACAGGATTCAGCACCTTGGGAAACGAGGACAGGCACACTCTGAGGTGCCTGGGCGCCGATTTAGAAGCGCGATTGAAAATCTGGCCTGCTAATTTTACTTTCCAACAAACTGCTTCTTATTTATAGCTCAGACTGTATCAAGTATAGCACGTAGTATCCACCCAGGAACTGGGGTGAAAGGCAAGAACGAGGACAAAAATGCAAGAGGTGTCTAAAAGAGCTTTAAAGAAGAGAGGGGGAGGGAAAGCAGCAATTTTGTTCAAGAGAAAATACACTGGATATTTGAGAAGAAGCACAGTCAAACACACCGAGCAGGGAATGGACCAATGATTCAGAGATGCACCTTATAATGTGAACCACCTGATAATGTGAGCAATGCTATTATCCAGAAAAAGAGGCTGAGACAGGGAATATGCAAACTGAGTAACTGCAGAGTTCCCAGCACTGGTGAGAGCCCTGGACTCGTCCAGGAGCTGATCTGAACCTCCAGGAAGCTCTGCTGATGGAGCTGATGCTTACAGAGCTTCACATAATGCAAAGTTTAAAGGATTGCTTATTTATGACATGGAATTACAGCCAGGTGTAATTCAAAATAAACAGGAAGGAATAAGCAGTGAAGCTCAACACTAGAACAGCAGGTGTAATTCCACACATCTAACTCATATCTCCACAATGGCATCAGATTCAGGAATAACCACAGAATCCTTTAGGTTGGAAAAAAACCTCTAAATCATCAAGTCCAAGTGTTAACCATCTTTTATTTTTAATCTGTATTCCCTGAGGAAGATGTTTTCCCTCCTGACTTCCTCTCCAGATCCCTTAGGGTTAACCAGTAGCAAAGCCACCCTGGAAGTGCCAGCACAGCGGATGCCTGGGCTGCCTTCCCAGAGGCTCTTGCTCTCCCCAGGTTCCTTCTCCTGCCCATTCACACGTGTTTCCATGCCTGGGGGAACCCTGCAGCATCTCAGGAGAGTCCACAGCTCCCTCTTGTGTCCCTGGCACTTGTCCCTGTGCGCCCTCCAGCCACCCTGAGCACCTGGACACCTGGACACCTCACCTCCGAGCTCAAACACCCCCTCCTGCACCACAAACTCCCTGCAAGCCTGCAGGAACCCCCAACTCAAGCTGCACTCTCCTATTTTTTCTTGCCTCCTGCTCACAAAAGGCGCTTTCCAGGCTGCAAGGCCAAGGATCAGCATTTCCAGGCTGTGCCAAACGGAGCTGGGATGAAGTCAGCTCTGGGGCAGACACTGGATATATCTGTGTCTGGATATATTTGCAGGAAGACAGGAAGAGTCTGCAGTGACATATTGCTGAAATTCAGCACCTGATGAAGCGGTTGGGTTTGGGTTTGCAAAGCACTTTCGAGACCAGTTTGGGAGAATAGAGTTTCTTACATGTTATGAGCCTAAATTATTCATTACTCCAAAGAAAAGAGCAATTAAAAACAATATTTTAAGAGCTAGGAACAAATTCAGAGAGAGAGAGAGAGAAATCCAAGATGCCCAAAACACCCTCATTTGAAGGAAAAAAAGTGCTAATTACCCTGCTTTTTGCAGCACAGAGCTGTCAAATTGCCTGACCACAGCTACACAACAACAGTGTATTTTCACTGTTGTCACTTTTCACACACACAAACACACACACACAAAATCCCTTTCTAACATTCCTCCTCAGATCCAGCTGAATCATTGCCAAGATGCATTTGTATCCATTTTTGCCCATCTCCTCTCAGTTTAGAGCACCAACCAAGTGTTAGCAGAAGGTATTAAATGGAATTACGCTGTTGTTGAAAGGCAGCAACAGAAAGAAAAGAGATTTACAGGCTGAGCTGTTCTTCACTGAGCAGACTGACTCTGATGGGTATTAACCAGATATGAGTCACCATCAAATGGAACTCTTTGAATCACCTGGCCACACAGGTAAAGAGCCTTGCAGCAGGAACATCTTTGGAGCATCCTGGTCTAGTGGAAGGTGTCCCTGCCCATGGCAGGGGGTTGGGATGGGATGGTCTTTAAGACCCCTTTGAACACAAACTATTAACACAAACTCCGTGAAAAAAAAAACCTGACTACACTAACAAGGCCAGACTTTAAACTGATACTAATTGACTTTATTTTGCTCCATCCTCCAGAATCTCTCCTCAAACAGGGATTGTCCTTGCCAACTCTTTATTACCACAACCTGTTTGTTAGAGCTCTGGAGCATTTGGAAATTTCATCCTATTTACCAGGGCTGTATCACCTTCCAAAACTGCTCCTTTTAAAGCCAATATTTCTCACTCTGGCATTCAGCCTAGAAGTGAATTTCTTTAGAGAGTTAAAGTAAATCTGTTCAGTATTTTCTTTATGATCATCAGCATGCATGGCAGCACAACCTCCTGGTGACGTACTTAATGCAGAACTGTGCTTTTTGTTTTGCTTTAAAAGGAGCTCGAGCACAGAAGACAAGTAGGAGTTCTGGTGAGAGCAAAATCAAGACCCTGAATCGTGCAAAATCCAGAGGCAAAGGTGGAAAGCTGCAGCACCAGCTCCGAATCTCTCCCTTCCAGTGTATCTATTTCACCCCCGTGGCACAACAGAAGCAAGTGATGCATGCTCAGAAAAATACTAGAATAAGACAACACTCCTCCTCCAGGAAAGCTGGATTTGACTTTTCAGCTTTTAAATCAAATTTTACCCGGAAACTGTGATTTTACTTTTAAACCAGAATTTTTTAGGCACACATGCAACATGTTGGGCCACTGCCCTTAAAATGTGTAATTATGAAAGGACATGAGGAGCACAACCAGGGACACAGCCACAATTTGCTCAGGGAGTTGTAACTGAACTCCATGATTTTGTGGCAATTAAAATACTAAATTATTGACAGAGTAATTTTAATAGAAGTTTCTGACTTCACCAGAGTCTCAGGAGATTAAGTAATTATTTACCTTTTCTTCTCCCTTTAGGAAATTGTAAAGGGTGTTTTTATTTTACTTCCTTTGCACAGTGCTTAGTCTTAGCAAGAAAGCTGCTTTAAACTGCTAGTGTTAATTATTCATACATCATGTTGAAATTCCCTCGAGTATCCAGCTGACATTGAAAATTAAAGTAGAAGTTTAATTATTTCCAGATTTAGGGTTTTTCACTGGTCACTTACACACAAAAAATACTGCATGGAATTTGTCTGGCTCTGAGGCTGATCACAGACACAGACTATTTGAGCCAGAACTTGTAAGAAACATCAGATTTTCACATAAAGAGTGGAACAACAAAACTACAACTCATCTAGACCAGCCTTGCTGAAGGCAGAGACCCAGCCCTGGGGAAATATTTAGTGGGATGACTTGAGCAAAACTATGTGGCAGTTTTAAATTCAGACCACTGAGTGTGGGTGTGTGGCCAAAACCCCAAAAGTAAATGAGCATTTTACAGATATGAAAATTTTCAATGGTGATGATACCAGTGCAACAGACTTCCCTTCAAGAGGTGATCTCAGACCCTACAAACCACCATAAAAGTGAGGTGAAACACATTTCACCCCACCTCTGCTGCCTGCCAGCTCTCCAAGACAATCCCTGGTGGTGGCCACCAAGGCTGAGGAGCTAAAAGACTCAGCCACTGAACCACCTTCATAATTCTCTCCTCTGAGCCACCCCTGCTGCAGTCCACAGCCAGACTGAGCCTTTAAGGGGTCTTGAGGGCAATGCCTGCAATATCATTTCATGTAATTGGACCCTCCACCCCGCCAAAAAAAAATTATTCTTCAAAGCTACAGCTTTGAATGATGAAACAGGGCTGGCAAGACACCTCCAGAGGTCACTCAATCCATTTCTCTGGCGCAGCAGAGGATCCACTCAGCCTTGCAGGAGGATGACGTGAGCTTGACCTGCTATTAAAACCCCCCTGAAGTGACTTCACAACCTGCTTGAGACATTCACTGCCCTGCAGAGATAACCTAACTCTGCCCTGACTGCAGTTTAAGCCCTTTGCTTCCTGTCCTGCTCCCAGTGGCCACCACAACCCCTGCAAACTGACCCCCAAAGTCTGCCACCAAGCAGGATTTCCAAGCTTTACTGGCTGCTCCAGCATCCCCCTGTGCTCCAAGCTCCACTCCAGGTGGGCATGAATGAGATTAGAGCTCACTCTCTCACACATGGCCACAGGCAGGATGGAGCTGCTCCCAACAGCAGCAAGAAATGGGATTGCAGCTGTGCTGCCAGGAGCACTGACATGGATGTGTGCAATGGTCACACTGTGGATTTCTGGGCAAAATCCAGGTGGGGAAACTGGTGCCCTTACATGAGCAAATAGGCTGGAAAAGTTTGACAAATGTAGCTCAGCTGATCCCAAAAGGTGATTCCATGTAAATTAATTGGTGAGGGAGGGACACACGCTGAGCAGTGTTTACACACCCTGAAGACAGATTTTCCTGCACACAGGACATCCCTGCAAGCAGTGCTCAGTCTGCTCTGGCACCAAGACTCTCCTCCCAGTGACTCTCCTTGCCACCTGGCTATGCCCATCCAAACTTCCCTGGACAGAGAATGCCTGTGGAAAGAGTCCCACAGACAGCTCACACTGTCTTGCTGTGATGCCTTGAGAGGCTGACCTGGAACAGAAGCTAAGACAGAGTTAAAGGGATAAAGTAGGAATTTATTAAAAGGCCTTCAAAGGATGCACCTTGGGCAGTACAAGAGCCCAGCTATGGCTACACCCAAGACAAACCCAAGATGGATGACAGGTCATGAGTTTTCACACTTTTTTAAGTTTTGGTCCATTTACATATTGGGGTTGATTGTCCAATTACAGCTGAAGGTTATGAAGTCCCATCCTCCTGGTTTGCGCTCTTCACTGTTTATGCTTTTTGGGCCTGAAGCTGTAATGGTTGTCCTTGGTTCTCAAGCTGGGAAAGGATTGTTTTGTCCAACTACCCTGTGAAGAGAACTTGCTAACACTTTATATGAAATTCAGAGTCACACATTAAGGCAGTACAGAACCTAAAAATTATGAAAGCTAAAACTAAAGGCATCAGCTGAGGCATCTTCAGTCCGTGGGCCATGGAGGGAGCTGGGCTCCTCCAGACAGCCCCTTTGGGATCAGGTCAGGAAGGGAATCCTGCCCTCACTCATTTTTATGTGCCTGATTGTGCACAGAGACTCCCCTTCCATGCACAGCCAGCCCCCAGAGACACCCTATTTCCTGGCCACTGTGGTTTTGACAAAGCCATTAGATTATCCTAATCGTCCCTAACAGTGAACCACAGAATATCCTGAGTTGGAAGAGACAGTGAGGATCACTGAATCCAAATCCAGGCCCTGCACGGACACCCCACCAATCCCACGCTGTGCCTGAGAGCATTGTCCAAACTCTCCTGGAGCTCTGGCAGCCTTGGGGCTGTGCCCATTCCCTGGGCAGTGCCCAGCACCCTCTGGGGGAAGAACCTTTTCCTGATACCCAACATAAACCTCCCCCTCTCCCCACTCCCATGATATATGTGTGCTTAGCAAATACATCCCAGGAGTCAACACAACTTTCCCTCTGATTTCTTCAAGGAAAACATCAAAGTGCAACGCTCTGCTTGTTACCAGGGGCTGCTGCCTCCCTCTGCCTTTCATCATTTAAGGTTTGAAGGAGCCTCGTGGTGCTGCAGCACTGACAGGGATTTCTCATTATGGGAAGAGACTCCTCTGTCCTCACAGGAAACCAGATCCTTGGGTAGGACACGGTGCAGACCACTCATTTTCCTATGCACAGACCCCCTGACAGCCACAGTGCTGGGACAGTTCAGCTGGCAGAGTGACACAGGGGCACTTATCTGCTTCACAGGGGCCTAGGAAAAAATCAGACAACTGATTCCTGAGAACTGCTCTGAGATCCACCAGTGGACAAAGCCAAAACCAGTCCAACACCATCACAGCTCAATCCCTTGGGAGGGAACTGAACGTCAGCAGGCTCATGGAGATCAAGGCACCAGTAAAGTTATAAAGCATCACAGAGATGATGTTTTTTTTGAAAATACAGCTCCTGAATGATGTTAGCCACCTACACCAACCCACTAATGTGCACACTGACCCTCTATTCATCACTGCTCCAACCAATCTAAACTAAAGTCAGAGTGAACAGTTTCTTGCTGACTTTTGTGGCATTTGGGAAACCAAAGTTTATTGTTTTCCTTCCAGTTCTCCAGAGTAAGCAGCTCTGGTGTTTACAAACCCTCTAAAAGCCACCATCTCTGGCAGTCCAGACCTGCTCTGCTCCAGGGGCCCAGCTCAAAAGCCTTTCAGCTTCTGGATTCATTTGCTTCACTGATCTCTAAGCAAGGCAAGCATCAGGAGTGCATGAAACAGTGCCAGGTTAGGAAACTGTGATGCTTCACATGTTTTTTAAACAGGTATCAGAAATAGCAGCTAACAGAGAATGGGAAAAGAGACCCTGATCTGGGATACTCTTTTAATTATTTAGGTTTTCTTCCTGTGGGGAAAAAAAAATCAATGAAACATTTCCCCACAGAAAACTATGGCTGTTCTAATATTCACCTTGCTGGATTTAGAACTTGACCCCAAATATCTGGAGTTTAATGCCAGCCAAGGTACCACAGCAGGCAACCAGAGCTGAACTGAGGCTCAGCTGCTGCCCAGTGACTTCATCACAAGCCTCTCCTCTTCCTCCTCCTGCCCCAGTGCCTCAAATGGAAAAAAAAAACAAAAACCAAACAAACCACACCAAAAACACCCACCCCCAAAACTATTCTAGTCAGTCCCACAAAGAAACTTGCAGTTTAAAGGTCAGTGTGAAACTTAAAACTGCCAGAAGAATAAGACAGTGACAGCAATACCCTGTAAAGGCTTGAAAAAATCCCATCCTGACCCTCAACACTGCTCTCCAGTGACAGGCAGGAGAGATAAACTGCCTCTCCCTTGGCCATACACCCTTTATTTATTTGAGCAAGAGGGAGTACACCCCACTAGAAGACTCCAGAAACTCTACTCACAACTTCCAATTCCAAAGAGAATCCGAATACAAACACCCTGTACATGAAATGATAAGATAAAATCCTCTGCACTGGAGGCATCATTGAAATAATGTGATTGCAATAATTAGGAGCACATCAGTAGGTAGCTTTGCAAGCAAGACTCTTTCACAGACGTCTCAAGGGACATTTCCTAAGCCAGGCTTTGTTAAAAAAACCAAAAAGAACAGCTGATTTGGGAGCTGTGCATTATGAAAGCTGAAATGGGGCTGATAGTCAGAAGATAATGGAACTTTAACTCCGAAAAAGGAACAGCCTTTAAAGTGCAACACCCCAAAATCACCAGGCAGTTTGAAAACTGGTCCATGCCCAGTCCTCTGCTCCCTGTAAAGCCATAATGAGGATGTTCCACTCCTGTGGCCATGGGAAAAAAAGCTGTGTCCCAGCCTCACATTCCAACTGCAGAGCACTCAGGCCACCCCTCATCCATCCCTTCCAGAGACTCACAGCCGTGGGCACCACAGCCAGGGCAGGGGGAGGCAGCACAGAGCTCGGAGCTATTCCCTGCTCCACCCCAGGCCAGATGCCTGCAGCCACCACAACTGGATGCATTTTTAAATCAACTTATACAGTGCTCGACCCAAAACTTTATGGATCAGTGCTTCCACGAGAAAAATCACTGCAGTTTGGGGGTGGGGGGGGTGTCTATTCAAACCCTCCTATTTATTAATTTCAATGCTTAGCTACCTTCAGTGTTGACTGAAGGATGGGAGCACCTCCCCACACACCATTCCCACGGGTTTTGGCTCCTCACGCCAGGGTGGATGGGAACCAAAAGGGAGGAGCTCCGTGTTTGGCTGTTTGCAGATATTTGGGAGTTGACGTGAACAACAACTGACAGGGGAGTGCAGGAGGATTTAAGGTTTCGAGTGCTTGGAGGGAGGAGGGGTAGGGAGAGGAGGATCACCCGGCTGGAAGCGTTTTGGGAAGGGAGGGATGGAGCAGGCAGGTCAGGGAGAGGTGACTGGCATGGGGCAGTCCCAGGATAGCCACGCTGCAGGGTCACAGCTCATCTCTCTGTCTTCCTCCTCTCTTTTCCTCCTCCCCCTCATTTGATAAAGTCTCCTCCTTGGCAGGATTTGATGGCAATGTTTTCAAAATCTGCAGAGCTTTGAGCCCTGTTCTTCCAGCAATCCGAGGGCACTGGGCAGAGCCCCTCACAGCAGGGAAATACCAACAGGGAAATACCAACAGACTCCGAGTGCTTTGACTTCATTTACCAGTCCTGGAGACTCAAATGAGGTATCTGAGCTAAACAAATGTGAAATATTTCCAGTTATTTTGGTGCTTTTCTCCCTGCTTTTCTATCTGTGGAAGCGCAGCTAAGCAAATGCAAGGCAGGCTGACAAACACAGCACCTCTCCCAGCTGTGGGATCTACCACAACCCTCACTCTGGCAGGTCAAAGAAGGAAGATTTTAGGTGTTTTGTCCTGGAAACAAGGGCCAGCCTGCTCAGGATCTTGTACACAGCGGTGATCCAGCTGAGAGATGTGTGAGTTTGCATTTAGTAAGGCTTAGACCTGTCCTAGCTCCACGTGGGTGTCCCTGTGCTGTACAGGCCTTGTTCTTGTGCATCCTGGCAAAAAAAAAAAAAAATAATATGCAGCTTCAGTTTGAAAAAGAAAAAAGAAAAAAAACAAACCTCTAGTGTGTTTTCTTTTTTCATTATGGCCATGAGTTCCATTCAGATCTGTATCTAACACTACAACTGACCAAACCCACCAGGTCTCTGCTTCAACACCTTTCATGCAGAGCACAGTCAAGAGCATCCCAGGACAGGACTTTTGTGCTGCTCCAGATGAACTCCAGACTCCAAAGCAAAAGGACTGTATGATCACATTTCACATGTCTGACAAGCCAGCACCCCACTGTGATAGCCATGGTCAAAAACCCCCCAACTGGAAACTCTTTCTGATTCAAAGTGTTTTGCATCAAAGAAGGAATATTTCATAGCAAGGCTTCCCCAGGGTGCCTGATGAAAAGCAGGAGTTCCAGGTCACTTCTGATGAAATGGAGTGAAAAAAAGAGAGTGAAAACCTTCAGGAAAACTCAGGGTTTTTTAAACATTGCTGCTTGCTGTGGAAGTCACCAAGCCTAGCACTTCTGTTCCCACAGACAGTAAGAACAGAGACACAAAGCAGAGGATCAGCTCAGCCCTGAGAAACAATCTCCAGAGTTTGTCTTTGGGTATTAAGACTTGCTGCAGAGGTTTGGAGGCTCAACAGGAGATGAGGTTTTTAAGCAGGGATCTGAGAAATGAGCAAAAAGGATGTGGCTGTTCAGAGGATGCCTCCCTCGTGCAAGGAGCAGTGGAGGTGACAGTGTGAGGGTCCTTTGTGACAAGTTGTCTTAAACAGGCAGTGGAGAGCAGAGACAGCCAAGGGGTCACATGGAGAGGTCAGCAGAGCCCTTACAAAGGCAGGCATGCTGAGGCAGAGGGAAAAAAAGGAGCTAAAAACCCCAGAAATATAGCACCTGCACCACGCCAGGGCACCAAGCCTTGCTGCTGCAACTGGATTTTCTTGCTCATACAGTTGTTATGGTCCCTCTATCCGTCTCTGTCCTCTTGCAGAGCTGTATCAGTGATGGATTTCAGCTCTAGGCTCATCATTGCTGACCAAGGTTAACCATGCTCTCTACTACAATTTTTTTTTCTTCCCCTGTGCTGCTCACATTGGCAGAACATGACCTTTCTGCACCACAGTCCTCCACTCCTCTGTGTCTCCCCCAAGATCCTTGCAGCCTATTTGTTCATGATAGACAAAATACTAACCTATTTGGCACATGGTGATGAGCTTCCAAACGTTTTTTTTTCCCTGACAAATCTGCAGCTGAAGCCAGCTGAAGACAAATCTCAGGGCTGACATGGTGTGCCTCTTGTCTGTACAGAGGTTAAAGCTCGTTCTGCTCTCTGGCTGCGACACTGAGGAGAAAATAGTGACAGCTCTGACAGTGCTGAGCAGAGCCCCTGTGCATGCTCTGCCCCTGGCTCTGGCTGCTTGGTGCATCTGCTGTCACACAGCAGCCACAGAGTGGCAGAAGAGGTACCTGGAGAGCACATCACACCACCCCCCGACAGCTGAGAGCCTCCTGCAGCACAAAGCCCCCCGCCCTCAGCACAGGCAGGCAGCGTGTCCCAGCCTTGCTGTGCTGCCCAAGGATAAAAAAGATCATTAGCAGGCCTGGGACAGCTCAGGATTTTGCAAAAAAAGCACCTATTTGATGGGCCAGCTTTGTACAGTCCAGCCCTAGAGATGATGGTGTTCGACCAGCCTGCACACAACTTTGTAAAGCCAAGCAGAACTGCTCCACTGTAATTAAACAGCAGTGAATTAGCACAGGGAGGCCAAGAGCTGTTGGCAGCAAACCCCAAACCTCCATTTAGCTGAGATCCAGCAACTGTGCTCTTCAGAGAGCAAAAGGCAAGGTGACCTCCATATCACACAGTCATAAAATCATGGAATGGCTTGGTTGGAAGGGACTTTAAAGACCATCCAGTTCCAAACCCCCTGCCAAGGGCAGGGACACCTTCACCAGAACCAGGTTGCTCCAACCTCCATCTAACCTGGAGCACTTCCAAGGATGGGGCAGCCACAGCTTCTCTGAGCAACCTGTGCCAGGGCCTCACCATCCTCACAGTCAGGAACTTCTTCCTTACATCTCACCTAGCCTCTTCTCTTACAGTTTAAAACCATTCCCTGATCACAGGATTCAGCCTTGCACAAAGCCCAGGGAAAAAAGGGTGCTGAGCACTGCCCAGGCTCCCCAGGGAATGGGCATGGCCCCAAGGCTGCCAGAGCTCCAGGAGTGCTTGGACAATGCCCCCAGGCACAGGGTGGGATGGTTGGGGTGTCTGTGCAGAGCCAGGAGCTGGATCTGATGATCCTTGTGGGTCCCTTTCAGTTCAGGATATTCTGTGACTACGTGGACTGAGCCCCTTTTTCCTATCCCACATCTGAAAGTGATGTGCACATATAGGCCATAACCCAAATACCCTGTCTTTCCACCTGGAGTCAGCAGAAAGTGCTGCCTTCAAATAAAAGCCACATCATCTTCTGGGAAATATCTGTGCCATAATATGCATGAGCCAGAAATAGACACTTCAGGAGAAAAGAAACTGCCTCTGGTATCACCAGCCAGCCACTGTCAGTCCCCTGCTCCATCCCCTCTGCACTTCTCTGCTTACCCACCAGTGCTTCCCTCCTTGGCTGTCCCATGGCAATAGGAATGGGCTGAAATGTGTTTCTCACCCAACAAACTCGATTATGTGCTTTAAATCACTGAAGTATAAACATTAGGGAAGATGCAGGAAACCTCAGCCAGCTCACACTTCAGCGCTTGTCTCTCAATGGGAATTTAATAGATGCCTGAAGTTCTCTTTTCCAGTCACGTAAGGAGAAGGAGGGAATGCAGGCTGCTCGTTTCCACACAAGCACCACGAAAACACCAGGGAAGAGCCAGATTGCGAATGTCAAAACAAGAGATTGGTTTTGAAATATGGGGAGGAAGTTCGTTCTAATGATCCTAGCAGCTTACCTACTTATGTAAGGTGAAAAAAAAAATTTTAAGAAAGCAACAAAAGCCTTCTCCAACTTTCCCTTCGTTTGGTGGGGCAGTGGCAGACGTGGTTTGCCTACAGAACACATCCCTGTCAGCCCAGTCCGAGGAGCTGGCAGCCTGCTCACAGCACAAACCAGGGGCTGCAGCCAAAGGGAGCTCGTGAGGGTTTTGTTTAGTGCCTGCCTCTGCCCTCAGGACTTTGTCCTAAATATATTCACCTCCCTGCAACCTCCTGGTCTGCTGGAATCGAATGCTCTTGGGGGAGGAGCTGTGTCTGAAATTCAAGCACAAGGAACGGTGCTCCAGCACAACACACCTCACATTTCAGAGACGCTTCCCAGGTGCTACCACAACAGAAAGGAGAGTAAATATTTGCTGTGATTCTTTGGCACCCTGGGATTTCAGCCTGTCAGACACTGATGCAAAAGCAAGTCAAAAAATAACCTGGAAGCCCCACAGGCTGTTTAGCTGATAGGCTCCCAGATTTGATCTCCTGTCCCAGTGGGAAGCCACTGAGCTGGCACTTCCAAAAGGCACTCAGAGATGGCCCAGGCAGCTGGAAACAGCTCTGGCTGCAGGGATGGGCCAAGCAGGAGAAGCCAGGGCTGGGTTTGGTTCAGGAGTTGAGTGTGAGCTCTGGGGAGCTAAACTGGGAGCTGACCAGTGCTTCCAGTGAGGAGGATGTGGCATCTGCAGAAGGATCACATCATGCTGCAGCCACAGGACTGGTCAGGAAAATCACTCCTGAAAAGCAGCCTGTCCCTGTTCACTCACATGCCAAGGAAGAAAAAACTACCCCGAGAGCCAGGGAGAGGAGAGGGACTCTAGGGCAACACAAATCCAGGGATTTGAGAAGAAGTGACTGAGTGACTGCTGACAACAAGGTCACTCATACACCCAGGACCAGATAATGTCCACATGGCCAAGGCCACTCCTTGCACAGCTCATCTGGGAGTCAAGGTCTCATTCAATACAGGTTGAGGGCCTTGCAATCAAAGCCAAGAAGGTCAAGAGGCTTTTTGAGCCCAAGCAAAGGATGGGGAAATCTGAAAAACTGATGCCTTGACTGCACTTGGGGCAGTAAAAGAGGGTCCTCTGTCACAAACCACAGAAGAGCCAAAAGACAGGAGGAAGAGATCATAGGTTGTGAACAGGACCCACCTTACTGGCTAAAATT
The DNA here is from genome assembly GCA_016584745.2 of Phylloscopus trochilus trochilus. NCBI lineage: Eukaryota > Metazoa > Chordata > Aves > Passeriformes > Phylloscopidae > Phylloscopus > Phylloscopus trochilus. The sequence continues at coordinate 62,242,282 of WQNJ02000001.1, read as the reverse complement.
CCAGCCCATTCTTATTGTTTCTTGGAAGCCCAGTAGCTCCTCAAATCAGGAACTGACCTGGCCTCACAGGACTCTGCAGAATGAATTATTTTCTAAAATTATTTAAACTGTGAAGAGTAATTTATTTTTCTGCTTAAATATTTTTATGTAATTTCTTCACTTTCTACCTGAGCAGTACCTTCCCTTTTAAAACAGGACTTCAGAATATATTTAATTCATTGATTAATAACGGAGTAAATTAGTCTTTACTTAGTTTTTGCTTAATGACCTAGCAAAGGCCTCAGAATCTGGCTTAATAACAGTGCTGCAAGGTTCTTCAGCTGATGAATTATAGCATAATAATTAACATCCTTGCAGTTGTCAGGCACAAAGCCTAGTGATGTACAAAGCCTCTGCACACACAGCATATCAATGATGCCAGTAGCCCACAGTTTGATGTGCTTATTGCTGTCACATCATAGCTGATATTCAGCATATCTCTAAAGTACCCAGAGACTATTCTTTTTTATTTTTTTTTTCACTTACAGAAACATATTTAAGCTCCAGAGCATCAACAACAGATTTAATACAAACTGTTAGGAGCCCTCACATAGATGGTTCTGTCTCAGAAAATCCATTAAAAATATAAATTCAAATTCTGCTTCCACAAGAATCTTCTTAACATTAAATCAGAGAGCTGTTCTCACCTCCACGATTCTCTAGCCATAGTCGACCTCATCCTGACCTAAGCCAGAGCAATTAACAGCAGTTAAAAGGCTGCTCTAATTTATGTGACCTGGTGTGGCTCTTCAGGGAGCACCCACCAGCCCAGCAGAGACATCCACTCCCTGTAGTCCTATCCAAGCAGCCCAGAGTGTTTTACCCCTTCCAGCTTTTAACCAAACAGCCTGTAATAGTGTGGAAAATGCAATTTTCTGAAAGAAAAAATACTTCCATCTGGGAAGAGAGAAATACAACACACTTGGACAAATCCACCAGAAAATACAGCCTGGAATCTAGTTCCCTGCACATGGCACAAGCAAATTGTGGAAGCAGAAGGCAAGCTGCTGGCCTCCCTCAGCATTAGGAAACAACAGGAGATTCCAGTGACTCCCAGTGCTCCAGCACTTTCCAGGGAATACTCTTGGAAGTTGATGATGCCCAGAGCTCACCTGGCAAAGCAAAGGACTTTGCTGACCAGCTTCTCCATTCCAGTTGTGACAAGGATTGCAGGAAAATCCACTGGGACCAGAAGCTCCTCAGCTGCCACAGCAAAGATGCACCTGGGTGTTTCTATCCCTTCACTGAACAGCACAAGTAAAGCCAAATGTGGCCCAAGTTCCACCTACATTGCTAAAAGACCACAAGACCTCCTCAGTCAATAAGAAAAACTGTCACACAATGCACCCTAAGTTGTCTGGATGTCTGGATACAGCCACAAATATTAGAGCAGGAACTTCTCCAAAGCCCCTCAGTTTCAAACACGCACCTTCTGCTCAGATGCCAACACACCAATCAAGTCTGTTTGAAAATCTGCCCTTAAACAATAAATTAATGTGCCCACCTTCAATAAAAGAGCAGCTCTTATAGCCCATCTCAGCTGGAAAACAGCTGGAAATGTGCCCTGGCTGGGTGGCCTCATCAGCTGTGCACCTCTGAGACCCCTGAACACTGCTCTGAGGGGGGGGCGAGGGCCAAGGGGCTTTTGCAGGGCCTCTGACAACTGTCTGAGGTCTTCTGATCACTCACCTACCTCCTCTGAGAAAAAGAACCTGTGAAAGTGTCTGTGGGAAGGGGGAATCTAGAGCAAATGCTTTACCACAGAGACACTGAAATCCATCTGCTTTACCCAAAGCAGCAAATAAATGAGGAAGGCAATAACACACTTCCTAGAAACCGGTTCTGCTGGAGTGTTAAGATACCAGTCAAACCTTCAAGACAAGGCTAAAAGAAGTGAAAGCTTGGGCTGTAAACTATAAAACATATTTTTCTGGCCAGGTTTTCAATCACCGGGTTAATGGAGTTCTCCATGGCACTGGTGTAAGTGCCCACCTCGGCTCAGTAGAGCAGAACCCATTCCCAGGAGCAGCAGTGCCTGCAGCCACCTTCTCCTGAAGAAGGGTTTCAATTCAACACTGCAATTGCTGGAAAAAACAATTAAATGGGAGCTCTGCAGCAGCCTGAGCTGCTGGGGAGGCTGTCAGCCCTCATGACCCCCAAGCACAAGAGACACCTCTGGCTGCCAGGCTGTCTGGCCAGTGTAGAAACAGCAGTCCAGTTCTTGCCTTGCTTACAAACAGGGCTCCTTGGTGTCAGCAGGAATCACAAACTTTCAAGGGCAGGGCATAAACCTGCTGCACAGGCTCCACCAGGTACCTGATGCCACTTTGGTTTAGCTACTACTAAATGTATGCGACACTGGAAGGCAAATGGAAGATTGGTGAAAAGGCTCAAATTTGGAAAAATCCAGATGGGTTTGAATGTTCAAGACTGGGCAAAAGCATCATGTCACAAAATCACAGAATCACAGAATGGCTTGGGTTGAAAGAGACTTCAAAGATCATCCAGTTCCAAACCCCTGCCATGGGCAGAGACACCTTCCACTATCCCAGGTTGCTCCAAGCCTCATCTAACCTGGCCTTGGACACTTCAGGGATCCAGGGGCAGCCACAGCTTCTCTGGGCAACCTGTGCCAGGGCTTCACCACCCTCACAGGAAAGAATTTCATCCTAATATCTAATCTAAAACTACTCTCAGTTTGAAGCCATTCCCCTTTGTGCTATCACTCCAGGCCCTTCTAAAAAGTCTCTTTCCATCTTTCTTGTCAGCTCCCTTCAGGTACTACAAGGCCACAATTGGGTCACCCCAAAGCCTTCTCTCCTCCATAGGCTCTCTGATTTCTTAACAGAAGTCTCAGGCATGAAAAAGAAAAAAAAAAAAAACCTTTGCTTCACTGAGCCCAGCTTTAGCAGAACATTTAATCAATCCATTTAATGCCAATGATGGTTTTCCTGCACATGCAGAACTGAAAGGACTTTGATTTTAGGCTGGAGTGGTAGAACTTCAGCCTGACAATGAGAAACATCACAGTGATTTAATGACCACATCATTTTGGCCAACACAGCAGCCTGCCTGCACGCTGTCTGTAAAAACAGAGCAGAAAGCCCTAAGCTTTCTTGCAATGATTTTTAGAAGTTTTAAGTGTACCACGTGGCAGAATTCAGGCACAGGAATGGCTTTAAGGAAAAGACAGCTTTACAAAGCCTGCCTCAGTGACTGTGGATGTAGTCAGGGAGTGACTGCAAAAGCCAGAACAAAGGACTCTGGTACTTAGTAAGCAAGGGAGAAGATACCAGAGTTTAAAAGGAGGAAGAAGCAGAGATACCACAAAAAGTCACTCAAAGGCAGGTGAGAAATAGTGGAAATGGGCATGGAGGAAGAATAGACAATAAAAGAGGGAAATTGGAAAGGAGAAAAAATGCCAGAAGGGTGGTCAGGCACTGGAACAGGCTGCCCAGAGAAGCAGTGGTGGAGCCACCATGCCTGGAAGTGCTCAAAAGCCATATGGATGTGGCACTTGGGGACAAGGGTCTGTGGTGGCCTTGCCAGTGCTGAGGACTAGCTGGACTCGATTTTAGAAGTCTTTTCCAGCCTAAACAATTCTGTGATTCTATTACTCCAAGAGAAGGGCAGGACAGAAAGATGAATGACAGTGAACAGGGACCCCCTTGCTGCCAGGATGGAGGGCCAAGACACAAACCCACAGAGGAAAATCTTTGCATTCTCTAATGAGGCCTCAGAGGAGATTATCTGTGACTGTCCTTTGAGAAATGCATGAGATTATTCTGCAGGTACAGAAATGCCACAGTTTGAAGGCTTTGAGAAGCTCTAAGCCCTCAAGAGGCTTTCAGGTAAGGGGCTCAGTGTCTTTGAAGGGCATTATTTTGGCAGGATGCTTTGTAAGAAGGGACAAATTAAAGACCAGAAAGAATGTCCTAAAAAACTGACAGGTGATCAGAGACCTCACAGCTCTATCAGGTGAACTGCAAGAAGTCCGTAGAGAATTCTGTGACCATGAAGTTCCTGTAAACCTCTTAGTGACAGCTCTGTCTCAGGTTTATGTCGGGTTCAAAGTAGAAACAATCACCAAGCAGCAGATACGGGATAGTTAAAACTCCTCAGAGAGAAAAATGCAAAATGTTTCCATGCCGCAGCACAACAAATGACAGGAGTCGTTTTTCAAGAAGAAAACGCTGCTCTGTAGACAACAGGCTTATCATGTGCTATTAAGTGTAAAAATTAGTGTAAGATAGGCTGCTAACATCATCACTCAAATCCTTCCTTGGAGATATGCTGCCGCATAATAGAATTTCTCAAACTCCAGATAGGAAGAGCAGGCAGCCGCCTCTGCATGAAGATTAGCTAAAACCATGGCTTAATCTTTCATTTTGGACTGCTTAAATCTATGCTTGTCTTCAAGAATCCAGAAGGCCAAGTTAAATGTAGATAAGGTCACTGTCAGCACAGGCAGGACCTGGGAAGAAAAGCCACAAACCCTTGAAAGTGTCTCTATTAATCGTAAATCACTGAAAAGTGTTCAGCCAGTTAAGGTGGCACAGACAGAGAAAGAGCAGAGACCTTTCCTGGCTGCCAGCAGGGTCGAGTTTATGTGGAAAAGTTACAGAAATGGACAAGCAGGGACACTTTGGCCTTGAGCAGACAGAGTCACAGAAGGGGTTTCCCAGTGGAAATAAACAGTGGCAGGCTCACAGAGCAGCTTCAGTCACTGAAGGATGAGACAGCGTCCTCCAAACTGGGAAAGATCCAAGCCTGCCAGGAACCAAAGGAGACAGACTGAGCTGAACGTGGCCATCAACAGAGCTGCCAGCCCACAACCACTCCCCATCCAAAGGAGGGAGGAGAAATGTTGCCTGACGTTTGCAGAAAGCTTAAGAAGAAAGCTCCTCCTGTGGAACACCAGAGAACTGAAACCAAACCTCGGACCAGTTTTCAACCTTAACCCCCAAATCATCCTTTGTCTCCCCTGCAAAGGTTTGGCTGGATGGACTGAGATCATTCTCAAGCTCTAAATAGAGTACAGAGAATGGAAAATAACTTCCAGCACTGACAATATTGTCCCTGTTTAGCTAACAAGTATTGATTTCTTCCTCAGCCACTCCAATGCAGATGAAAGCAGCACAGATTCGGTCCTTTTGTTTAATTCCCTGAATCCAATCAGTTTTACTGGTGCTATCACCAGACTCTAAGGAATGATTACCCATGTGCTATTTAAAGTCAGAGAGGTGCTCACATCTCATTTTATTTGGGACCAGTGGGAACTGTAGGTTATGCAGGAAGTTTTAACTTTTCTTCCCTTTTTTTTTGTTTGGTTTTTTTTTTTTTTTTTTTTTTTTTTGACAAAGCTCTCCCACGTGAAGGGACAGATCTCTGTAAAAACAAGCTGTTCTCAGAGCAAGAGAACAGATGATGCCTTGTTCCTCTACAGATTTTTTCCCTTTTCTACACAAGTGCAGAAACACTGCTTCCACTTCTGCCACAGTCCCACCTCCCCAGGAAAGAGAGATCTGGAGGGCTGGGCACTGCCCAGGCTCCCCAGGGAATGGGCACAACTCCAAGGCTGCCAGAGCTCCAGGAGTGTTTGGACAATGCTCTCAGGCACAGGGTGGGATTGTTGGGGTGTCTGTGCAGGGCCAGGAGTTGGACCCAGCAATCCCTGTGGGACCCTTCCAACTCAGGATGCTCTCAGATTCTATGGCTCCTCTTGTAAAGCTCTTGCCCTGTCATTTCAAGCTGAAGGAGGAGCTCAAGTGGTCATACACGAGCTGCAGCTGAAATTTTCCAGCTGTGGCTGAGAATTAACAGAAAGCAGTGGGGTAACAGTTAATCCATGTATCATTTATTCCTCTTCCACAGGAATAAGGATCTCCATAGATCTTCCTTTTCTCAATTCAGATACAATGAGCACGGAGCACTTACCTGCAGTCTCACCAGCTGTACACATCTGTTGTGAAGATGAGCTGTCCCAACAGACATGACAAGAAAAGATGACAATTTATGAACTGCCAATATTTCTGCATTAAGCAAAATTTTGCAATATTTTGCATTAAGCAAAAAGCCTCAGAGCCTCCAGGCAGGAGGGTCATGAGGCATCACTCCAAGCCTCACAGCTGAAGGGCAGAAATAAACTTCTGAGATTTTTTACAGTATTTACAATCATCTGCATTTAAAGCCATTCCAATGGAAAATCCACTCTGCAGAATGGATTTGCACACAAAGCAGAGTCTCATTCAGGACCTTCTGCTGTAGTCCAGCTTTGTTTTTGTGTTGCCAAACTGAGGACACACAGCCCTGATATCACGACTGCAAATGACAGAGAACTGCAAACCAGGCAGGAACGTCTGTGTGACTGCAGCATCCAGATCCACCTGGTATCCCCATATCCTATACAGCCTGATCTACTAGCCACATTCATCGTCCCTCTTACAAAAACCCTCCCCAAAAATCTCTTCACATGACTGCTAGCCCATTCCTCACTCCCAGTCAAGGGTACTAACACAGCCAGGAAGGAAATGCATGGAGCCCCTAGAGACAGCTGTTGCTGCTGCTGCACCTCTGCAATCTCCACAGCATCCTTAAGGAACAGGGATGTGAACCACAGCACAGCAGAGGGAGAGCCATCAAAATTCCGTGCCCATCGCCACGCTTCTTTCCAGCAATTGTAAATCTATTATCAAATACACTCTCAGACACAATCTGGGCCACGTGTCTGGCACGCGTGGCGCCAGGCTATAAATAGTCAGATATAGGCAATCATACTAGATATAACAAGGATTATTTGATTAAGCTGAGGCTCTGCCCTGCTGAACAGCCTGTGATCAGTAGAGACACCTTGTAGGAGCTGGCTTGGGGCAGCACAGCCGTGTCCCAGGAGCAGGAGGATGCTGGAGGGCTGCAGTTACACCCCACGCCTTTGTAGTCTCATGTTCTTTTAGCCCACATGACCAGGGTGTTTCTAAGGTTCCAGTAAAGCCTATATGAATTTTCAGTGGTGGGGTTTTTTGGGTGTTTTTTGTTTGTTTGTTTGTTTTTGGTTTTGTTTTTGTTTTGTTTTTTTACTTGTCCCTACCAATTTTATTTGGGGAGTCAGGAGTAAGTCACTGCTCACTGCTACACTCGAATAATACTTGGCTGGCAAGCAGCAGTAAGGGAGCATTTGAGCATTTGCAGCTGGACTTCCTAGAAGGAAGGCAGTATAAGGTCAAAGCACTCTAAATACACATTATTTTCACTTTATCCAGTCTCTCTGCACAAACCACAAATGTTTAGCATCAGGGGAGCTGCATTACTCTTTTAGAGCTGCCACAGCTCCATACACTGGGCATGAAATTGGAGCACATTCCCACAGCAAGAAGGCAGCAGGTCCTGCACTGCTGAGGTGAAAGGCAAAGCACTTCAGACCACAGCAGCCCCAGGCTCAGCAGGGCAGCAGACACTCTTTAAATGCAGATAAATCTACATGTGCTGAACCCACTCTTTATATCACACCTGTGTGCTCACCTCCTCAGAAACAGTGACAGACAGCAAGCTCAGCCCTCCAGGGCTTTGGATTTGCCATGCTCACCCATGCCCTCACAAACACACACTGCACTTTTCTTCCAAATGAAATTCTCCACACTTCAACCCTGCTTTGGTCAGATGGGGCAAGTTCTGTGAACCACATGTAGCAATCACATCCTCAAAGGCTCAAGAAACTAGTTTGGCTTCTGTGCAGAAGAGGAGCACTTGGAGCCTCTGGATCCTGTGTGGGGAGGCCAGAGTGGAACTCCCACCACAGAGCTGTTCCCTGCTGCAGCTGACAGGGCTGAGAACAAAATAAATTTTACAGAAACCAAAGTACCTGCTGGGAACATCTGAGAACTGCTGTTCTGTGGTGCTGCCGTTTCCTCTGAGTCACCAAAACCCACTTCTGAGGCGCTGAGTGATGTTCACAAGATACAGACACTGTCTACTATCCAGTCATGACAGAAGTTCCACCTCCTGGTTCCCAGCTGGGAGGAGACCTATTTTGAGTGCCTGGACCCTCAGCCATCCCAGTGGCTCTGCAATACAAAACTCCTGAGGTCCAGCCCTCAGCAGCCCCAGGCTGAGCTGCTCTCCAGCTCACAAACAGCTCTTGCAAAGCTACTTGATCCAGATGACCACATGCGACCTTGATAGTATAAAACATAGCTGAAGAGGTAAAGAAAAAAATTAAAAGAATTTACATATGGTCTACATATGCATTTTATGGGTTTACAGGAGGGGAGGAAAGCAGGATGTGACCCATCTGCTTTTTCGTATTTCCTCAGTACATATGCATACAAGCCACAACAAGCTTAAGCACAGGACTGACAGGGAAATAACTGTGACAGAATAAAACAAACAGTCTGGGAAAACCAGAGATGATTCCATTAGAAATCCTGGTTTCCTCAGTGTTGTCTCCTGCAATGACTTAGCTTTGGCATCCAAGACGATGCAAACTCACACTTCAGAATTTCAGCAGTAGATAAGGACCTTCTTCTTCTTCTTCTTCTTCTTCTTCTTCTTCTTCTTCTGATGTCTAGCAAGGGTTGAGCTCATACTACAGACTTTCTCAGAGTTTCTGAGGAATTATTTCCTTACCCTGCCTGCTGGGTGGCCCGAACTAGCAAAAGGACTACCCTTCAATTTTAATTCAAATGAGATGGCAAGAGTTTGGATCTCTTTAACCTTCTGGATGTTCCACGAGGTTCAAAACTCAGAAGAGGATGAGACGAACATCACACACACACAAAGACCTTACTAACTGCCTGGCATCTTAATAAAATGACTTCAAAAGGAGGATTATAAGAACTTGTGTCTGAAATTCGTGAACGAACAGCCAGCAATGTAAAGAATGAGATGGAAAGGTTAAAGGCCAAACCAGTACTTATTAACAACATGGACTTGTTTTGAATTTGTCAGAAATTAACAACAAAATGAATCAACACCAAGTAGATTCCACCACCTGTAATCCCCGCAGGAATGTGCCGGAATTGACCTCCACCTTCTTGTCCAGCAGCAGTGAAATAAGAGAATGGAAAGGGACTGACACAACTGATGCCACATCAGGGATCCTGTAGTAAAAACATCCATTATTCTCAGGAGAGAAGCTGAAGCTGGCAAGTGGAAGGGGATTTTCTGTCCCCTGGAGAATCCCAAAGCAGCCAACAACATCACACTCATTGCTCAACATTCCTCACTGGAGATAAATTCATTTTGTAAGAACCAGCAAACCTTCTGCAGGCAAAGCTTGCTTTTAGGGAGGGTTGGCTTTCATTAGCCAAACTGATATATCATCATAAAATCTGACACTTGAGCAATTCCAGCTATGAAGGGCCAGGGTTATTTTTAAAAAGTAGTATTAATCCAGAAGGAGAACTTTCTCCAGCAAACCACAAACATCTTCAGGTAAAGTGGCTCAACTGCAAAGACCAAATTCAGCTGGAGAAGTTTCTGTGTTTCAGAGTAGGAGTCTTCCTTAGTGATTAATTAGTTTATTGAAAGCTTAGTGAATTTTTTTTTAATTGTATGCAAAGAATTATCTGGCTTTATTGTGTTCATAATATGTTTGTGCAGCTCAACAAAGTCTGTGTCCTATTCCCTAAAATAATAGGTTGTATGCTTGCTTTCTAAGGACAACAAATTGAATTAAACTGTCTGGGGAACTGAGTTCTTTTGGGAATTTTCATTGGGGATTTGATTGGAAATATCGATTTTTTTCCAAGTAGATCTCAATGCTTTAGTTAGAAATTGAGGAGAGAAGCAACATTCTGGAGAAGGAAATTCATCTGTAGACAGTCACTGGCTAATTTGAGTACAATTCTGAAAACCAAGCTTTTAAAGAGTATTTCAGAAAAAAGGTCTGGTGACAATATTGGGTAGGAGAGCCCCCCTAGACTGAGCTGTGTGGTCTGGGTGACATCAGTCACTACATCAGTAGGTGATGCCTACTCCAGTTTCAAATCTTCAGGACAGATCATGAGGAGCAGCTGAGGAAGCTGGGGGGTCTCAGCCTGCAGAAAAGGAGGCTCAGGGTGATGCCTAAAGTTTTAGCATTCGTATATTTTAGATTCTGTAGTGCCTTAATGTGTGACTCTGAACTTTATATATAAAGTGTTAGCAAGTTCTCTTCACAGGGTAGTTGGACGAAACAATCCTTTCCCAGCTTGAGAACCAAGGACAACCATTACAGCTTCAGGCCCAAAATGCATAAACAATGAGGAGAGCAATCTGGAAGGATGGGACTTCATAACCTGAAGTTGAAATTGGACCATCAACCCCAATATGTAAATGGACTAAAACTTATAAAAGTGTAAAAACCCATAACCTGCTGTCCATCTTGGGTCCATCTTGGGTCCATCTTGGGTTCATCTCTGGCAGAGCCCAGGTTGGGCTCTTGTACTGCCCAAGGTGCATCCTTTGAAGGACTTTTAATAAATTCCTACTTTATTCCTTTAACTCTGTCTAGTCTCTGTTCCAGATCAGCCTCTCAAGGCATCAAGGGGGAACCTTCTGGCTCTGCACAACTCCTGACAGGAGAGGGCAGCCAGGTGGGGGTCAGGCTCTGCTCCCAGGGAACAAGGGACAGGACCTCAAATTTCACCAGGAAAGGGTTAGACTGGATATTAGGGAAAATTTCTTCACTGAAAGGGCACGGAAAACAGGCTGCCCAGAGCAATGGTGGCATCACCATCCCTGGAGAGATTTAAAAGCCATGTGGATGTGGGACTTGAGGACATGGGTCAGTGGTGGCCTTGGCAGTGCTGGGGGAATTGGTTGGACTTGATGATCTTGGAGGGATTTCCCATGATCTTAACTAGTGCTTGTTCCCATTGGTATAAAAATTATTTATAAGCAAATATCTGTTATAAGAATGTGGGAATTTCTCCACAATGAAGATGACAACAAGGGTTATTCTTGGAATACTAATACAGACCTGGACTACTAAGAGAGCATCAGTCAAACAAAACCTGCCCTTTATTAGCCCAGCACAAAGCACACAGGTCCCACCCCACCATGGGGTTTGCTTGGTCCACCAAACAATTACTGAAGTTTTACACCAAAACCAGGTTGATTCACACTACATTTTAGGAAGAATTTTTTTGTACAGTGAAGCCAGTGAGGCACTAGCACAGGTTGCCCAGAAAAGCTGTGGCTGCCACATCCCTGGAATGTTCAAGGACTGGCTGGACAGGACTTGGAGCAACCTGGGATAGTGGAAGGTGTCCCTGCTCACAGGAGGGGGTTGGACTGGATGGCCTTTAAGGTCCTTTCCAGCCCCAAACAGTCTGTGATTCTGTGATCCTATGACTGACAGCACAAAGGACCACTTCTTCCACCAGACACTTGAGGCTCTGTGCCAGCCCCTGCCCTTGAAAACTGAGCACAACTGGAAACCAAGTTAAAGATTAAAATCCCAGTCTAATACAAGGCAGAAGATAAACCCCAAGCTCCAACCCTACACAGTAGCAGTCCTTACACAAATCCAGTCTTGTGCAACCACCACAGACATTCCTCTGCAATGGATTCACTGTGTTCTCCTAATCCAGAACTGGCCTCTTTAGCAGCTGGCAGTAAAAAGAAAGTGCCAAGTCATCTATTTCCACATTTGGGGATGATGAAAAGCACTTGAAAATGCTCAGCACTTCTGCAATAATTATAACAAGCACAGTACTTGTTTTGGGAAAGTATAATGTATTCTGGGGAGCAGAATCACATCAAAGAGGAAGCTTTCAGACACTTCAAGGAGCAGAATATGAAGACATATATAGAGAGATATAATTATCACCACGGTCACAAGTCCCTCTTAGGCAAGGATCACAGGAAGGAGAAGCAGATAAGTGAAGCACTGTGGACACAGAGCTAAGGCTGTAAGCTGATGTAACATCAGTGCTCTCTACCTGGATATGGTACAAGCTGGGTTGCAGCAGGGCATTTGCAAGATTTTCCAAGATTTGCAAGATTTTGCAAGATTTTCCTACCTGAGGGTGAGCTGTCACTATTCAAAACCCCCACTCATTCTCTCAGAACAGTGCCCCACAGCCATGTGAACACCCCACAGGGCCCAGAGCTGGTCAGCAGCTCCAACACAACTCATCACAGCCTTTTCAAACGTGAAAATCCCTGTTCCCTACTGCCCAACCTTCCTGCTACACCTGGATACCTGTTTGGGTGTCTGTGTCTGTCTGAAAGATGCCTCCACCCCAGCACCTGATGGGTGTCAGGGGCATGTGAGATAAAAATTCGTGTCTGCAGTTTTGGCTGTAGCCTCACTGCAAAGGGAAGTTTGGCCAAGTCAACATTGTCAACCAAACTAGGGACTTGGTTTAATCAACATCAACAACTGCTCCAAAATCTCATGCAGCAAGTCACAGGAGCAATGTGGAATTGCATTAAAAATTACTTTTCTATCAGTTTTGGCAAAATCTAAGAAATAGGTGGATATGGCCTTATTTGCATGTAAGAAAAAGTCTGGTGCACTTGAAAAAGAAAAAAAAAAGTGACCCAAAATCCACTTGAAAACCTTCCTTGGTTTGGTTTGGTTTGGTTTGGGTTTTTTGTGTGGATTTGTTGTTGTTGTTGTTGTTGTTTGCGGTTTTTTGTTTGGTTTTTGGTTGGTTGGTTGGTTTTGGGGTTTTGGGTTTTTGTGGTTTTTTGTTATGTTTTGTTTTTTTGTTTGGTTTTTTTAATCTTTTCACTTCCAGTCACTGCTGGACATGCTGCAGTCTCCCTTGGCTCTGTCTCACATGGAAATAAGCAAATCCAGAACAGCAGATCCAGCAAAGCCTGGCTCTTCAGGATTTCCCACTCCACGTTGGCCTCTTGCATCAGTTCTCTAAATTTCATTACTAAATAATAAAATTAGTTAGTATTGACAGGGAAATTAGTCAGTATTGTAATGGAATTTATAGGATCTTAATACTAATACCTGTTACTTCAATTTAAATATTTTGTGGATTCAAATAACTCCAAGATCTGTATAATTTGCCTCCAATGGGGTTCAAAAGGTGCTAAGAAAAAACAGACCCTCACCAACACAATATCAACTGTCTCCCAAGAAATCATGCTAGAATATAGCAAGGGGAGAAATTTCTTTACATTTTCTATGCATCTGAAGCCAGCACCTATTGAGAACATGATGCAGTTTCTCAGATGCATTTTCTCTGTAACATTTCCTACAGCAACCTGGTATTTTCAGGAAAGAAGATTAAGAACTGAGGTCATTTGCTGAACACTGAGGCTGGCAGCTTTGTCTTGTTAGTCAGCCACAGAAATCCTTTGCCTGGCAGGGTGCAAGCACATGAGTGCCAAAAATGTACAGCAAAGATGGGGCAGTGTGATCTTACCTGAACAAGAGGAAGGGGATAGTGAGCACAGAACAGCTACTGGCACATTTCCATAAACAAAGAGCTCAACCCACCCCAGCCCCTTCCCCCAGATGCTCAAGGGGCTTCTTTAGGATTTTTTTTTCCTTTTTTTTGGCCATGAAACCTTGGCTGTAGAGAGGCTGAGATGATGATGGCACCATCCCATGCTGAGTGCAGCAAAGAGACACATCCCTCCCTCCTGCCTGACCAGCAGCTCTGCTGTTTGCAAAGCATTTATGGTGACCAGCTCCAGGATGAATCACACCTCCCACCCTCACCTAATGGCTCTCTCCTCAGGGCAGGAAGGTAAATCCTGCTCCCCACACTGCTGCCAGCACTCTCATTAAAACTTTGCAACTTTCATGCTTCTGGAAGGCTGAGAGTCTGCTCCAAGGTGCTTGGACCCCCTTGACTTGCACAGCTAGATGTGAATTTGGCACTGTGCCTATTACTGGGAAAGATAAAACTCTCCATGCCCCACTCACTACCTGCTCCTGCTTTTACTTCCACAGCAATCCTGATTTTACCTCCAGTCACCCAACCTCCACTCCCCACACAGCTCATGGTGTTTAAATTTGCACGTTTGGGAAGATGAAAGAAATGAAGAGAATATTTGTGGTGCCCTCCCCCCGCCCCCTCTTTCTGTGTTTGTTTTCTGCCGTTTGGGGGAGTGAAATCAGCACAGCTCACCCAGAGCCTGTGCAGGGTGATGTGGGAGCACAAAGCTCAGCTCCTACAGCCTGACTCGCAGTGTTTCAGTGCCACAGGCTGATAATGCAGCAAAAGTCATCTCAGGATTTTTAATTTTGGGTTGTTTGTTTTTTGGTTTCTGGTTTTTTTTTTTTCCCTACAAGGACCTTCTTACGAGAGAGCTATTCCTTTAAGCCCATTTGTTGAGTTCAGGGTCTCTCTGAGCACCCTGCCTACCAAATCCACTAAAATTTATCTGGAGACACAGCACTGCTCATTCCATCCTCTGCCATTCAAGAGGCATCATCAATGCTTCATCATCAAACATCAGCAGCACTGCAGAGCCTGGCCTGGCTGCTACCACAGGCACCATGACATTCCCTTCCCACAAAGCAGGATCCATCCTGTTCACACAGCCACCAGCACTGGGTACTCCACAGTCTCCTCCTCAATCAGCCCCACTGCTTCGCAGGTTTTTCCCTACCAAGTCATGGGAAAGTATCTCCTGACAAAAAGCCAAACTCCCTTTTATCAGCTTGAGGTAAAATACCTCTTGCCCCATCCACAACAGTCCCAGAGAACCATTTGTCCTGCCTTTCTTTCCACATGTTTGAAAGCTCATCTGATCCTCCTGGTGCTGACTCACCAGGACTTAAAAACCCTGAACTCTTGAACCTCTTGATACTCCCGGACACTGATGCCAAAAAAATGAGCCTGATGCTGCCCTCCACAGCATTCCCACCACAGGGCTGACGTGGGCTACTCTGAAGATTTTTTGCTGCACATATTTGCCCAATTAACCTAATGAGAAGTGTCTGTAAGGGGGAGACATGGAAAAGGAAGAAGAGAAGTTTAGTGCAGTTCCTCCTCTGTTATGTCAGAAAGACAGAACTTGCTCCACGGCACATCCTCAGAACATTCCAGAAGGAAAATGAGTCACTGAAGGAGCAGAGGCCAGCTTTGATAGATGGTATGTCCACAGCATTGAAACGGCCCCAATGATTAGCAGTGCCATTGCATTCCTAAGATAAACAAGGACCTAATCAGAGGAAAAGAGAAATGACCACTGTGATAGCAAGCCAACTCTTCCAGGAGGAAAAATACATCAAGATTTTTCACTTCCTCACCTCAGTCATCCATCAATAAATAAGCCTTCTAATTGGGAAGCAGCAGAAGCAACTGCCTTTGACCTGATGCCATAAATGGGCTTTCAAATCAACCAAGCAACAATATTCCCTTCCAAAGCAGAAAATTCCTCAGCGTTTCTCTGCCACGTACTTTGTAATGGCTTAGTCATCAAATCAGACAGGCCTTGGGTAAGGCCAGGTGCTTCATGAGCATCTCAGCTGCAGCTGGGCACTGACAGAAGGAGCTGCTCACTGGCAGTGCCACTTTGGGGCCTGTCACCAGCAGAGACACTGTCCCTCTGTGGGAACACCAGCATCCCACCAACCTTCCCCCTCCCCCCGATGCCAGGGAGATCCAAGGAGCCCATTTCTCATCAAGACACAGATCTGGAACCAGTCCAGCCCAGCTGGAGCATCTGCTCTGTATTTGCATCACTTCACAGGATCTTTCCACTGGTTTCTTCGTTGCAGAGATGAGAGCAATTAAAAAACCTCAAGCTCATGTCTGCTGTTCTCCCTGTCTTATCTCAGCTCTCTGATTGTCATTGAAATAACCACAACAAAAATTGGAACAGAGATCTAAACTCTGCTCTCAGTGAAATCATCTGCAGGCTCAGAATAAACTATGGGCTTAAGAGCTTTGCTGTACCAAGCCCTAAATAATGGAGGTGGAGAAGGGAACAGAGTCCACAGCTCCTACAGCACTGGGAGAAGCTAAGGGAGACTTTGCATGAACAGAGAAAAAACTGAGAATCCAAATGGAATCACCTTGACCACATTCTTTATCAAATCATAAAAACCACTGCAGAGCAGGACAATGCTGGAGCAAAACAGGCAAGAAAGAACATGGGATCAGGAGTGCTGGGAACACTCCATCACAGAGCACACCAGCCCTGCCAGGGAGATTCACCTGAGCATCAGCATCATAAAAGCACCATGCAAGACACCCTCCCTCTGCCTGTTGAGAAGCAGGCACATAACAAGTGAAAGAAGCCAGATGTTTTCTAGTCTCAGGTCACAGTCCTTGCTGATATGTTGATCAACGGTGGAGGGGAAAAAAGAGAACAAGTTGCTCATTTTAGTCTCTCTTTTTGGCCATATCCTGGATGACAAAGTCACAAGTTTAAAAAAAATGAGGACACCTACATTCTAGCTCTCAAAGAAAGGCAGAACTGAAGCATGGCTTTTCCTGCCTTCATCTTTCAAGAACTTCCAAGGTATTTTCACCCCACGCAAGTCCTGCTTCCTATCCACCACTGACTGACCAGCAGCTGCTTCACTCCTTTGATGGAAAGCACATCATCCTTGAGAGCCCCCAGAGGCACTTCAGATCTGAGGGTTGCTCACCCACATCCCACATTCCTGAGGTGAAGCCAATCAGCCACATGTGACTGGCCCCCATCAAATCCAAGATGCAAAGCAGAGGAGGATTTACATGGATTAAACTACAAGAGGTCCTTTGGGCAGGCAGGTTGTAACTGTCTAGCAAGAATATTGTACAGGACTTCAGAGGTGACTTTGGCACCCATTAAGACAAAACCACACAGGGAAATCATGGGATGGGAAAGCAAATCCTCCTGAAGCATTAACATCTGTGAGGGACATCTCTACCAGACCCTGTTGGAATGACTTTGCTCTGGAACCAGAAGTCAGGTGGTGGTTTCAGGCCACAGCTCTTCCAAACATGAACACTTGCTGCAAGGTTTTCGAGGTAGCACTGGACCAGAATTTCAATGGAGATTCACAGCCAGCCATCCCAGCAGGAATTTGCCAAGCTCCAGCATCAAAAGAACAGTGAAGACAGGTGGCTCCTGTCTCCAAGGACACCTCACTGAGCCAACTCTGACATCACCTGGGCCAAGGCTGCCATGGACAAATTATCCCAGCATTTATAACAAAAACACCTCAGGGAACGGGCACAGGGCTCAGTTTGTCCGAACACATGAGAACAAGGAAAAATGGAAATAAATTTCAAATTACACCATACCCTTAAAAAAATCCCCAAATCCTCTGAAATTTTCTCTAAGTCTGTCCAGAATACTTTAGGAACAGCTCCTCAGTGAGGCCCTTACAGCTATAAATCCAACAGACACAATCCCCTGAGCAGAGAAGCTACAGGAATGAGGATGCACAACAGATGCAGTGCCATCCAGACTGTGTTGTATGGAAGTAAAGAGAGGTCAGCTTTATTTCCAGGTACAGGGAGGGTTACAGTATTATTTTTCCTTTTCCTTAGCAATGTGAGATGAGTGTAGAAAGGGCTCCTGTTCTGGTGTGAGACGTGCACGTTGCAGGGGACACCAGCACAAAGGCAAGAGGCCCAGTGACAGCTTTGGAGCCAAGAGATGACAGGGATGACTTCAGCCTTTCCCATGTCTACAAGCTGGAACTGATTAACTGAGGATGGAGAGTGGGCCAGGACACCAAACTGGCCAAGCTGCCCTTGGGCACTCTTGCTGCCTGGCCTGTTCAGGGGAGGCAAATCTTTTCTTGTCCTTGTGCCTCCCTTCCCATGTGGGACAGAAGCTGAGGAGCTCCCTTGCTTTTCCTGTCCCCAGCCTCTGTAACAGCAAAGAAATAATTAAGATAATAAAGCATCAAGCCCTAAACATAGAGAAAGCCTCACCAGGAATGCACCTTCTCCATCCCCATCATTTAAACACCCACAGCAGCAGAGAGTGGTTATGAAGCACTTAAAAAACCAAACACCCTGGTGGGCTGAGATCAGGATGAGAAACCTCATCTCCACAGGTAATTTTTCACTAAGTTATAAAGCAGGCAGAACTGTGACTTTGAATGAAAGAGCCAACTCAGCTTCCACTGGAGCTCCAGTGCTGCTGTGCCAGCATAAATTTTAATAAAATACCAATATAAATTTAGTCTTTTTACCCCTTGAAATGTTGCTCTATATAGAATGAGACTCACGGGCCTTTAAATAACAGCCTATTCAAGCATTACAATGAGCTATTTTGCCCACGTAAGTAGATACTTTATTCCAGCAACTCGACAACGATTCAGAGAGCTGCCTTGCCCTGCTCTGAGCCACAGAGCCACTCCACATCTCCACAAACTGATCTGTCAGGTATGCTACTACTACAGTTTCTTCTTTGGCCTGTTAGTCTGTGCCCTTTTCACCAAGCTACTCACAAAAATCAAAGAGCACATTTTTATTCAAAAGGAGCCTTTCTGACACAGCACAGATTTCAACTGAGATCAGCCTGAGAGATGTGTATATTCCTTCATATTCAACGTGTGTGCCCAGTGAATTCAGCTCCAGAGCAGAGCCAAAGGCTCCACAAAGACCCTTCATTGCTTGCTGTAGCTACAAGCAAGGTCTGTGCTACAGAGATGCATCTTTATAAGCCTATTTAATTTTAATACCTTTAAATTATGGCACTGATTTTACAGCTGAGGTAGGAAGTGACATTACCATTTGTAAGACATTTATTTCTAACCTGCTCCAAAAGGCTGCTTTCCCCATGAATTTCCACTGCATGCCTTTATAACCCATGTAGAACTTGGCTTGCAAAGTCAACCATAAATCAGTCACAGCAAACCAGAGGTGAGATACCCTTTTACATGAACACATCGCCCTCCGAGTGCTTTACCTCGAAGAGGCAGAGCCTTGAAAACCCAGAGCTGCCTTATTTACAGCTCCTAGGAGAGGGACATTATTTCAGAATTCAAAGTCTCGGTGGTTAAAGGAAAGAAAGAGCAGTTTCCAAACAAAAGTATCAGCTGGTTTTGCCTCCTGCTGACATGAATTCGTCTGTGGGGCTTGCATGTTATGTTATGTGAGGCAGCAAAATGGTGCTGAACAACACAAGACAAGTTGGCATCTGCCCCATGGGGAATGTGCTGAAAATGCAGAGTAAAGGGAAAGGGGAGAGAGAGCATCGCTGGGCAGAACATGTATAACCTCTCCCCTTCAGAGCAGGCACACCAGTGATCTCCTCTCAGAATGGGAAAGAGGGATATGTTACATAAAAGCGCAGGTTTTTTATATCCTGTCTCGTTTTTCTCAGCATCCCCTGGGCTCCTCACAGTGCCAGCATCGACTGTAAGGGAAGCAGGGAAAAAGCTTCTCCTGACTTTACCCCAAACGTGGCAGGGAGGGGAAATGATGTAAAGGCAAACAACGCTGTAGGCAAAAAATACCATAGAGGAAAGTCCTGAGACAGAAAACCACAACTGTTCAAGCAATGTTACAAGCAGGGCCCACCAGCAGGAAAAGGGACAGGGCCTCCTGGTCAGAAAGGCCACCTGGACCAACCACTGCTCAGGCCAAAGAACAGCTGTCCTGAACATCCCCGTGGCAGAAGGCAGCTCTGGCACCTCCCCTTGCTGAGAAGCAGCAGATTGTTTCCAGGACAGAGCTGGCTTTTGTGCCGACATCACAAATCCACTTCAGAGACCTGAAGTGGAACAGCTTGTTCTCCTGTCCGTGGATTTTCACAACCGTGCAGCCTCGGGAGCTGCCAGGCTGTGCTGTGATGGATGGCCTGGTGTCCAACACAGCCTTTCTGGAGGAGAGCAGGAGCCAGGCTGCTCTCACCAGGACAGCTGCAAACCTGGAGAAGGGGTGAGGCAAGAAGGAGTGGCTGTGCCTACTGCCCACTTCCACCTTGTGCCTTGTGCCACAAAGGCAGGAGCACTCAGACAGGAGCACTCAGACACCCCCTCTGAGCCTTTATGACTCTGAAGAGTCCTCTCTAAACAGGTGAATCGGCTCCAGAAATTTTAGGGAACACTACTGATGTGTGGTAGCAGTATGGTAATCACTGCTGTCAATTCTGCTCCCACATAATGTGAAATAACCAAAATATGGACAGAAATGTGGTTGGTGTCAGTTTACCCTCTCTTGGTGTAAGAAATACCCCACACTTGGCTCAGCCACAAAGGGCATCTTCAATCTCTAAGCAAAAGGCATTGGAGTGACCTTGAGGGAACACAAATTGATACTGAGTGACTGGCCCAAACTGTTTAAATTTTACTCTGCAGCAGCTGGGATGTGATTCTCACCTGCTGAACCAGAAACAGACTGCAGCATTTGCTGAAGACAAGCCTTGCCAAAGGGCTGCCAAGCTGGGAGGGACACTCCATCTCCTCCAGGTCACTGTGCTTTCCCAGAACAAAACAGTTCTTGGAAAGATTTCTCGCAATTTCAGGCCCAGCGTGAGCATCAAATTTATTCCTCTTAACTCACAGAATGTCTCAGAGCATCACAACTTTATGATGAGGCCCCTGCCTTCCCCTCCAGGCCCTCCAAGCTGTCCAGATGATGACTGTGTGGCAGTGACAGAGTAACTGAGGCTGGAGAGGACCTCCAGGTGCTTGTCCAACCTGCTCAGGCCAGGGCCCCACATCACAGGTAGGTCAGGTTGCCCAGGACCTCACCCAGTTGAGTTCTTAATGTCTCCAAAGTTGGAGTCTCCTCACCTCCAGTGATCCCCATTTCAGCACTTACCTGCTCTCATGGTGGATTCCAACCACCCTGACATCCTAAATTCCTAAAAATGACAAGTCTTGGGCTCCAGCAGCACAGCCCTAGCACCGTGGTACTGGTTATTCCCTTTGGTCAGAATTTCTTCTTTGACCTGAAAGATGTTCCTCATTTGTCAGTTCAGATGGAGCACTCCCACAGGAATGCCATCCCTCCTACAAAATGCCATCTCCTGGCATCTGTCAGCTAGAAAATTCCCAGCTGTGTTTTATGTGATAAATCCACTGCTCCCATCAGAGATCTGCCCTGCCTCAGCTGGCTGCCCTTCACACTGCACTGCTTGCTGCCCAGGACATTTTGATAAAAATGCATGTCTGATACAGGCTGGAAAAGGAGGGAAAGTTGTAGCACTCAGTCAACAACATGGACACCTTCCAGCAGCAAACCAACGCCTTCAAACAGTGATGGATCACAGGCAAGCAGAGCCAGCTTCTGATTGCTCTTGCACTGACTGAGCAAACAGTACCAATAAAAATGCAAGGAAAAATAAAGGCAATAATTTGAACTTGGCTTAGGCCGTGTGTCTTACATGGACATGCAGGCAAAAAAAAAAAAAAAAAAAAAAGAAGACTCATACAGGTAAATTGAGATTGCACATCTGTAAATTAAGGCTGAAAGAAGAGGTCAAGTTATAACATTTTTGCCACCTAAAAGCAGGGCTTTTTTGACTACTATAAGCAGCTCATCTAAAACATGTTCCTGAGTTTCACAGCAAAATTCAGTGTACCCTCACACTCACTACGGGATCAGGCACAAAGCAAACAGAAGAACTTTGAGTTAAGACTGTCAATCCAAACAACAATAGGAGCTGTAATCCTGTGTCTGATGAGCTGAGTTTTCCAAACACAACCATATACTCAAAAGGTGCAACTGAAGTATTTCATTCTCAATATCAGCTGAAGAACTCTGAAGCATTTTGGTGGTGTAGGAAGAAGCCTACCAGGAGCACAACCCTTTCTAAATCCCCTTGGGCTGACTCCAAGTATTTAGATAAGACGCATGGACCAATGCCAAACCCCTCCCACAGGCAGAACTCAGCTATTTGGGCAAACTATCCCAACAACATCCAGAACTGTCAGAGGTGAAGGATGCACTGGTTTGCTGGCAGGAAACTTTCAAAGAGAATCATTAAGCTCCATTTCATTCATCCCTGGAAGTGGATGCCCCGTCCCTGGAAGTGTGCAAGGCCAGGCTGGATGGGGCTTTGAGCAACCTGGGATGGTGGAAGGCACCCCTGCCTATGACAGGGGGGTGGAATGAGATGGGCTTTAAGGTCCCTTCCAGACCAAACCATTCCATGATGATCCTCTGATTTCACTCTGCAGTGTTGGACACTGCACTGCCCTGCTCATGGAGGGTAAATGTGACTCAAAAGGGGCCAAGCTGGGGTGCAAGAGCATTCATCAGTCTGCACCTTTAGCTACTCCTCCTGCCTGGAGGGCAGACACATCTGGAATCTCTGTCTGACACTTCTTTCTCCTTGAATTATGCAAGGTGCTGGCCCCTGTGCTCCTTCCTCTTCAATGCAGAATTTGGGAAGGGTTAAAAAGTTGGTGTTGGCCTCAAGTTGAGACACTCTGATTTGCCCTACAAAAACCCCAAGAGCAGACCTGGACTTGAAGACCCACTGCAGGAAATTTTACCCTTTTTTTAGTCTTTTTCTAAGAGATTGAGCTGGTCCAGAAGAGCCGCTGGACACAAGAATGACTCCTGAGGATGGGAAGGTCCCAGAGTCACCTCAGGAGTCCTCCTGGAGTACACCAGAGCTCTTCAAGTCCATTAAAACCAGCACATCTCACTTTCCACAGGCAGCAGCGTTGGGCCCTTCATCATACAACAAAAAGGATCCCAAGCAAAATGGTTTATTATCAATTAAAGGTAGGAAACTACAAATCACACTTCCAGAGGCAGAAGCAGAGCAAAGCCTGCTGAATGCATCCCTGGGAAACACTGGTACCCTCTGCACAATTAGCCATGCTTCAGCAATACATTTAGTAGAATTATCTGAGGATCAAAATTACTAAGTGTTCCATGAAGGCCCTGGATTATTGTGCTATGGTGTTGTGTCAACAAGACAGAAAAATAATGTATGAGAAAAAAATACCCATATTAGAGTAAAAGGAGGATTGTGCTCTCACCTGCCCCATTACTATAGCTCCAAGTAATCAAACATGGATATAATTTTGCTGTTCCTTAAAACGAAACAGTTCAGCACAGAATAATGGCTCCTGCTCCAAACCAGTGTGACAAATCCGGGGCTGTACACACCAGGCAATCTACTTCGTTACTGTTTCAATAAAAATGATTTCATGGGTTCTTTTTTTCTTCCTCCCCTGAGACGCCAGCATATTGGTGATTACTTAGGATTATAGCAGTGCTCATTCCATTAAGCAATCCAATTCACCAGGCATTGCTGATTTAGACATGCAGTTCCACAAAAGGCTTGGTACTGCTCTGTGTTTCCTAGGAAATGCAAGGCCCAAAGAATGGGATGCAGAGACTGGGAAGCTCCCATCAACTGGAATGCCTGCACAGCCTGAGGACTGAGATCCTGGGAGGAATTCTCTGCTGGCATTGATAGGAAAAAGCTGCCAAAGTCCATGGGATGGAGTAAGGGGAAATTGTTTTCAACCTGTGCTGTTGCCATCCAACAGAACTGCACAGCAGGTGGGAGGAAAGCAGTCAGAAAGTGGTCGCTGAAAAAAATGCCAGGACATGAAAGAATGACCCTCACACACTGAGATGTCCAAGGCAAAAAAGGGGCAGTTCATTTACAGACCTCGACATATACAGAATTCCAACAGTGACCATGGATTGGAGGAAGAAAATCGTCGTCTCCAACCGCACCTTGGTCAAACCAACAGTCCATCAATTCTCTCCTCCCCCAGAAAGGAATGCAAAACAATCATTGTTTACATGAAAAGTGCCTGAGAAACTCACTTTTTGAGAAACTCCATCTCAAAAAGTAAACATCAGAAGGCTGAAGGAGAACTTTAAAAAAACAGAGCAACACATGAGAGTGTGTTTGTTCCCACTGCTCACTGCTGCTCGTATCCTCTTCCCATTTTTCAAACGTCCAACGCCAAATCAAACTCGATGGAAGAAGCCGTCTTGGACCAACGTATGTCACTGCACACCCAAGACATCTTCCTCTGAAGAGAACCACAAAGTTCCCACTAAAAGGGAAGCAAAACAATGTTTTCATACCACGTTTTATTTCACTTAATCACAAGACAAGAACAGCTTCTCCAAATGTGCTTTTTCTAGAAAACGTGTTCTTTACCAGCCTAGCTGGGCAAATCACAGCGCTTTGTGCTGACCTCAGTATCTCTTCTACAGCCTGCAGGAGATTATCTGCTCCAGCAGTTGAAGAATCCTCCTAAAGACAGAAAAACCTCGTCTCTGATAAACAAACACTCTGTTAGCATTCCAGCCAAAGCATAAGAAGTTCACTGCAGAAGCTGGATTGATTATGTAAGGCATTGATTCCTGCCTCACACATTTTTTTGCTCTATAATAAAGATGTTTGAGAGCCAGAAATTCAGCAGCTGCAGTAATAGATGGAAGAGAACTTACTATAACTAGCAGACAATCTGATCCCAAATTTGAATTTTTTCCTTCTTTCAAAAGCATAATTAAATAAGGGGGGGCTGAAATAAATCTGCTTAATACACCCTGAATCATTTCACGCTGGTATAAAGCAAAATTCAAGGGACTGAGGAGAGATCAAAACAGAACCTTTGCCTGCATCAACCAAAATTGACAGCCACACTACTAAGAAAAGCACCACAGTAAAGCAAAGCAATAATCTTAATTTACTGCTGAATCTTTCAGTTCTATTTCCTTCCCTTGCTTTCCTTGGAAAGCCCATGTTTTATTTATGATTAGAGGAACTTATCCCTGAAGGGCATGTCTCACCAAGCTGATCTTTTAGGGGACAAAGTAAATTTAAGATGAACTTGGTCTGCTTCAAATTGCCAGAATGTTATTTGAGCCCATGAATTTCTATCAGGTTGTCTCAGTCAGTTGCTGTTTCTGGGTTATCGAGGAAGGAGCAGGCTCTGCTGCTGCGATTAGGAATGGTTTACTTTCACTCAATACTTCCTTTCACCATCAAAGACTCCTTGCAAACATAGTAACAGACTCCAGAGAGACAGCAAAAGCTCCTTTTACTGATAAACTAAGCCAAAGCTCTGCAAAAAAAAAAAAAAAGAAAAAAAAAAAAGAGTTAAAAATCCATCCACTTTTTTTTGTCCCATTTCATCCCACACAGAATTTCAAGGGACAGATCATTATCAAAGGTACCAAAAGCACTTCAGAACAACAACAAAAAAATAACACACCGCCACACACACCTCGAACTCCAGCACTCCTCGTTCCTTTTTCAGCTGACCTAAAACCCTTTCTAGGCTATCCTAGACTCCCTGGAACTGGACAGCTTAGGAACGTCAGCCTGGAGTTATCCACCCACACACTGCACATCCCTGTTCCACCCCTGGAGATCAAACAGGATCCTTCTCCTCACCCCAGCTTGCACGTTTCCAATGGGAGCAGCGGACACGGTCTCTTGAGCAAGCTCAGGCTTATATTTAGCTCCAAAGTACAGATTTGACAAGTGTTTATACCTAGATGGAGAGTCAGTAAGCTCCACTGGAGGCTCGACATTTGATTTAATTGGCACCATTTGCACCAATGGTAGGAGGGTTCTTCATCAGCAAGGGCCAGACCTAAACAAATGTTATGAGGTTTTAGCTTTTGTTCCACACCAAAGAGATGGATATGGAAGGAAAGATGACAGTGTACTGCTCAGTACATCAGTTTGTTTGTCTCCTGCCTCCAGCAGATGAAAGGAATCCTACCCTTGCCCGATGACTAAGTAGTTCAAGGGAGGGGGAAAAAAAAAAAAAACCAACCAAAAAACAACCCAAGGATTAGTCCTATGAAACTGCCCTTTCTGGAGCTAATCAAATCTTATTTGCACTAATTTGATCCTTATTAGACTTTTCAAGGAAGATTTTCCCTGGGCCATCAAAAAAAAAAAATTCTTTTTTTATTCTCATGCTGTTTGGAGGATGAGAACACATTTACACACAAAAAGCAAACGATCCCCAGATTTTGCAGCAACCCTGAGATGCTGTTGGCACAGAAAATCCTCTGAAAGCAAAGGGACCAGGATGGAGAACCTGCTGTTGGCCCTAACTGCAAATTTTTGTTTAGCTCTTCCTTCCACTGTTTGTTCATCCCGTTAGAGAACTCTTACCACTTGCAAATAATTTAAATCCCTGCCAGGACAATGCTGAGTCAAATGCTTCACTATACAAGGCTATTCTCTAAGTACCCTTCCAGATACTTGCATCAAGACTTTACCTCCAGCTTTCTCAGCTTTATCACACCAGCTTTAAGTTCTGCCAGCTCTTTCAGAAGTAAGTTAACACTCAAGTGTCACAAAACAGCCTGGAATGAAAAAATGGACATGCCCATCAAAAGCTACAAGAAGTTTGTTATGAGAGCCCAAATTTTCCCACATTACACAGCTCTGAGAGGTCTGAGCTGTGAAGCTGAAAGATGACAGCTCATCATAGCTCAAACTTCTCATCTCAGGACAGGGCACAAATACTTGTGGAATAAGGAACAGCAGAAGTAAAGAAAACATTCCAAGTGTGAAGAATCAACGCAAGCTCAGCTCTCTGAATTTGAAGGACGAACAGAGGAAAAAGGTGCTTCAGATCCCACTGTTCTGCAGGCAAGCATGTGCTCACACAAAGCCAGCTCCAAAGCTAAACCTCCAGAATATACTCTGGATAAAGTAACATCTCTCCTGCCCTGCTGCCCTGCTCCCTGTGTGGAGAGAAGCAGGTGAAAATTAGAAAAGAAAAAACATCACAACACAATAACACTGTCTCTCAACAGCAGAGATATTGCTGGAAACCCACAGAGTGTTGGGCACTAATTAAACACTGCTCGTTAATCAGGCATGGATAAAAAGCAGCTGTTCTGCAATACAGGCATAGAAATGTTGGAGACATTTCCTCCCTTTCCACCAACCTCTTACTCAAAGTGGTACCAAGGCCAGCATCAGATCAGGTCAGCTTTATCCAGGTGAATCCTGAAAGCCAAGGATGGAGTTTCTGCCTACTTCAACAGGAAATACCAAAAATTCCCCAAACAAACCCCCCAAGCAGCAACTTGAAGGACGAGGGCGTTGACCTTTTTCACCCTTTTAAATCAGCTGTAGGGGAGCACTGTTATATTCACCTCCAGCTGAAAGACAACTTCAGAGGTTCTCAGGAGATGTAATTGCAGCTTGTAGCTACTGCAAAGGTTAATGCCAATGCAACAAACAGAGCAAGCCCACAGAGCATTGAGTTTCTTCAGGTTCCTCAGCTCTGAGTGAGTGCTGAGAGACAGAGTAGAGGTTTGAAAGCTCTCAGTAGCATTTTGTGTCATGCACAGGAAGACAATTCAGAGATTTACAGGCAATTTAAAGAGATTTCAACAGAGAGGATTTGAGCATCCCACTAGTATTGGCTTGCACACATGCATAGTGAATGGTGGAGCCTGACCACCCCAAAACAGGCCACAGCAAACAGCTGGATGGCCTCAGAGAGACTCTAAAACACCCTCTCTAAAATGAAAAGTCACAGTTCAGGGCAGACTCAGTGCAATTCTAGCAGCTCTCTCTTACCCATCACATCTGGGGCAGGGAAACATCATTTAGTTAATGGAGATGTGAGGCTTGGCAGCATGGACTAAGGAGAACAGACTGAGAGCTGCTGCTATTCCTGTCCCTGCTGAAGGCAGCTTTGGGAGTGTTCCCCATCCTCCTATCTCACCCTCTCATGCCCCAACAGAGGGGACATTCTCTATCCAGATATTGTCTCCCCCTCTCCAACTAGAATCTCCAGGCACTTCTGTAAAACAACTCACAGCCCACTACTGCAACAACAAAACATCCCCACAATTCCATGAAAAGCACCAGATATTTTTCCTTCAAGAACTTCCTGGTATCACACAAAGTGCAAGCTTCTTCTTCTTTTTTTTTTTTTTTCCCCTCTCCTAAAACGAACATTTCTTAGGCTTTGAAGCATGAAATAAGCAAGCCCCATAGAGAATGGTATTTTTAGCTTCCAGGATCACATGATGTGCCAATGGATTCTGTCAGGATCATCAGTCTTGCAAATTTAAATTGATTGAAGTAATAAGAGCGCTTGGCAAACATACCAAGCTGAAATATATAAAAGGCCAAAACTTCTAATCAGACAGCATGAAGTCAATGCAGTTCTCTTTATAACACTTCTAAACAATTCATATTTGCTGGGGAAAAAAAAAAGCTTGCTGTGTTGCAAAATTATAAAGCATTTTTGTCTTGTTTTTTCAATTCTTTCATAACCAGTTAATTTTTTTGTCATCGCTCTGTCCTTTCTTTCCAAATGTTTATATAAATCAGTCTGATCCGCATTAAGAACTAATTAATTCAATATCAAAGAATAATTTCTACTACAAACAAACAGCTGGATCCTTGCAGTTATCTTTGCATTATTCTTATCCTGGATGGATGTGCAATGCAGTATGTAAAACAGACAGAAATGTATGATGAAATACTCTGACAAGGCTGGATTTAGACTGATCAAAGGCAGAACAGCCAAAGAAAAATTTCAAAACTTTTCATCTTTGCTGTGGTTTTATTTTTTTTTTTTGTTCACTGTGATCAGACTTTATTATAAACCCCAATGGACAGAGATTTTCCATTCCCATGGCCAGACATCCATCACCATTCCAACTTCAGCTGAAGGCCCACACCTCCTGAGTATCCATCCACAAGCATCCCCTCTACAAACACTGGAGAGGATTAAGGGCAAGAAAAACTGAAGTAAACAAGGATAACAGAAAAACTGGTATTCGTCAAGGTCAATGAAATTAAAGACAAAAATTAGCCAACCTGCATTGTCTTCTAGGATTTTAAGCTTCTGGTTGAATGATTTTGTGCTCTGGGACAAGATGCATTGACTGAAACACAAGATGTGTTTAGGAAAAAAACAGGCAACACATAGGCCAGGTTCTTTCAATTGCACCAGGAGAAATCCCCAACAATTCCATGAAGATCTGTGGGTTTTCACTGGGTAAAACCAAGTGAAAGATCTCCAATGATTGCCACTGTTATTCATGAATTACAATGCAAAGATAACCAGAATTTCTCATGAAGGCTGGTACCTTTTTATATTTAGAATATGAAATCAAAATTTCATTCAGAGGTAGAGTCTGTCAACTGAATCACATAACTGTGTTCAGAAGTAAGTGCTAAAAGAAGGTGAGTTATGGGCAAGATCTGCTTGACTTCAGCACCAAGGATGAGGTGCTAGAACAAGCCTGGACACCATGGAACAGTTTGCATTTAATCACATAACTAAAAATAACTGTCCTTCCTTTCCCATTGATTACTATCAGTAAATATTCACTTTGAGCTTGCAGTGACTTTCCCCAGAGCAGGAACTGACCAATTTCTGTCCAAGCATGGGAGGCTGGGAGCTAAGCATGGTGTCCAAGTTCACAGCAAGTGAACAGCAAGTCCAAGTTCAGGCATAAAATTTCATGTTCCCTTGCTAAGATCCAGAAACTGAGTCCAACTACACCCAGAGATTCTCCAGGGATTTCTCACAGCTTCAAGAAAAATTGACTGCTGTACTGGGGTTTTAATACATTTACATTAAAATTATTTTACAATGTATGTCTTAGTTTATATAGCAAATGTTAGACTATATAATAATGGGTATTTGTATATAAGGTAATACAAAAATAAAGGAGGTCAGATTAACCTTAATTGTCCCTTCTGGCCTTAAAAACCTCTGTCAGTCACAAGGCTTTAGGAACACTTAAACAGACTCAGCTGATCCAGCTGCCAGACAAACCCAGTCAAGGAATCCTGACCAGGTAAGAGCTCCCTGGCTCACACATCACTGGAATCTATGAATGGCACTGGTGGTAGCAGAACCCAGCAGCTCTGGAGGTTCTCCACAGCCTGCTGTGAAAATTCCAGTCCAGGCAGGATTCTTTTTCACTGGTGCAGGTGAGCAGCAAAAGTGGTAAAGGTTGAGCAGAGCTCACACCAAAGGTGTTTTAAACTTTTACTTTCCTGTTTCATCTCAGCAGATCACAAAGCTCAGATGTGAAGGAGACCTTCTTCTCCTCTAGCCAAACTACCAGAGAAGATAATTACTTGAGAAGTGGTTCCAAGGTAGAGCTGTCCTCATGAAAATTCAGAAAGACCTCAGAGGTTCAGTGATAGCTGGGAGGCTCATTTCAGGAGTCATCAAAACTTCTTTTCCCACATGCTTTCCAAGCAGACACACTTGGAAATTTGGATGCATTAGACCTGCATGAATTAGATCTGAATAGATAAGTAGGGAGATCCCATAGAGAAGAAAGTGTAGAGCTTGCTTTTATTTAGATATTTATCATGTTTCCTTTAATGTGTGTTGGATTAATGAGGAGTAAAATCATTAACAGATGATTCCACAGAGCTGGAAGAATGCAGAATACAGTTCATTTCCCCTACTAGCCACCCCAGGAGATTCATCTGCAAGTCCTCAAGAACTCAAGAATTCACAGAATCACCAATTGGTTTGGGTTGGAAGGGACTTTAAAGATTATCTTGGTCCAGTTCCCCTGTCATGGGCAGGGACACTTTCTGCTGTCCCAGGTTGCTCCAAGCCCCATTCAGCCTGGCCTTGGACACTTGAGGGATCCAGGGGCATCCACAGCTTCTCTGGGCAACCTGTCCCAGGGCCTCAGCACTCTGTGAGTAAAGAACTTCTTCCTAAAATCTAATCCCAACCTTCCCTGTCTTAGTTTAAAACCATTCCCCCTTGTCTTGAGCAGATAGCAGATGATATTTTTGTTCAAAGCCAATTTAAATTCCAAGTTACCACAAAGCACTCTAAAAGTGATCTCTCTTTCTGAAGTGTTTGTGTATCCCAAGGCTCTGATCCCAGTTACATCAGTGTGAACCTGAAATAAACTCCCATGCTGTAAAAGGAGTTATTCATAAGCAGCTACTTCAGGCTGATCCTAAGTTCACAAATGGCCACGGTTCCCAGCCTGGAGGAGAAGGTGACAGCTTAACAAGGCAATATTAAAAAAAGCACTTTCAACTTGAGCAAACTCTGTGTATTCTGCATCTAAAAACTAACTCGACTGTCCACAGGAGTGTATGTGTCAGATGCTCAAAATCTGTGCTATAAATAGGCTCCAGCAGTCTTCTGAAAAGCACCGAGACATGAGAATTGTCAAACACAGACAGAGCACCTAAATATTCAGTGATCTAATTTTGATCTCACTCACAGAAGGTATACACTGGTGTAACACTGTATTTTTTTTTTAAATGGAGAGAGGATTCATCTATACACAAGATTACTAACCTATATTTATTTCTATTTTTAATCCTTGTGGTTAATTATTTATGTTACATGGCATGTTTAAGATAAGAACATACTGCTGCTCTAGAAAAAACTAATAGAATAGGCTTTCCTGCTTTCTCAGATAAAAGAAAATAACAAAGATACAATCCTCTCTAATTTCATACAACAGTCCTGTCTTCCTGTGATCACTAAATTAACAGTGCTGCAATGGCTTTCAAATAGTATATAACATTTAAAGTTATTAGTCAGCTGTTTGCTTTTCTACAAAGAACTGAAACAACACACTCCACAAAGCAGCAGACAAAACCTGAGCACACCCAAGTGATCTGCTCTCCCAGCTTGAGTCTTTGTAGTCTGCAAGTGAGATCTGCAGACATGGCCATTGAGCAGGGCAGAAGGAACAAACACAGGCTGATAGATGAGCACCTGCAGATAAGTGCAGGCCAAGATCAAAATTAACTCACTTCATGCACCAGCAAGTGCAGTCGATTTGCAAGCAGATTTAAACAAGACAAAATACAGCAGAGGGGAAAAAAATAGACCAAGGGCTACTTCTGCAGCCCTGTCACCAGGCAACATCCCCACTCCTTTCCGTGGTTTTGCCCGAGTCAGGAATCCAACTCTGGAACTCCACTAATGCTGAATATCCAACCTGCAGACAACTCTGCCAGCATCAGAGCCTCTCTCTAAACCATGTGGCAGACAGCAAGGCTCTACTTTTCATCAGCTGCTTCTCCATCTCCCAAGGCACCAGAGTCACAGAGGGTTTGTCACCAACATGCAAAACTCAAGCTTTGGGACTCAATGAAAAAAATACATCGTTCTAGAGAAGACAGAAGTCAGCAGGCAGCTTCTTCGAGGCAGCTTCTCCACACCATGCAAAATGAGACCAGGGCACAGAGGAGTCGTGATCCCCCCTTCGAATTGTGCAAAGATTTTTGAACCTTAAACCGAAGTTAGGCCACCAAGAATGCAGCACGTCACTTACAAAGAACTAGAGGGGGGGGAAAACCTTAAAATATTAGTGAGTCACACTAAGAAGACACACTCTGATGATTATGAGCTTAAAAAATAATCCTCATGAATTTCAGAAAGGAATGTGATGATGACCTATCCAGCTGGGGCTTGGAATGTGGCAAAGGATGAAGAGTTAAGCTTGTTGGGTCCTTTCCCTGGGTGGCCATGGGGAGACACTTCCTCCTAGATACCATTTCTAGGTAGATCTGCCATCAGCCTGATCTAACCTAACCCCAGGAGTCACAGCTCCAAGTTTTTGTCCTTTATAGCTGATCATTCAGAATTTTCAGCCATGGGCTAGGTGTTGGGTTTGAATTCCAGCCCCTTCACTGTCCAGACCTCCCATGGATACAGCTGCAACTCTTGGTGCAACTCAGCAGCATTTTCATGTGGTGATAAAGTGGCAGATGTTTGGCTGCTGGGCCAATGTGCTGCTTAATGGATATTCTTGAATTCCCAAGGCTACAGGCCAAAAGGGAGTAGGCAAGATGGCCTGGATTAGACAAACTCAAACAATCTCCTGAACACTCACAATATTACACAAATACTTCCTCATTAGGACCATTAAACACACTTCTTGTGGTATTTGAACAGTTTCTCCTTCCTGATTCCTTTTGTCTCTTGTAATTTGTTGTGTAGGTGAATTTCTCAACCTGTGCCAAGGTCAGGGTAGTGTTTACAACGCATTTAAATCTAACTCCAAACGGTACCTGAGCCTTTGCTTGCCATATACCACATCTAACAATGTCACCATCTGTGAGCAATATGCTGACATGACTTCACTTCCTAAGCACTGGCAAAATGCTGGAGAGAAAGGCAACAAAAATTGCAAAGATCATTTCAAAGTCACTGATAACTTGGCCAAAATTTTTGCCTCATTATCTGCCCAGCTTTTGCCTTGATCTCCTCATAAAGGTAAGGGAAAAGCACAACCTTATCCTAGCATATATGTTTTAAATTCTTAATGGAGCAATGAAATATTGTATCTTTAATGTGGCTCTGCAGTCCCTGTTCTGTGAAGCAGTAAATCCTGAGGAGTAAGGAGGTGGCACCAAACCAAGGCCTGTCTGGAGCTCCAGGATGCATTTCACATCAACAATTTGGTCTGGTATAAAAAGCACTGGTCTCAGTTTTGGGAAATCAATGGCATTTTTAAACTTAGCCTAAAAAAGTTACAGGGAGCTTCACAGAAACAAAGGGGTTTGGAAGGGACCTTAAAGATCATAATGTTCCAGCCCCTCACCATGGGCAGGGACACCTTCCACTAGAGCAGGTTGCCACAACATCTTTGACAATGCTACGCTGGAGAAAGAAATTGGAAAGAGTGGAAAAATACAAACTTGAAGAGAAAATAAACAGGAGCAGTCAGATGTAACTGTGTCCTCTGTTCCCATCAAAATACCAGACCAAATAATCAAACAGGATACACGTAAAGGAAACCAGGAAAATGCCAGTCAGAGCTTCCTTGAGACTAAATCCCATCAGAGTAATGTCATTTCTTTCCATCACAGAATAACAGGTTGGTGAATAGTGAAGGACATGAGACATTACAGATCTTGATGCCAGGACAGCTCCTGACAGTGCCCAGCAGGATGTGACAGGGAAACAATTTAACTGGGAAGAAAAGTGCTCAGGAGTCAACCCTGGGCTTGCCATCAGTGGGTCCTGTCAGGCAAGAGGATATTAACTGAGGGACCTTTTAGCATTTGTTGTTTCCATAATAGGGAGCTTAATCGTTATGCTTAAAGTTATTTTAAACAAGGAGGCTCCAAGTACATTGAAGAAATAACTGGAATGATTTTAACAACACAGAGAAATCACCTGGCTAAAGAATTATTTGCAAAAGTGAAAGGTTACTCCCACCTAAGCGGAGAATCAGCTGTACAGAATAGTTCAGGGAACAACTGCAGTTTTCTAGAAGAGGACTGGGAGTTTAGAGGAAATCCCAAGCTGAAGCTGCATCACTTTTTATACAGTTGCCAAAAATTCAGACACAGAAGTGAGATGAACAATCCATTGTACATCAAGGACATGAAGTAAGTCTTCTCACCAAGGCTGCATGAGTCAGACCTCAACTGAAGACCTGGGTCCAATTTGAGGAACGAAATTTTAAGTAAGGTGATGGCTACTACATTGACTTCAGAAGATAAAGACAAGAAGCAAGTTTCCAAAAAGCATGACTACACAGAATGAGTGGAAGAACAAGAAAAAAAAAATCTGAGATCTGTAAGATATTGCTGCAGAGGAGGAGATCACAAGGTACTAGGACAAGAATTGGGTCTGAACTAGAGCAAGATTTAGAAAGAAAACCACATAAGAAAACCACAGTAAATGAAGCACTGGAACAGAATGCCTGGAAAGCTGGCAATCCCCACCACAACTGTTTTCAAAAATGGATTAGACATGCATCCACTGAGAATGATCCAGCTGACCCTGCCCACTAAGAAACAAGTTATCTCTCCACACCTCTGCCAGCTCTGCTCAAACTGCTCAAACCAGGGAGCTCACCAATAACAATTTTTGTAAAACTGGCCAAATCCCAAACACTGTAGACAGTCAAAACTCCAGACTCTGGAAATCTGCATTGCTGGCAAAAATATCAAAGAACCAACTCAGGTTCTGCCACTCGTCACCATGTAACTTCATTGGAGGGACAAATCATTATTCAGCCTGGGTAACATCCCACCTGAGAGAGAAGATCAGGGCAGACTGACTCACAATTTGGATGCCTGTCCATGATTTTGCCAAGTTTCAGGACAGCCTTTGTGGCTTCACACTTGTATCCGAGCTCCACAATTACTTTAAAATGTTCTGCTGTAATAGAATAATCAGAGGCAATTATAGAAGGTCAGGGAACAAGCAGGCATAAATATTCTGTTGGCTCCTCCTGATACTTCATGATGAGGAGCTTTATTAATGTGTCTGGGACACATCCCCCAGACCACTTCAGAAATGCCAAGGCTCCCTGGAGGATGGCACTGAAGGGATTCACAGCTTTCCAATGTCTCTTCAAAAAGGTAATGATGATGACGGTCCAAGAAGTCAACGAGAAAACTTTCCTCCCAAATCAAATGAGGGCACACACAGCATTAAAAACAGATGCTGTGGCAGTAGGATTAAGGCATCCTTTCACCAGCCTTGAGGCAAAGGTCAAACTTGGTCCGGATTTGCACCAAAGGCTGCATTCCAAGTTATTCCAGCTCTGAGCAGCTCCTTGCTCACACAGCTCCAAGCTGCTGGATATAATACTAGCCACTCCATATACTACTCCTTGTGCAGTGAAGACTACGGGCTCTGCTGTGCTTTAACCTCACTCATCCAGTGGGGAGAAAGTTTGAGTGAAATGTCACCATGGCCAAAATCCCCTAAATTGAAGAGGAAAACATCAGAACTTTCTCCACTCGTCTCTCAAGTCCACGCCAGGCAAGTGCAAGTTCAAATTCATGGGCTGGTTGCCCTTTTCCTCTGATCCACTTCATGCACAGGATATTTTACTTCCCCTGTTGCTTCCACTTTTATGTTCTGATGGAGCAGATGCCTTCACATCTCCACCCCTGGAAGATCTTTCAGAGGGGAAAGGGATAAACTTCAAAAGTACTTTATCTGGTACTTTCCAATATCAGCATATTTATAAAGAATATACAGAGTGTGAGTAAGTTGCCAGTTTTATCTGTAACCATCAAATTCAAAAGATCATCAAATAATTTATGAAAATCTATAAAGTCTATAAAGTCTATAATGATATGTTCCCCATCACCTGTTTTTACTTCTGTATCTATAATAAGATTAATCAACCTGACTAATTTTACACTAAATTATTGCTTTGCTCAGAAATGGAGGGAAGAAATATTTCTCTCTTGGACAATTAATTCCCCTGGTTTTGACACTCTTCTCTGCCACATTACAACTAATAAGTTACATATGATCACAATTAACATCCAACCTTTAACATCATCTCAGTATCAGCCACTTCTTCGCACCTATGCTTATGAAAGCAAAACTAAATTTTGTGTTTCATCTCCGGAGCAGAGCCATTCCATCCAGCAGCATTACATAAATGAGCTTGACACCAGTGGGAAGAGCCTAATAGATTTTGTAGGTCAGTGCTTCTGGCAAATGTTTCTCTAAAGACTCCTTGGAGTTCAAGGGAAAAAGATTTTCAACTAGATTTTTGAAGGCGCAGTCCAGTAAAAGTTAATAAGAGTGGGGAAAACACAGGAAAGGGAAAGACCTCGATTGAATTGAAAATATTTCAAAAATTCAGGGCAGGCGAGGACAAAATAAAAAATATTCCACAGAGAACAACTCAAAAATAAAAATAGCAGCAGTGGCTAAGAACAGGTCTTCAAAGGCATGTCAGACTTTACAATACTTTGTGCAGCAGCGGTGACTGAAGAGTCTTCGTGTTGCTGCCACATGGTGACTTTGAAACCTTGCATTCGTTTTTGGGGAAAATAAATAAATAACAGAAACACACACAGCAGAATAATAAAATGCAATCATGGGATGGGTGCTTTAAATCCTATTTATAAACCCCTGGGGCGTATTTCCTTGCTCAGTGCAGTCACCACAATGTCAAATTCTAATTTGCAACACAGGTCACAAATGTCACAACTGGCAACAGATGGATGGCATGAGTGATAAAAATATTTTTTTAAGGACTTAGCCTTTAAAATAAACAGAACTGGTAGCATTTCTTTATTGCCTGTTTTAAACCTTATAGTTACACTGAACATTAAATTCATCAACAGACAAACTTTTATGCCTTATATGAGCCCTCTTGAGCACAATGTTTTCTTTCCCTGGGCTCTGAGATGTCTGCAGAAGCCTCTCCCTGACCTGCAGGACAAAGAGGGAGAAGCTTACTTTTCCTTCTCTGGGCACCATAACATACTTGTGAGCCTAATAACATCCTTGCAAAGATAAAATATTAAATATTATCATTACATTACACCAGTGAAGAAATAAGGGGCCAACAGTCAGGCACCAGTTTTCTACAAGTACAAAATTAACCTTGGATTTATTATTTCAAATAAGAGGAGATGATCATCATGAATATTTGATAACATTTTCTGTAGCCATAATAAAACAACTCCATTCTCTCAACTTTTTAAAACTGCAAAGTGTTCACAAGCATCGCCAGCATTGCTCTACAGATCTTTACCAACAGCTGTGGTTCTCCAAAGTAATCTTTTATTCATTGAATTTCAGACCAAAACCTGAAACTGTCCTGTGGCATCACTTTATGTTTTTTCACTGCATCATCTCAAAGTCCCAAACAAAGGCAGGTGTACCCTGTGAGGCTCCTGGCATCCCACTACAGCCTGAGGAAGCAGCCAAACAGTCCAAAGCCAAATTCTCTCCTCCCAGGATAGTATCTTATCTCCATGCTGGAAGGAATTACAAAATAAAACATGTGTTAGCTCCACAGGGTGTTTATTCACAGTTACCAGGCCAACATTTTGTTCTCTTTCTCCTCCCCTCTCTCCACAAAATCAGGGGGTGGGCAGGACCTGCCTCCAAGATTTCATGGGAGTTGCCATTGTTCCTCAGCAGAAGAGCCACACCCAAAGAGCCAGCAGCAACAGAGAAAAGAAATCCTACAACAGCAAAATGGACAAAGACACATCCCTACAAACTCATGGAAAAAATTGCCATTAAAAGCTACTACAATAGACAAACCCCAAGAACTTCCCAAAGCACACATCAGTGGTGGGTGGAAATGCACCAGGAACCTCCATTATCCTCTTCCCTGCACATCTCCTGTTGGTCACTGTCTGAAGCTGGATGTTAACTAGATGTGTCTTTGACAAGATCCCCAAAAATGGTATGCAGCACACCTCATCTCCAGGAATGAGGTAATTCTACAGCTTTTCCACTCTCAGAGAACCAAGAGCCCCCTGTTTCTAGCTGGGTTTTTATAAGGTCCTTCTATCCTTAAGTCCTTCTATCCTTCTATCCAGAAGTCCTTTTATCAGGACTTCTGTGTTTTCTAATTCCTGGTAATTTTACTTGGATTTGGCCAACAGATTCAAAAGCTACTCGGGGAGGGAGTAGGGGGAGAGAGATGGTGTTCACATAAGCCTTGTTTCCTTAAGAAACCAGGTTAAAAAAACCAACAGCTGAGGAGTTACAAGACGTTCTGTAATCTGCTTTTAAAACACCCAGGAACGAGGCGCAAAGTCCTAACGGGGCATACGAGGGTGTGTTTGACAAGGAGCAAGTGCTTACATTAAGGAAAACAACATCATCCTTTAAAAAACGATTCCGTGATAAAAGAGAGACCCAGCAGCAACTCCAAAGAGAAAGAAAAATTCTTCCATGATAAGAGAGAGCCAGTAACAACTCCAAAGAGCTCGGTCACAGACCTACCAGAAGGCACAGGATGATTCTTGCCTTTCTAAATCATCCCTTTCACTCTCTTGCAGGCCTTAACAGACTGCTACAAAAATACCATGAATTATAGAGTATGAATGATGTCAAAGCCTTTTCTCAGAGGAAGGCTGGGAACAGCAATCATGTATTCTTCAGTTTGGGAATACAACTTTTGTTCATAACCTATAAAGAAAAAAAAAATGCTCTGCACATCAAAGGCACCAAATACATTTCCTTTAAGATCATCCTTTCAACCAGCCCAGTCTAACACCACAGACAGGCAGAGAAGGGAGGCTGCTGGATGAAAAGGAAACTCAGGACCATGGAGAGCAGCTTAAGTAACCGAAATACACAGGGAAAGCATAAACACAGCAGAAGATCCAGTGTCTACACAGCCAGTTCAAACTGCACTGTGCAATTCCAGCTGGCTTTCAGAGACACCTGAATGTGACAGAAGATGGCTGTAACCCTCAAATGAAGTCCTGTGAATCTTTCTTTATGTGCAAGGAGGATATCTGGCAACTCAGGCTGCTCTAAACTGCAATTTCTGCCCAGAAGACCAAGTAGGGAAACAGAAAAACTTGGGGACCACGAACAGAATGAGATTACTTGCTTTAGGCAGCCCCACACCATCCATCATCCACAGGGAGGATGCGCAGGGCAACAGTCATTAAAGCACCAGAGGATTCTCCTGCCTTAAGGTGATCATTTTCCAGGTATCACACTGCTTCAGCATGGAGAGGATGAAAAAAGCCATTGAAAATTATCAGAACCTTGACATTGTTCTCCAAAGCTGTGTCTGTCAGAAAATCATATATAAAAGGGCTTAAGTTTTGTCTGCAAGTAAACCAAAAATACCCTCAGCTGTGAGCACCCCATGTCTGGGAGCAGCCTTGGAACTAAAGTAAATCTGAACCCAGCCAACTGAGCTCCTGTTCCTACAGCAAATTTGAAATTCCAGCTAAAATAAGAGACCAAAGCCAACACCTGTTCATAATGTGCAAAACAACAGTGACAGGTTTCTTCTACCATTCACTTCCCTACACAGGGCAAATCTGGAAGCTGCACTACCCAGTTTTCTCTGCCTCCCTAAAGCAATAAACTATAATGAATCTCTTACCTCCACAAAGTGCTACAAAACTTTCACTAAACAGCATAAATTTTTATACCAATAATAATTAAGGTGCACATTTTCGAGGCAGTGCCTCTCAAAGTCAGGCATGCAAAATCTGAGAGCAACGCAGCTTCACACTCCACTGCCCAGTGGTATTTCCAGGTCTGCCCAAGAGTCTCTGGCTCTCAGAGGAGTCACTGCTGTACCTGTGCACAGTGTGAACATCTAAGCTGAAGGAAGTTCTCTTGATTCTGCCCAAATGCAGACACCTTTTCTCCTGGCTGCCTTCTCTAAACCCACAGCCGGGGTTGCCTGTCTCCACCAGGATGCTCAGAACAGTTGCTCTGAATTCACTTCAAAGCAGAAGTGCACAAAAACACAGCTAGAAATAGAGTTGCCCTAATTTGATCTAATTAACCTCCTTTCCAGCACAGAAACAAACAGGATGCCTTGGAACACCCAGTTAAAGCAGCCTCCTCACCACTTCCCCCTGCTGCAGAGCATTTATGGGTGAAGGACAACTCCTGACTCTTTGAACAACCAGTCAGGGCTGCACCCCCAGAGCAGATGGACACAGGAATGAGTATTCCTGGAGACACAGCTCCATGAGAAGGTCAGAGGACAGCTGTGCACTCCCCTGCACACTGAGAGCAGCCCAGTGCTCCCTGCTTGGTGGAGCACAAGCACACACACACCCGTGCCTGCTGCCACAGGGCCCCCCAAGAAGAGGGACAGAAGGCAGGGCTTGTATGGATGAATCACCTCGACAGGACACATATGGCTTGGCACACCAACAGAGGCTCAGCTCAGTCTTTCAGCTGAAAAATGCCTTTTGTTCCTTCCTCCAAGGCTTGTTTTCCAGTGCATGTGAAACGTGGCACGTAGTTTAGTTACATTTCAGACCTCGACTCTTTTTCCTCAGCAGAAATGTTCTTGAAATATTTTATCTAATTCCTCACTTCTTTTTTTTTTTTTTCCTCCATTCCATCCCACCTTGGAAAGAAGAAAAAAACTGATAGGAAATTGGGAAACTTCATCAAATATGTCCCTGATAAATGCTAAGTTCAACCATTTTCCACCTGGTCTTTGTGTTAGCAGCTCCACTGAGCACTGAGCATTGAACAAAAGCTTTCTCACACATAAAACCAAGCCTCCTCATGTAGAAGTCCAAACCATGGTACAGAAACACCACAGGAAGTTCACCTTCCTGCTATCCACGCTGTCAGCACTCAAGAATTTCCTCTGGTGAAGCACTTTGAAGCATCCCACTTGCACACAAGCTGCTACAAATCCTGTAGCCCCTGTAACGTATCACACAACAGGTTATTTCTGGCACTGCAGAGAAAAACCCCAATCTGCACCCACACAATTCCAGGGCCGCACACTCCACATGCCAGGCTTTGTCTAAGAAAGGATCTTAAAGTTCCAGGATTCAGATATGTAAAAGAAAAGGGTTGCAATGACTGCACCTTGTCGACTGCTTTATAACAACTCTGCCATCTCACTTGGAGATGCAGAATATAAATCACACCACGAGGACTAATTTTCGCTCCCCGACAGAGAACATGTGTTCCAGCCTTGTTTCCATGCTTATCTTACACAGGCACAGAGGATTCCAGTGCTGTTCCTAGAACATTCAGGTGGATGATATGCCCACTAGCTGAAAAAGGCCTGAAGAGTTGTGTTCCCAGGAATCCTAGGAAAAAATCAGGCCCCAGTAGGAAAGTTTTGGGGTTTTTTCATGAAGTTGCCATCTACCCCATTAATAATAGAGGTGTGTTAGCTCTAGAAGGCCCCCAGAAGAGGGGGAGCTGTACTGGGTATTGCTTCAGCAGGAAATTGCTCAAGCAGTTCCGTGCCATAAGCAGCAAGAAGGAATGAAACTGGAAGAGCCACCAGGCTGGCCTCAAGCTACAATGTCTTTCTCCCTCTGGATGGAGGGTTCACTGCCAGGACTGAAACTGGTCTAAAAGTGGATCTGGGAGACGTCTTTTAGTGGAGTTTTACTGCCTCATGAGCTGCCATGCTGGTGCTTGCCTCTCCCTTCCTCCCTCCCAAAATGTAGCTGGAAACAAGAATCAAAACAGGCATGGGAGCTCTTCTTGTATCAGACAAAACAGACTGGACAGCTTTGAGACAAGGAGCAGATTTCAGATTGCCAGAAACAGCAGGAAACATCATTTTCCACCCTGGACCCAAAACCTCCTCCTTTGCCCCAGAATAGGATCCTCCTCCTTTGCCTCCACAAAAAGGACAGCAGAGGCACCTTTCTCACTTTCTCACTCTGCTACCCCTGATCCAGCCCAGCTGAGTGCTGGAGAGGGCAAGTCCATTTTACCAAAAGTATTTGCAAGGGAGGTCTAGGAAGAATCAATATGTTTTTAAAGGACTAACAGGAAGCTCTTTGTGTGGTAGACACACCAAAAGCCTGTCACCTGAGCACATCCTGCATGCCTTGGAATAAATTCACTGCTGGCACTGCTCTCACTTACAGCTCTGTGAAAGCCATACCCTGGGCATTAGCTCAGCATAACCTTGCAGCTTCCACCTCCCTGCAGTGAAATCTGCCACTCTGCACAGGGCCAGCCCAAACCTTTGGCCACCAGGGAGTCTCACTTCACCTCACCACAAGAAAAA
The DNA here is from genome assembly GCA_016584745.2 of Phylloscopus trochilus trochilus. Classification (NCBI taxonomy): domain Eukaryota; kingdom Metazoa; phylum Chordata; class Aves; order Passeriformes; family Phylloscopidae; genus Phylloscopus; species Phylloscopus trochilus. Next base: position 62,199,977 of record WQNJ02000001.1, on the reverse strand, counting down.
ACAATTTTCAGTCTCACTAAGTAGAGCTGGTCCACTTGGTAAATAATTTAACCACTCAGTTAAGCACTTTGCATTTTGTTCCCCCCACCCTACTCTCACATTTGCCACAGAGAGACACTGACTTTTTTTTTTTTTTGCAGGCATTTTCATTATTCATCGCTGTGATCATTCAGCAGCAGGTTTATGTGAAAAAACTCCTGCCACCAATCCTTCCACAAACAGTAAGTTCACTTTCATGGGTGAATTCCCATGCAGGCAGTTGAGCAAAAGCCCATCAATTTCCAAATGTGCAGAAGAAATAATTGCAAACCTTTAAAACCACTGTTAAAAAACAGGAATGCAAGCACTGGAGGGATAAAAGTCTGCCAGAACCATCTGTCACTCTGCAATATCATTTTACCACATTCAACCGAGGACCAAACACGCTGCTGCCTGCCTGAGTAGATGGGGAAGGCAACGTCAAGGAGACAGTGCTGGAAGGGCAGTCAAAATGAGGGGTATCCCTTCCATGCACTCCAGGAGAGCACAGAGGAGCTCATGGCACTCCCAGGCCATGTCCCCATGGGTTGTGTGCAGCAGCCACAGCCATTTCTAGGCAAAACAAGAAAAGAAGGAAGAGCAGCTCCATGCATCCATGATGATGCCACGTTGAGCACGGTTAAAGACACCTCTGGTGAGGGTTAGGTGAGGCAGGAGGGGACAGGGAGCTGTGCCACCATTCCAGCCAACATCCAGAGGGCCAGGCAGCCAGGAAGACTTTCTGTGACAATCACAGGATCATCAAGGTTGGAAAAGACATCTGAGATCAAGTCCAACCTGTGATCAAGCACCACCTTGTCAACCAGAGCAGAGCACTGAGTGCCACATCCAGTTGTTCCTTGAACATGTGACTTCACCATCTCCATGGGCAGCCCATCCCACTGCTTAACAACCCTTTCCATGAAGAAATCTCTCCTGATGTCCAACCTGAACCTCCCCTGGCACAGCTTCAGGCCATGTCCTCTCATCCTGTCCCTTGTTCCCTGGAAGCAGAGTCTGACCCCTCCTCAGCTGCATCCTCCTGTCAGGGAGTTGTGAGAATAGGAACTTTCCCCTTGAACCTCCTTTTCTCCAGGCCAAGTCCCTCAAGCTTTCTCAGGCACTCTTTATATGACTTACTCTTTATACTCTTCCCCAGCTCTTTTCCCTTCTCTGGACATACTCCAGACCCTCAAAGTCCTTCTTGTCATGAGAGGCACAGAAATGGACACAGCACTGGAGGTGTGGACACACTACTGCTGACCCAGGCCAGGTGCCATTGGCCTCTTGTCCGCCTGGGCAATCTGGATTCATGTCCAGCCACTGCTGACCAGCACCCTGAGTTCCTTTTCCAGCTTTCCAAACACACTGTCCCAGCCTGTAGCTCTGCATGGGATTATTGTGGACAAAGTGCACGACCTGGCAACTGATCTTCCTGAAACCCACACAATTGTCCTCAGCCCATCGATCCAGCCTGCCCAGATCCCTCTGCAGAGCCTCCTGCCCTCCAGCAGACCCACACTCCCACACAACTTGGTGTCATCCAAGAACTTACTGAAGGGACACTCGACCCCTCAACCAGATCATCGGTAAACTTATTAAACAGGAGTGGGCCCAACGCTGAGCCCTGGGATCACCACTGGTGACCCAAGAACGAGCACAGAAGGGCAGAGGAACTCAAAAGCGTGCAGAGAGCACGTGCAGACAGCTACCAAGTTATAGAGAGCATCTCCTCCACCTTTAGCACCGGGCCAGCTATAGCACCAGACTTGCTGTGCAGTCACCAGTGGAGGCAGAAATCGTTCCATCAAACTTATGGCTTGTTCTGAACAACCTCTGGCAAATTAGCATCACTCCCTCCACCTTACTGTCTCAATTTTCCCTGCCAAATAGGGGTAATTTTTCTCAAAATCTTGGCAGACGTCTTTATGAGGCGTCTTTAAGGCTTGGGAAATAATTCTTATTTAAATACATAAGACTTTGCAAGATTTTTGGCCATTACTCTCAGCCTTCTGCTAATTTCCAGCCTTAATTTATTCATGGCCTGTTCCTACCCATTTGCCTGTGTGCCAACATGCGATTTCAGTTTAAATAACTCTTCTTTCCTACATTTCCTTGTTCATCCTTCCACGATGTGTTTGGAGCAGCAGCCCTGTTCCCATCCTGGCCTAGACAAGCCCAGCTCTATCAGCCCCCTCTTGCAAGGATATGCTCTTCACTGCCCTGCTCACCATGGTGTCCTTCCCAACCTGGATTCATCCCTCCTGCCCACAGATGTCCAGAACTGCATCCATGTCCAGAACCACAGTTCCACAGCTGAGCTCCTCAGGGATTTGACCCCAAGGGGATGAATCAGCCCCTGAGGAAAGGCCAAGGACTGAAGCAGTTTCCTCTCCTCCCAGCTGATGAGACCCCTCAACTTCAAACAAGAATTGATGTCCCCAGGTGAGGGGAAGGTCCCATATTCCAGCTACCAGTGCAAGGCTGCCAGGCCATCCCCTTCCAGCACAAATAGAAATCCACACAAAGCCTGGCCCTATTCCACTAAAAAAAACAAACCTGGTCTTGCCAATATTAGTCAACAAAGGAATATTTATAAAATCTGTTTGGCTGAAGGAAATTACTTCATAAGTTACTGCTACCAGTGCTGACATACAGCCATACTTTTTTTTTTTTTTCACCCAAACAGAGAGGCAAATCTGTGAGAAAAAGCAACTACAACAGGACTGCATCTTGTGCCATGACATCCACTTGTGCCCCAGGGCTGGGGGGGGAGAAAATTGTTAAATTGGTAATCTGCAATCCAGCCCTTGCTGCAGCACACCCTCCCAGGGCATAGCCCTCCTATGGAAAACCCTTGTGGGGGGGAAAGGGAAAGCTTTGAAATAAAGCTTATTCCAGGGTAGCCTTGCATCTGGAGTCCCTGTAACCCCAAATTCTACCAGGTGGCACAGGGACAGCTGCCACAAGTCGTACAAGCCAACACAGCCCCGGGACTTCAACTCACACAGGGATTCAGACACTGCTTCCTCCACCCCAGACCCCTCAAACACAGCTCGACAAAACCAGCCTCAGCCACCACAAATTTCAAAGCACCTCTCCTCGAGTGCCCCTTTTCCAGCCTCCCATTGTGCCTGCTCTGCAGGGAGAAAGTGAGGGCTCTGGGAACTGCTGGAGGAGCAGCTGGGAGCCTCCAGCAGAGACTCTGCTCCTCTCGCTGGAAGTGACAAGCCACCAGGAGGGCAGGGTGCTCAGTAAGCACAGAGATGATCTGGGTTTGCCATGTGATTTGTACTGCAGCAGAGCTGCTGGCACAGCTGCTGTGATAACCAGGAGAAAATTCTCTCCAGCGTTTCAGGGGCAGCTTTCCCCTCCACAGCCTTTTCCTCCGCACAAGGGAGCAAGAGCTGAATTTTCAAACCACTGATGCTGGCTCAGCATGCCTTAATCCCAGCCTTATTAAGGCAAAGCAATTAAGCACAGACTTAACTTTGAACGCCATTCTCAAAGCCTGGTGGCTTAGAGCAAGTTCAGGCTTAAGTAGGTGCTCAAGTTCAGATTGCTGACTGGAGGCTGAACTTGCCAAATTAAACCACAGACCTTTGCTAGAGCTGCTCTGCAGGGGAGGAGGAAAACACACAGCTTGCTCCTGACAGCCACCGTGGTCATGGCAAGGACAGGTTCAGCCTTTCCCCAAGCCCTGCTAAGGTCACACGCTGCTGTAAGGGCTGCCCAGCTCCCTGGCACACACCACCAGAGGGGCATGGTCACCCAGTGTCCCACCGTGAGCCCAATGTCACAGCCCTGCTGCTGCACAGAGACGTGACAGCACCTTCTGCTTCCAGGAGCTTACACAACTCCATGGTTTCAGGTCAGGCCTGAAGGAGAGGGAAAGGGGAGGCTGAATCAGCATGGGATAATGTCCAAAAGAACTCGTTTTAAAGTCCAGCAAGGGCCTCACCGAGATGGGTGTTCATAACCTGCAGGGGTGGGAATCAAACCCTCCAGCTACAAGTGCAAGCTAAGAGAAGCTCTTCAAGCACAATGAAAAGGAGAAAATGATGGCCCATGTGAGGAACCACTTTCTGCATTTTTAGTAAAGTTGTGCTGTGCTCATCCAGGCCTGAGAAAGCAGCATTACAGAAATGCAGATGCGAGATGCTGAGAGCATCCTGCACGACATAAAGCTTTGTGGCTGGTGGGAAGGGCTCCATCAGAAAGACAACACAGGCAGAATCTTGACTTGGTAAAGCTGATGAAGATCAGAGATGAGAAACTTTGACTGGAGCAGTTTTAATTCAGAGGAAGGCACAGAAGAGGTGTTAGGACAGACTTGAAGGAACTTTGTAGTGCGAAAGTAAAAAAGGTTTCAGTACTGAGATGAAAGGCAGATGGGGTGGCAGTTGGAAAGAAAGGGGGAAAAAGGCACAGAAAACAAACTAAAAAGAAAAAAACCAAAAATCAAAACCCACGAAAAAACAAACCTCATACGTACTCTTGACCCTGGAGACACCAAACATGATTGTATTGCCAGCAGAAAAGTCAGAGAAGAATGAGAAGTTACAGCAAAGGTCAGGAGAAGGAACAGAGTCTCCCACTGTTTGTGTAGATGAAAAAGTTGCATCAGACCAAATGAAATTGCACACATGGAAACGTGGAGACAAGGGGAGCTTACATGGGAGCACCATGTGCAGCCCCAGGTCAGAGGATGGAGCACCTGATCTACAACAGCACCAGGCCCTGGAAAGTATGAATTCCAAATAAATTGGCTGCAAGAGTGATACAGGCCCCTTCCCTTCCCACAAAAGTCAGATACCTCATACACAGTCTGCACATTTAAAATGCAAGAAGTGAGGGATCAAGCCATGCATCCCAAGTTAACTGGGATCAGGAAGAGCCCTTCCCATCTCAGCACAAAGTGGAGGGGGAGAAAAAAAAGTTTATCTTTTTCTTATCAGGCAGGATAAAGGATTTTTACAATAGGCATGGATGTAAATACCAGACCAAAATACATTTTTCTGTTCATTCAGATGATTTACAGAGAAATAAAACAGGCATTTTCAGCAGCTTTTAGAAGAATAAATAAAATTATAAAAGTGCCTGGCTTAAAGTTAATAAAACAATCATCACATGCACACCCTGAGTCTGAAGTAGGTTAATGCACACAAATATGGATGATGAGGCACAAGTCAGTAGAAAGTACTGCAGTTCCTTGTGATAACAGCCCTTGAACACCACAGTGCTTTAACATCAGATTTCATGGCTATTTGTGAGCAGTCCTCAGCCTTCCCACACAGAAACCATGGCATGATCTCCTGTTAGAGCATGGAACACAAGCCAGCCCACTGAAGGAGGGATGCAAATCACCAGCACATTTCACAAACCCTTGGGCTTTCCCTGTCACCTTCCAGATACCCTCCAAGAGTGAGCAGAACAGCAGCCACCCACTGCTGCCTCCAGCTTCCCCCAATGAATCCTTCTGTCCCTAGCTGGGCACTGCAGGGTGGGGACAAAGAGGAGCCTCAAGGAAGGTGGTGACCATCAGCAGGCTGTCACCACCCAAATCATATCCCCCCCCACCCCAGCTGGTGCCTGGCCAGCCCTCTGCTCAGAAGCAGAGAGCACAAAGCCATCGTGGGGACAACAGCTCATCCTCAGGCACACTCCAGAGCCAGGCAGGAGCAAGGTGACAGCGCAAGCAGATGACTGCACGTGCCACAGGCTTGGGCATGTGATGGGAAAAAGGCTCCTCTGGCACTGGGGAGGGCATGGACACAACCTACCTGAAATTCTGAGCACACTGCCTGCCACCAGCACTGGCCACCTGAACTAAAACTGAGTTTGCACAGTGGTGACAAAAACCGTGCTCTCACGGAAATAAACTGAGATATCAAACCCACTAATAATTCGGGGTACTAACTCCCCACCTTGCACGTGTAAAGTGCTGCATCTGTGTGAGCAATTAGCCACGACAAGAACTGTCAGTCAAGAGAACTTGGAAGCACCACCACTCAAAGGCAATACTTTGGCCAAGATACAGGAACAGAGCAAGAACTCCAAGCCAGGATCTCCAAGAGTGACTCCTGCTGAATGCCAAGGGGATGTATGTTCGTGATGCCTGAAGGATGCTTGGTTTTACCTTGGGTAAGGCAAAAACATCTTTGCAGAAGCATTCAGGTTACTTTATAAACCCAAACCACACAGCCATGAGGGTAAAGCAGTCATCTGCCAACTGCAAGTGCTCCAAAAATTATGATGATTGTTCCAAAACTTAGAAGATTGCTTTAAAAAGCACTCACAGCTCACAAGGGGTCCAAGTCTTTCATTTTCATTGGAAAACCTCTGATTTACACACTTGCAGTTTTCCTCTTTAAACACGACAACCACAAATTTTGCGTATTTTCTTCCAACAGCAAAACCCGAGCTACCCATCATTTTGTTTTGCCTCAGCACCCAGCCAGAAAGGCACAAAAGGCCAGGAGACTCACAGTAAAATCCCAAGAGTCAGCACTTCTAGAAGCCTTGGCCTCTCCTGGCATGCTTTTTCTAATTTTTAAGCAGATGCAGTATGTAGCATCTGCAGAACCTGGTTTAGAGAGCTTTTCTCTCTCTGGGCAGTGCTCTCCTGGCATTCCCACTGCACCACAAGGAGCACTGGGATTGACAACACTGGATTCAGATCTGTAACTTGATACAGAGTGGGAGTGTTGCTGCAGACTGAAAAATTGCATGCTGCCACCAAAGCAAACTTGCAACAAACTATTAAGCTGGAATCCTCTTCTCTGGTAAATCACACTGTAGAGATACTCTGGAGCCACTACAGAATTTGGGACACAGGTCCCACCTGGCTCAGACTTAACTAGTCCCTGGACTGACATGTAGCTACACCTCCAGATTGTTCAGAGCTTCTTCCCAGCTCCTCTGACTGCAGAAAAACCAACTGACCTCACCAAATAAATGCCCATAACACCTGTCATGCTGTTAGTGTGCTACAGATAACAGCTGAATAAAACCCCTGGGTTTGTTTTGGATTTTTCAGCTGACTATTACACAGAGGAATTCCTATTTAATAAATGGCCTCAATGCATGGTTTTCCTCCATCATAAAAAAAGCCCACAGATATGTTTTTCTGATATTAGCAGTTTATTAATTGTGTTTTATTATTACATTGGAGCTGCATAGTACTGCACAGGCTGTTCTGGAAAGCAGAATATTCCAAGGGGAATATGCAGAAAAAAGTCTGCTCCTTACTGCTCACCTCACCCAACTTGCTTTTCCTTATTTTGCCCCTCACTTCACCTCAATTCCTCTTCTGTTCATTAAGCTATGGCATGTCATAGTTTTGCCAACTGCAAAGCGACTACTAATACAATATAAACCTGATTTCCTTGGTGGTAAAAATGAATCATTTCTTTCATTAGCCAAACTTTCCCCATCAGAGTGCTGGGACCGCCAGAATTCCAGAAACCCACTAAGGCTCTCCCAGCTGCTAGAAATCTACTCCTTCTAATTAAAAACTTTAAAAGAAAAAAAAAATAGTGACTTTCTGCAAGGATCACCTGCTTTATTTTCTGCGTCTTCGTTGAAGGGAAATAAATAAAGAGAACGCACACCAAAAAAAGGGAAAGACCCCGAACCAACACCAACCCCCTAAAACCACAAGCGTCTAGCATTAAAGCGGCACGAAGGAACCCCCCCATCGTCGGTAACCCCCCACTTTTCTGGAAAAATCTCACTAGTTTCGAAAGGAAGATGAATAATTCAGCAGACGGAGCGCCCGCCCGGGGGGACCCACCGGGACCGAAACTTTCCCGGTGCGGCGGGCGCGGGGCAGGCGGAGAGCGAACCCCCCACCACCACAGCCTCGGCGGGGATGGGGGTGGGAAGGGGTGGAAATATAAAAATAAACCCCAAAAGGCCAGCCCTGAGAGGCTGGGAGCCGCGAAGTTCCGCGGCCAAGCGCCGCCACCCCCGTGGCCAGCCGCAGAGCCGCCGCGTCCCCTCAGGGGACAGCGGGCACCCTGCGGCCCCACACTCACCCCGAGGGATGGGGCAGCGCTTGGGGGGGCGGCACGGGCACCCTCACACACACACACACACACACACCCTGAAGGGCCGGGAGAGGCGGGAGGGAGCCTTACTTTTCTGGCTGGAGTATCCCGGGTAATATCCATAGTAGCCGGTGATGCGCAGGATCCTGTCCTCGATGGTGGCCACGCCGTTGGGTGCTGCCTTCCCATCCATAGAGGGAAGGAGCCGCGCGGGGCGGCCGGGCGGGACGGCGAGCGCAGCCGGGAGGGCAGGAGCGGCGGCAGGAGCAGGAGGAGGGGGAAAGGAAGGAGAGGAGGAGAGCAGGAGGGAGAGCAGCAGGAGAAGGAGGAGAAGGAGGAGGAGGAGGAGGGGGAGGAGGAGCGCGGCCGCCGCAGCTCGCGGTGCCGGCGGGGCGCTCGCAGCTCTGCCTCCGCCGCCTGGTGCAGGACGGGCTCCGCAGCGCGGCCCCCGCCCTCAGGGGATGGCCGGGAAGGCAGCGAGCGGCTCCGCCGGGCCTCAGGTGGGGCCGGGACGAGGAGGCGGAGGGTCGGGGCTACGCTCAGGGGTCTCTTGCCCCTCGGTTCAGTGGCTGTGTCGGTGGGAAGGAGCGCCGCTGTCACCCCGTCAGCCCCAAACCCTCGGTGGGCTGCGGGGCTGAGCGGGGTTCGCCCGGCACTGGGAGGAGATGCGCTCTGGGCTGGGATGGGAAGGTGTCCTGAACTGCTCCTGCGGGTTCAGGCCCTCAGATCTGACCCCTCCCCCAGAGGCTGCACGCAAGTGTCAGAGGAAGGAGAGTCCTTTAATTTGGACGCTGAGGGGACAAGGTTTCACCTCTCCGCGCTGTGCATGTCATAGAAGGGTTTGGAAGGGAAGGACCTCAAAGCTCAAGGTGGAACCTTCCAGTTCCACCCTCTGCCCAGGGCAGGGACACCTTCCGCTATCCCAGGCTGCTCCAAGCCCTGTCCCACCTGGCCTGGAACACTTCCAGGGATCCTGGGGCAGCCACAGCTTCTCTGGGCACCCTGTGCTGGAGCCTCTCCACCCTCACAGGGAGGAATTTCTTCCCAATATCCCATCTAGCCCAGCCCTCTGGCAGTTGGAAGCCATTCCCCCTTGTCGTGCCAGTCCGTGCCCTTGTCCAAAGTCCCTGCCAAGCTCTCTTGGAGACCTTTTAGGCCCAGGAAGGGGCTCTGAGGTCTTTCCAGAGGCTCCTCTTCCCCAGGCTGGACAGCCCCTGCTCTCCCAGCCTGTCCCCTTCTCAGAGGAGCTCCAGCCCTCTGCTCTGACACATCCATCACGTTCCCCTGACTCTCTCTGTGTCCCTCGGGAACGCTGCCTCAGTGGTGGCAGCTCTGCCATCCCACACTGTGGGAGAGGTCAGGGAGGAACGGGCTGTGTGCCCTCAGCCCCCCAGACAGGTTGTACACCTGCTTTAACATCTCTCCATACAACGTCCACAAAATCCTTGCCTGCACTTGAAAAAAAAAAAAAAAAAAAAAAAAAAAAAGAGGTGACAAATTCACCATTTGGTGTTGAGATATGAATGACACAAAAGGATGACACTCACACGCTGAGATGTCCAAGGCAAAAAAAGGACAGTTTATTTACAGACCTCGATATTTTTATAGAATTCCAACAGTGACCATGGATTGGACGAAGAAAATTGTCCTCTCCAACCACACTGATCAAACCAACAGTCCATCAATTCTCTCCTCCTCTAGAAAGGAATGCAAAACAATCATTGTTTACATGAAAAGTGCATGAGAAACTCCACTTCAAAAGTAAAACATTGGAAGGCTGAAAGAACTTTAGAGAAACTTTAGAAGAACAGGGCAACAATTTGGCTTCGTTACTCATTCCAGAAGCTAATTCTGTCCCTGGCAACAATTAGGCTTTGAATCACTTGACTTTTTGTGCTGCTGGTCCTTGCCATGCTTCTCTCTGCTAGACTGAAAGGACCATTAGCAACCAGGCTTTTTTCCCTTAAAATGTATTTGCATCCAGTAATCAACTCACCTCTTTTTTTTTTTCTTTTTTTTTCTTTTTTTTTCTTTTTTTTGTGTGGCTATGTCATATTTCCCTTCACTTACTCCTTTTCCATCCAGTCATTTTCATTAACTGGTATATAGGGAGTCCAGTCAAGACATTCCACATCCTTTGCTTCTTCCTCTGCTCACATTCGTTTTTTCTCCGTTCTGTGCTTAGCTAAATAAGCTGATGGCACAAAACTGCCTTTTATGAGCACAAACAAATAATAGATGTATTAAAAATAGCCATTGCTGTGGCTTTGCTCAGGGAGTCATTAGCTGGTTAGTGTTTGTACAGTGCTTTGAAGATCAAGGTTTTCTGGTGTGTGGATGCAGATATGAAAATGCACTTGCAATATGAAATACCCTTTTGATCTTGATTTCTTGTCTCTTTCTCTGGTGCTGGGTAATACTAAGGGCAGTTACAAATCAGCAATAAATCAACCACCGACCACCCAAATAACTCAGGAATTTAAGGCACAGCTCATTTCACAGTTTCCCCATCCCCTTTTAAGCTAGGTGTGAAACAAAATCAGACTTTCCATGCTTTTCAATGTAGAGATTTTTTATTTTATTTGTCCAACTGAAGCACAGACCCCTGCATGGCAAATTCACACCAGTTGACATAAGGCATTTGTTTTTATTTCTAATCTGTGGAGTGCCATAAGCAGCCCTCACCCCTCCAGGATTTCCCAGACCAGATAGTAGTTGGCTTTGAGAGGTGCTGGGTCAGTAGGAGCTGGTGAGGCTCTAAGCTCTTCTGCAGGACTGAAATTCCCTGTCCTAGTTAGGGAAGCACAGTTGATGCAAAAATCACTTGCCTGGTGTGTTGTGTGGAATCTCTGAACAAGCCACAAGTCCCCCCCTTCCCAATTTCACCTCCAGTGGGAGTTGGTGTTATGAGAACATTACCAGCATTGATCTCAGCTTCAAAGTCAAATTTTGGGACTTAAAAGTGTTACTTTGAAGAGAAGGAAAGAAATGGCTGGTTCATTTGAAGGTTAAACTGATGTACCCAGAAACAACTCTGAGCTTCAAGCTTTCCAAACACCTTAGTTCAGGCTTAATTTTTCATCTCCTCTCCTCCTCTTATCCCCAGGCTTTCAAGGACATGCTGTGCATGTTTAAACATCACTAGATGATAAAACAAGCAAAGCCATTCTTGAAATTGCTCCTGCCTGTGGTTCCCTTCCAACATCACTCTGTGCAATGGAGGCACAGTGATACCTTCTGTCTCGTTGAAAGCTTATAATGAATTGCAGCTCTGTATTGTTTCTGAGTTCTTACTATGCTGCCTATTTTTCTTTTCAGAAAGATCAAGCAAATTGCTTTCTCTGCAATTGGGCTTTTTTGCAAGTTACAGTTAAAGGTGTGCAGAGGGAATGTCGCTGAGCAAGACGTATTAACTACATTTATTACCAAGAAAAAGACACATGGTGAGGGGCACATGGGGATTTGTTTCCTCTCTTCTAAGTTAACAGGGCCATCAAAGTCATTATTTGCATAAATATGCTGAAGTGATTTTGCAGAGAGATTTGTGTATTTACCATTCCGTGACTAAAATTTGAGGGTTGATCCAGAAGGGAGCTTTAAAAGCATCAATTTAACCTGTAGCTTATTGTACAGGGTGAATTTTCCCCAGATTCCATAAATAGGTGTCTTTCTCTAAAAGAAAAAAAGAGCCTTACACCATTAGTGGCCACAGAATTTGGCCACAGTGTTTTCAAAAAAAAACCCCCACACTTAACTGCAAGCCATATGTTTGCAAAAACAACTTCTCAAGTGAGAGAACAATGTAAATGTCTCCTGATCATCTTGCTGATTCTGCAGACAGTCCCAGTGCTTTTTTTTTTTTTTTTTTTTTTTTTTTTTTTTTTTTTTTTTTTGCTGCTCACAGCTTTCCCAGACAGCCTCAAATAGAAAGGAACAAGAGTCTGGGTGTACTTCACAGCTGCTTTTCAAATCCCACTGGATGAGGCTGCCATGAAACAGAGAGTATCCTCCTGTGAGCAGAGCCTGAAGAGGCAGACCTTTCCTCATCTGCCCATTTTCTGGCCACATCACCTCTGGTTTGTTCTCTGTGAGCCATCATGTCCTCCTTTGCTGTTCCTTATTTGTGTTGCAAGGTGCCCTAAAGACCCAGTGGTGATAGCTCAGAGCTCCTCATGTTGGACAAACAGCTCAAAGGGTCATGGACAGCAGAGAATCAGAGAATGGTTTGGGTTGAAAAAGACTTAAGAATCATCTTGTTCCACCCCCTGCCATGGGCAGAGACATCTTCCACTATCCCAGGTTGCTCCAAGACCCATCCAAATTGGCCTGGGACACTCCCAGGGATGGGGCAGCCACAGCTTCCCTGGGCAACCTGTGCCAGGGCCTCTCCACCCTCACAGGAAGAATTTCTCCCTAAAATCGAACCTAACCCTGCCCTTTGGCAGTGTGAAGCCATTCCCCCTGTCCTGTCCCTCCATGCCATTATGCAAAGTCTCTCTCCAGCTCTCTTGGAACCCCTTTAAGTACTGAAAGCCTCAATAAGGTCACCCCAGAGCCTGAGGACTTTAGAATTTAGGGCAAGAGGCAGGGCAAGAATGGTGGCAAAAAATGCTTAGTGTTGAAAGGGTTGCCTGAGATCCTTTAGCAGATGAACCACAGGCTTTGAGGAACACAACCCAGTTCTCTTTCCCATGCCAGTTCCATGTGCTTCTCCTTCCCTACTCCATCATCCTTCACGTGCCTCCCCAGTCCACCTGAGGTGTGAGAAAGGGGAGATTTTTCACCATGGGCTGAGGTTGCTGCTAACCTTGTCATGTCATCTCTTTGAGGAGGTTCTGCCCTGTGTTGTTGTGAGGATTGAGAGATAAAAGGAAGAACAACAGGCAGCTTTGATCTGTCATGCATCTTACCTGTGAGCCTGTGAATGTGGGAAAAAGGGAAAAAAAGGACTCACGCAGAGAGGATTGTTTAATGCCAAGTGAGAGTTTTAAGTGAAAAATTAATTACAAGTTGATAATTCCAAATTTATCTGGTTTCATCCTTCTGATACACTGTTTTTTTTTTAAACAAGAATGTGTCATTTTGGCTTGGATTATACCTTAGCAAGAACCTTTAAAAAGTCATGGCCAAGAGGACTTCTCTCCTGTCATTTGGAGAAAGTTATTTTGTGTGTCATGCTTCCAGTTCTCCTTTCAGACAAGTCACACTGGTGTAAAACCAGAATAAACGTGAAGAAGCTGGACCCATAGATAGGGAAAAGAAAATCTGTAGTGTTTGAAGTTCTTTTAATTGTCCTCTGAAGTGGCACCATGAAAGTCACTGGAGCAAAGCCAGTTCTTGCTTAATCTGCCTCATGCACACCAGGAATGAGGGATGGGCTCAAGGTCGAAAGGACTCCTTGACAATATGAAATTCTTTAGTGTAAAGATGCCTCAAGTTGGCAGCTCAGCTTTAAGAGCTTTCCCCCGCCTCCTCTGTTTGAACACTGGGGAGATTCCAGCTTGGACCAAAATTTGAAACCCAGCTCCAACATATTTCAGAGCATCACCAGATATTAAAAGGATTTGATCTGGCAGTGAGCGAGGCAGCTTTTTTAATGCCAGTTGATTTCATTGATGGGAGGCAGAACAAGAAACAATCAATTCTTTCCGAAACCATGACACAAAGAAGGCATTAAGGATGGAGGAGAAAGCTGCCAGAGCAGTCTGCATGTTCCAAAGCAGTTTGTATGGATGTCTCCATGCTCTGATCCACCTGGGACACCAGGAATCAGGGGGGCAAGCAACAATTGCCCCCACGCTGTATAAAAATGAAAGCCCCCAGCTCAGTACATTCATTCTAACTAAAGGCAGCAAAAAAAAAAAGGAGCTTTCAGGGCACTCATCATTTTTTGTTTGCAAATAGCAAGGGGAGGTAGTTATTCCTCTGAGCCCACACTCAAACATTTCCTGGAAACATTTATTTAGCAGTAGCACTGTCAATGTATTGATGCCCGTTTCAAAGGGAGGGAAGCAGAGAAGAGACTCAGTTGAAATTGCAGCTGGTTGCTGCAGGTATTTGCTCCCTAAGGATCATCCAAGACTGCTCAGTCTCAATGACAAAGTAAGACTAACAGTTACAGAACTCCATATAAATGCAAATAGCACATGGCCACTGTGTTCTGCATCGCTTAAGATGGGCTGAGACATGTTTTTACAAAGTACTGGTCGTGTTTTTGCCTTTCCCTTTAGCAGCTAGAGATACACAGCAATATCCATCGCTCTGCATTTTCAACTCCCACTTCTTCAGCAGGGTCTGAGTATGATAAAACACCACAACTAAATTCTGCTCTTTTCAATAGAGCTGTGGCCATGTGCACCAGCATATCTTTTCTTGGGAGTAGTGAGAATTCAGACTGGCAAAGTCTGCTGGACTCCCAGACTCCAGTGTGGCTGCAGTGGTAGGGATAGGAAAATGAAATCATTATTTGTACAGGACAGGGGGTACAGTTTGTAATAAATCTGTGTTGGTATTTCCAAGGAACTGCTTTCCTGCCCTTCCCATTCAAACCAGGACTTGATCCCTGAAGAGTCTTTGGGACTGGAGTTCCAAAGCTGTGGCTCAGCACTCAGTGGGATGAGACACACACCAGTTTCTTGAGCACCTGGTAAGATTTTGTGTATTTATCCCTGCCCCTGGATCTAGAGGCTGGAAGTGACCAGGCAGAGGCACTGACATGGAAGTATCTGGATGGCTGGTGGTCAGGACAGTACTGAACTCATGATGTGGTGTCAGAAATCTCTTCTGAGATTGTCTATGGCAGTTTTTCCATGGCCTTTGACATCAGCAGGACCCACAATGTAGCACACACAAGAAATCTGCACTATTGGGCACTTTTACATGGCAGCTTTCTTGCAAATGATAAACTTCTGGCTCTTTTGATATGTCTGCATCTATGAAGTTTCCCAGATGGTGTTTTGAGGAGATAAAGAGTTCATGAAAAGTAGCGTGAAAAGCTCAAAAATCTCTACCACCTCCTGGTGGCAGAGATTTCCTGTCTGTGTACACAGGAGAGATGCTGATGGGCTGAGGCCTGATCATCTCACATCACTGCAAAGGTTTTGGTGCCTTCAGATCTGTTCCATAGTTCCTCAAAATTCCCAGTGATACATAAGGTATTAGCCTCAGCTTTTCCTTCCCACACTTCTCCCTGTCTACATCAGATCAATTCCTTCAGGCTTCCCCACACTCTGGACAGTAAAGCCAAGATGAAGGATCTCTTCTGCCTCCTTCCTTTCGTTGTATCTTGTGCTGTTGGAGAAAGTGATCTCTCCACACCCACTCTCAAAACATGGAGATTGAAACAAGTGATGTGACTTGGCCCCAGCAATAAAGTGAGTCCTGTCCTCTGCCCTTCACAGGTCCTTCAGATCATTCTGTAGAAGGATGGAGGTTCAGCTCCTTCTAATGTCCTGAAGACTAAGACTGTCTGAGACTGAATCAGAGCAGATCCAAAATTCCTCTGAAGTTTTGTGTGAAGTGTCACCACTAAATACCTGTGTGACTTGGCTTGGGAGAAAAAACATTATCCTGGTGCTTGTGAAGGCTGGGATGTCTCATCCTTCCTTCCATCCCATCCTGAGTCACTTCCAGGAGGCACAAGAGCAGGCTGCCACTGTATCCCAAGGCTGGATTTGGTGATTGCCTGTTCTGAATTATCCAAATTGTACCTGGAATGGGATAGGGCAGCACAAGTCCACAGAGGCCAAGGGCAAGCACTCACACTAGTCTGTGTGTGTGTGTGCTCCTTTCAAAACATGCTGGTCACTCAGGAAGGTGAACATGGAGAAAGAGAGGGCTCCCAGGCTGGGGATGGCACCTTTAGCTGTGCTCTGCTTTGCCTGTCAGCCTCAGGAGGATGGCACATCACCCTTTGGAGCAGTACAGCTGCAAGCTGAGCCTTCCTGCTCTTGGGAATGAGGTTTTTGTGGCGTGAACTGTCTGTGGAGGTGAGGCTGATTTTTATTCTTTGCTTTCCATCTGTTTGCCGTGCTGGGCTAAGTCAAGCAGATCAGCCCTCAGTGCCCGGCCCCAGCCTGCTGGCTCTGTCATATTGCCAAGCAGCTCTGACATCCCTGACCCCTCTGCAGAAGGACCTTGTGAATTCAGATTGCCTGGATGTGCTCCAGTCGGGCTTGTCACGTTTTTGCACCTTTGCCATGTGACAGATCTGGCTGGAGCCCTGCACACCTCACGCCAGGTTTGCAGCCCAGCGCTGTCAGCTCTCTTCTGCCTCACAAATGGACATGTAGGACTTGTGCCCTGCTGCTGGTGCTCCATATGTAGCCCCAGCAGCAGCACTGCATCACTCCCAAAGTCCCTGCCAAAGGAGCCCAGTTCTCTTCCCACAAAGAACCCCAGGAGCTTGACCCAGTGTCCTTATCCAGGTCTCATCCCATGCTGCAGCCCCATTGCCCAGAGAATTCACTCCTGAATCTCACCTGCCTCAACTCTGAGATGTTTCGTGACAGGACATTTAAAAACAAAACTGGAACAGTCTGACCTGTACCCTAAAAAAAAAAAAAAAAAAAAAAAAAGAAACCACAAAACAAAACATGAGCTTCTTCTTCATTTCCTTTGCAAATATGAAAAGTATATTTGGAGACTTTATTCTTCTGCCTCTGCAGCTACTGCATAGCCACGGGAGAAAACCTACACCAAGTGACCCTTTCTTTAAAGAATCAGTGGGTAAAGCCTGCATTTTAGAATCTGGTTTCTCTCTGGAGACTCCTTGGATTAGACACTTGTGCAGGAAAAGAAATCTGGTGTCCCGCTCCCTCTGCTGGTACAACTTTTCAGCCATTGCCTTGTACCAAAGACAAAGCTGTGCCAGTGCTGTTTCCCAGCACCCGACCTGGCCCTGCTTTTTGGACATCTATCCCTGTGTCCAAGGAGAAAGCTTGGGAGGGGCAACAGATCTTTTCTGCAAACAATTTTCTAATGAAATCTAGGTTTTTTTCCCAGCATATTTTATGGCTGTCTCTGAAATTTCTTCACATCCTCTTCTACTTGGAGATTTATTTCTGTGTCCACAGAAATGCACAGAGATGCGTGCTGCTACCCAAACTTCTCCGATGGGATTTGTCCCTGCTTCCATAAGCATTTAAAAACTTCTTCCTTCAAGATC
Source organism: Phylloscopus trochilus trochilus (assembly GCA_016584745.2). NCBI lineage: Eukaryota > Metazoa > Chordata > Aves > Passeriformes > Phylloscopidae > Phylloscopus > Phylloscopus trochilus. The sequence continues at coordinate 62,182,742 of WQNJ02000001.1, read as the reverse complement.
TCCTGGTCTGCTGCTTGGTGCTTTTCTGTGCTTCAGCCCTTGGAGGTATGATCCCAGTGTAGATATCTCATTTTCTCCTTCTTACTGATATTTTATTTAGAGAACTTTCCAGACTGCCAACAAGCCCTTGGCAGCCTTTCTATCTGATATTCTTATTTCTAACAAGGCCCCTTATCCCGTGTTTGCCAAATGCCACACTTTTTTTAAAAAAAAATTGAAATTGCCAGGAGGAAAATGGCAATATGGTTTTTCCTTTAGTGATCACACACACTACACTGGAGTAATTTAAATGGGGTCTTTGGTCTTCACAATGATCAGAGTTTGGCTCGTGTTTCTAACAGGGCTTGTCAAATACCAGCACAGACCAACCTATTCTGCAGCCAGAATGAGCTGTCATGTTGAAATATCCAGAAAACATCCAAACTGATTGCTATTCATCATATAAATTATGAAACCTTTCATCAAGAACAGAGCCAGCTGTTACTGTTTTTAGCTAAATATATTACTTTCAAATTGTAACACTTCTTGCTGTTTTCCAGAGTAATGCAACTTACCATGAACAATGTTTTCTGTGTCTGGAGGTGATTAATTTTCTGCTGCTCCCTCTTGCCATATGCAAATCTTTATCTTTACAAAAACAAAAACAAAAACAAACAAAACAAAAAAAAAAAAAAAACCACCAAAAACAACAACTCCAGAATTTTTCTTTACTTGGGAAGAAAAAAGGTTCAATTCATAGCCAGCACTGCTGGCAGCATCATTTTTCAATGACAGAAATGGTATTTGGGGTGGCACTGAGATCTACGTGAAAGGGTACCATAAAGCACTGGTCCTGTAGAAGGTTTTTTAATTTTATTCTGTATTTTTTTTAATATGATTCTTGGCAGAAGTCACACTCTAGGGCAGGAAACCTCCTGTGACAGCCAGGATAGTGCTGGGTTTCTATTTCAAGTGTAACATGGAGGTGACACATTTGCTTGTATAATCTCGAAGAGAAATGAATTCACTAAACTCAGGGCTGGGACTATTATACTCTTGAAATCTGGAGAAGTAATAACCATTTCCTATCATTTGGTGTGAAGAGTAACTGGTTTCCAGTCATCTTACTTTGTTTTTTAATAAATGACCTCACTGTGAGCTGTTCAATCATGGTATAAATCAAATTTTTCTATTTCAAAGAGATGTCATGAGTATCTGAAATTTCTGTTGAGACTCTCAATTTATTACATCAAGAACAGGGACTGCTAAGGTTAGGGCTGTAAGGCCAAGCACTAAAAGGTTCAGAAGCAGCAGACTTAAGGTTGTCTGTGCCATCAGGACTGTGGTGGGTGGGTGTCTTGGGTTATGGAACCAAAAATGTGTATTCTATTTCATCTGTTGAAAGCAGCTGGGGAGATGCTTTTTCTTTATCTCTTGTAACTCTGGGGGGAGGGGGGAAGATGCCTTCTGATAATGGGCCATTATCAAATGTTCAAATGTTCAAACCAGGTGGGACAGTGTTTCTTATCTCTGTCACCACCCATCCTCCATCCGGGGGATATCTGCTGCTAATGGGCCATTAAGACACCCCTAAAAGCACACATCCCCAAAGTAGAACACCCACATTCCATCATCCTATTGTGAGATGCTCCACCCAGTGGGAGGAGCCAACCATTCCCACCTGGATAAAAACTGAGACTCAGGAACACCAGGGATCTGGTTCCACTGGATTCCCGGAGGAAGACTGGACCCTTCTCACCATCACTGGACCCTTTTCTCTCAGGATCATCTCTGCTTCAACAGAACCACATCTGCCACTCCAGGAGGACTCACTGCTTCCAACAGCCTGCCCAACAGGGTGTCAGGTTGTAGCTCTGACTCTGGCAGAGTTTCCAGGATTGTTGTTTGTTTGCTGGTTTAGTTGGGTGGTTTTGTTTTCTACTACATTTGTATTGTTAATACTCCTAGTAAAGAACTGTTATTCCTATTCCCATATCTTTGCCTGAAAGCCCTTGATTGCAAAATTATAATTTGGAGGGGGTGAGGGGTTTACATTCTCCATTCCACGGGAAACTCCAGCTTTCCCTGGCAGATACCTGTCTTTCCAAACCAAGACAGTGGGCTTTTACCACCTGTGAAATCATTCCTGTTATGAAGCAGCCCTGACAAGCCCCTCCCAGCTGCCCTGTGCAGCTGCCCCGCACTTCCAAAAGCTGTGTTATTCATGTTGAAGTCATGTTATGCTGAAGTTCTTTCTGCCCAGTTTGAAGGATGGCTCTTCATACCTGCTCCCCCCTTGTCTTGGACACAGCATTGTCCCCATCCTTCCTTCCTCCCACACACATCCCCTCTCACATCTCCAAGGCTTCAAAAGTAGCACAACCTCAGAGCTGGCTTTTACTTATCCTCCCAAATCCAAGCCCACATTCCATGAAATTACTGTACACTATTTTTCCAGCAAGTCTCTTACCTCCTGGAGCTGCTGACACAGTGGGGGACAGGGCACCATTATTTTTCCATGCTCTGTGTGAGAGCTGAGCCCCTGTTTCCCAGACAGACCAAACCTCTGCACTGAACTGAACATGAATTATTCCCTGTGGGACTTTTCTGGGATGCTCATCGCAGGAGAAACTGGGAGTTTTGCAAACAAAATCACTTTTTAGACTTCACAACTTATCAGTAGCGTGGAAACCACTCGTTTTACACACAGGGAAGTAGGTGCAGAGACAAAAGTACCAATTTTCCAGCTATTTAACTGTGGTTTAGCACTTTCTGTGTTCAAGGCACTGCCCTCAGTGTCTTCAGGGGTAGCTTGGAGAGCTCAAGACATCCCCAAATCAAGTGTCTGAGTGGACCTCACAAAACAAAACATCAATAATCACTGACCACAGGGGGTAAGAAACTCGCTTATCATCCCTCCTGCTGCTTTGGTTGCCTTGCCTGGCAATGAAACACTAACAAAGGCTTTGCTTTCTTGGAGCAAAAACCAATCTTCTTAACAGAACCTGAGAGACCAAAACCTCTGGGATAGCACCAGTCAGTGAGACACAGAAGGGAAACCAGACCAGAATTATGTGGTGCAAAGACACATTGTGTCTGTTAAAAAAAAAAACAACAAAACCAAACAGAAATACAAGCAACCACTTTGAAAAACAGCCTCAAAATGCTACTTAAGAGATTACAAGAACATCAAACCAAACCCAGAGGAATCTGTAATTCACAGAATTGCTGTGGAAGCTGAGGGAACACTCATGGCTTTCAAGCACTTGTAATTCCTTTTCATTGTCAGCAGCAGTCGATGCCAGCTGGGTACCAAAGGGCTGGGCTGTCCCTCCTCCTGTGCCATCTCCACTCTGAGCCCCTCCACCTTCCTCTGCTCCCTTCTGGATCTGCTGCTTATCTTTCCAGGACACCAGCTGCTGTTCCTGTGCTTTTCCAACACCGAGCTAGGGAATCCAGCTTTTTGCTGACTTTGTCACAAGCTGGGCTCCTCACCTTGTACCTGAAAGGATTTATCTTCCTACAAGCCTTGTGCAAGTCAGTTCCAAGGAGAACTTGTCAGAAAGGGTGAGAAGAATTATGACACCTTCCTTTAGCTGTTCCAAACATCCTTGTTAAGTCTAAACTGAACCTTTGCATTCCTGCTGCAATTAATAGAGAAGGATAACCAGTTCCATAGGGCCACCCCATCCTAATTCAAATGCCTCAGACAGGTGGCAAGATGTTTTTCTGTGATTACTAAGCTGCATCTGAAAGGACTTTCCTTCCCTGATTTTTCTGAATGTCGGTCACAGACTTACAACAAGAAGTTCCTCACATTAAAATGCATATTGTGAAAGGAAATTTATTTTGCTGCTTTAAAACATCCCACTTAACCACTTGATAGTGCCCCTTTGTCTCTTCATTCTGAGAAACAGCGTTGAACTGCTCCCTTAAATCTTCTCCATGCTCCTGCTGCTTTCACCTGACTCCATCATATTCTCTCCCTTTTAATCTCTGTTCCAGGCTGAAGGATCTTATTTCCTCCCCCCTTTTCTTCACACAGAAGTTGTTCCTTATCTTTGGCCATCTCTGATGTCCTTCACTGTGCCTTTCTCCAGTTTGTTTTATCTGAGATGTCCTTTCTGAGCTGGGGGAGCAGCACTGCACACAACCTAATGCAGACACACTATGGATGTGCAGAAAAAGCCAAGTGATGGTTTCTGATTTGTTATCTGCTCTTACTAATAACCCTGTTATTAGTATGCTGTTTTCATTTTTGAGCACCTCTGGAAGTAGTGCTACAACTTCTAAGATTTCTTTTCTGGATAGTAGCAACCCACTTACAGCTTCTCTTTACAAATGCTTTGTAAGAATATATTCCTCTGGATGTGCTACCTTTGAATGTCATCTTGCATTTTACCATTTCATTAGTATCTAAAGATCCTTTACTTACCATTTCCTCTGCATTTTTAACCACCCTGAGGGAAGGATCCTTGATGACACCCTGAATAGATGCCTGTCATTCAGCATCATGTCCTAACTGGTACTTCAAGGAAGATTAAACCAAAAAAAAAAAAAAAATTCAAAAGTCTTAGAAAGCATCACAATAATTTCCATGATTTGTGACCCATGGGAAATGTCTGGCTGCCAGTGTGACTTTAGGCCAAATTTCAGCTCCTCTTGCCTCAGGCTTCCTCAGCTGTGAAACAAAAGATGCATTTATAGTGCATGGCAGAGGCCAGAGAGCTTTGTCCAGCTGTTTCCAAGTTCAGCCTCCCAGGCTGCCAGAGCTCGTGCATGTCCTCAGTGTGATCTCCTGTGTCCCTGAGATTGCTCCTGATGGGGGATATCAAAGTGACTCTCCCAAAGGGACAGTTACTATCACCATGGAAAAATGAAGAATTCAACCTCATATTCTCCTACTGAATCCAAAGCAGAGCCAGGGACTAAGAAGAAACTATCCCAGCCAAAACCAGGACATAAACTTAAGTTTATAGACTCCCTTAAAAGTTTATTCTCCTTTATAAGTACCTTGTAGGTCTGCAGAGAATGATTTATATCCATTATAGGTTTTCATATCAGATCTAATTACCCACTCCAGCAGCCTGGGCAGCAAAGGGGGAGGTTACATGGACAGGGGATGTGAAGGAAGGATAAACCACTGGATCTCCAGGCCAGATCCAGGAAGGATCCTTGCCAAAAGTCCCTCTTCAGCTCTCTCATAGCCCCTTTAGGTACTGAAAGGCTGTTTTTCCTTCCTTCCCTGCCTATTTCCCTAATATTTCCAAGCTACACTGCACAGTTTGACAAAACCAGTCTTACTAAGCCTTTGTTTCAAGATTCACTTGCACCAAGGGAGATTTGGGAGCAATTAGAGTGGCTTTTACAAACCAGTCATTTTTCTATTTGCAGTTCAGATCCTGATAGTAAATATGACAAAGGGGCACTAAACCTTTAAGTAGCTCAAAGTATTGCTGTGCTCAGAGCAAGGCAAACTGCAAGAGAAGCCAGAGGAATACTTATGCAGACCACGTTACCAGAAACATTTAAGGAGACTGCATTTATAAAGAAAAATTCTTACAGTCAGTTATTAGCCAATAAGTGGAGCAGTTCATTGGCAAAGACACAGAAATACACAGCAGGCTACTGGAGCTCTTAGGGAAAATACAATTAACTTGGTAACAAAATTAAATATAGTAGATCTATAATAAGTGTGAGCAGCTTATAGTAAACCCAAAGGGAGTATTAAGAATTCAACCCATCAATCATCACAGCATGTAACCACCCCTGGACAACATTTCTAAGAACCTGTTTGCAATTTTATGCCTGTTCCAGTTACTATATGGATAAAGCTGATCCTTGATTGATTTTTACTGCTATGACTCCTTGAATTTCAGTTCTTCACACTAGTGATTTAATTTCACATTTGCTCTTTGCACGCATTTGAACTGTTGCAGAGTTGTTGCAAACCCATTGGGCTATTTCCACCTCTGCCAAATAAACTTTGAGAAGGTTTTCACCAAAATGCGACTCGCTTTCTCCATCTGAAAAATCTGGAAAATCTGGTTTGCTTCTAATTATAAACAACTGGAGAGCTAAGGCTGCTTAATGGAAATGTGTTGGTAGTGCTGCAGCCACCTCTCCTTTGCCTCACCTGCAGTAATCATGGATAATGCCACAAACTTGGTGAAGTTTTTATGGTAAAATCCCAGCAGGAGAGAAGATGCATCTCCAATCATTCTAAAGAAAAAATATATCCATGAGATTGCAGCTTACAGAAATCAATCCTGTGGGGCAGGGAAAAATCAAAAATTGCTGCCTGCTCTGTTTTACCAGGATAATCCAGTTTGGGCTCCACAGAGGTGATTTGAAATTGCAACACGTTCACTCAGCAGCTTTTCCTTCTCCACAGGTTCCCTTTGCCATCACAGGACGGAGAAACTCACCTTGTCTCAGCCCTGTAAGGAGGCCCCACACCTTCAGCCAGGAGAGGTGACCTCAGAATGCAGCTCCCTGCTTCATCTGCCCTCACAACCACGGATCAATTCATTTCTCTCACCATGGATGAAGCTCAGCACTGACAGAGCTCCAACCTGAGTCCTCTGCTGCTCCTGCCAGCCCAACCCCTCACAATCACAGCTGAACTAAGTTTTTCCATATGTTCCCCTTCCTTCTGTTCAAGACCACTTTAATCCCATGGAGTCAGAAGTGTCTGTAAGTGGAAATCTCAATCTTCCAAAAGACCCTGAGGCTCTGTGACAATTCCTAAATTCTCCTTGTGCTTCCAGAGCCCTCCAGGGATGTGCAGCTCCAGCCTGTGCTGGTTCCTTTGCCTCAAAGAAAGATGGAGAAACTGCAGTTCCTAGGAATTCACACAAGAGTGAGGAGATTTGTTACAACCCAGGGTCTGGAAAACTGCAGAAGCACTCGAGAGGTCAAGTATTGGCCAAGGCCAGCTCTGCTTTCTTTGTCCCTGGCAGCTTCCCAGTTCCTCATCTCCCCAGCTGCTCCTCACTCTGGCCAGGGGCTGGAAAGGGTCTGATGCTGCCCAGGGTCTGATGCAAATGGTCTTGGAGAGGAGGTTTGGGCTTCTTTTCATATCCATCTCCATTCATAAATCAGGGAAAATGCTACAGAGGAATTCCCACTGTTGGGAGCATTTTAAACCCCATTCTCCAGCAAAGGCAATTCCAGAGGGGAGCTGGAACTGGTCACCCAGCAGGGTGGGTCACCTGGGAGTGCTGTGGGATGAGGATCTGAGGAGCAGGAGTGGAAGTTTTTGCTGGAGGTGTTTTGATCCCAGCACTGTGTTTCCTTTGGAAATACCGATCAAAGGCTCGCCTCCCGCAATCTCCTCTCTAGGTCTGCTCAGCAATCACCCAGAATAAAAAAGAGAATGAAAATTGCCACAGTCCTCTAACCATTGCTTTTCCAAAGCATTATTCAGGGGGGGAAACCTGCACCAGTTGCTCTCCAGGGTGAAAAAAACAATTGTTTTCATTCCATTTAGAAAACACATATATTGACTGAGCTCTCAGAGAGCAAGGGCTGTTTGTGCCTCAAACCAGAGCCCACAGGGACCCTCCAAGAAGTCCTCCCAGCACCAGGAGTGTAGCACAGACCAGTGGTGAGAGCAGTAGAGAGAGGTGCAGACCTTGAATAAGAAATATATTTTACAATCCATAGGAGATGGCACCAGCTCAGGTAATGCAGAGCATCCTCCAGCACAGCCCAGGGTGGCCCTTACTAATCTGAATTGTCCCGTTGAATCACTCCAAGGACTTGAGCAGACTCTTTTCTCTCCCCATTTACACTGCTCAGGGTGGCATGGGCTTGCTTCCTTGAGCAGAACCAAACCCTGCCTTTCTTTTTTTTTACCACTTCTCCTGCTGCCTTCACCACCAACACTCAATCCAAGGGTTGGCAGTAGATCAAGGGAAGAACCTACAAGCTCTCATGCTGGCTGATGGTTCATTTCTTACCCAGGTAATTCCCTAATCCAAATGCAGTGGGGGTTCCATGGGGGGCTCCAGCAGACACTCCTCATTAGCTGCCAGTGCTGGAGAGGCTCCTCCATTCTTGGGAGAAACCAAATCCTGGAAGCTGTGCAGGCGACATGAAGGTGACAAAGATGCTCCCAGGGTGGATCCTGTTCTCTGCAAAGGTCTTCCATAAATAAGAGCTAAATAAACTCATGAAACATTGCTGCTTAATCTCTTTGCAGAAAGGCTGTGCTGCTGCTCAGAGCTAGTGATGACTCCCCTGGCACTTAATCCACAGATTTTTAAGAGCAGAAAAAAAAAATCCTGTTGCTTTCTGAGCAGGCAGAGCCATATCTATTTTAAAAAATGTAATGTGCATGCTCTCAGGGAAATGCTCAGCCATCACAGCAGAGCAGGTCACAGCAGCATTTGATCTCTGGACTCTAGAGCTGCTGGTGGACATCATGTCCTTTATGGGCAGTTAAGGGCCTCTCCTTGTCTGTATCCAGCAAATTATTTCATTTGCAGCCATTAGTATTTTTGAAAGGACTCTGTGCTTTTAAATAGACCATTGAAACAATGGTTCAGTCCCCAGCCTCACCAGGAGGCACCACAAACTGACAGATGGGCTGCAAGGACAGTGTGGACAGGCTCTGTGGCCCTGACAGCATTTGGTGACATCCTGCAGCAACATCCCCAATGAGAGCTTCTTCAGGAGAGCAACAGATCATCCCTGACTGAGACAAGCTGCTCCTTAGCAGCATCCTCTGATCTGTGTTCAGATCCTGGGTGTTTGCTGTGCCCTGAAGCACTCACAGCACTCACAGCCTCAGTGACACCAAAGCTCTCCAGGCCCATGGCTGAAGCTCTCCTGTGGTAAAGGAGTAAAACCCATGCTGGACCAACACCCTTATTTTTTCCTGGGACCTTTCCCCTCTCTTACCTCTGGTCCTACAGATCATCTCAAGCATCTCTAGAGCAGAAACCATTGTTTTCTTGCCCAGAAAATTTCTGGCTGACCCACCCCTGGAAGTGTTCCAGGCCAGCTTGGACAGGCAACATGGTGTAGTGGAAGGTGTCCCTGCCCATGGCTGGGGGTGGGACTGGATGGTCTTTAAGGTTCCTTCCAACCCAAACCATTCTGTGATTTGTGATTTTATGACACCCTGTCACCACCCAAAGCTGTTCCATGAAGAGAACCCCCCAGGCCACCACCTCCCCTCTGCCTCGACACTGCCCCGGATCCCAAATCTGCAGTGGAGTGAGGGATGCTGGATGAGCCAGGAGGAGAAGCAAGAGGCAGATCAGCTCTGCCTGCTCTGTGTGTGAGACTTGGCAAGTCTGTGACTTGCACTTCCAACAGGCTGCTGAAAGAAAAGGGCCTGATTTGCCTTGAAGCGGTGGGAGTTGGGGTTGTGCACAGCCTCTCTCTTTGCCTTGAAAAGCATCTGCTAATAGAGAGGAGTTGGAGGGGAGCAGCAGACAAAGAGACATCACAGGCACGATCCTCCCCATCAGTGGCACTGCCGCTTGCCAGGAGGGTTTCTCATGCAGCCCACGCCTGTGATGTGCTATTATATTCCGTGAAAAGAAGGGAAAAAATGTCATGTTTAGAACATTGTGGCTATTTCCAGAGGTACAATGCTATTACAGCACTGAGATGGCATGCAGGAGAGGCTGCTGCCTGTTCCCAAGAAGTAATTCAGGAGCCAGCTCTTGAGGAGTCACCTGAGTAAAAATAAAACCAACCCCAGAATAAGGCAGAAGCTCCCCATTTAGCTCCTTTTATCCATCAGGGCTCCCCAGATCTCGTCCTGAAGTGCCAGCTGTTGACCAGAGCACACAGGGAGGGGATGGTGAAGGGCTCTGACCTCGTGTGACATTTCCCACACTCTGGCATCCCAAAGGCCATAGGTCCCAAGGCAGCCACCAAATTTGTTGTCCTGCCTGTAACTCATTTTCCTGTTGCATCTGCAGCAGCAGAAGAAACTCGGGCCTCATTTCCTGCATTCCGGATCACTCCTCCACCAAGGAATCATCCTTCCCCCTCCAAAGGAGCTCAAAAAAGATCCACCAAACCATTTCCTCTATGGTCCTCCATGAGATGCTCCAGGTATCCACTTCAGCATCCAATTTCTCAGGACACCAGCACGGCAACAGCTCCCTTCTTACCGGGGATGTTATTTTAAAGGACAGAATAATCGAACGTCACACGCAGGTTTTCCTTCAGCGCTGGCAAAGAAAATCCCTTTAATCTGAAATATGACACATCCAGGTGTAGGGGGTGAAAAATAAAAAAAGAACCAGATCAGAGAGATTTTGCTTTCATGTGGCTGCAGGATAAATTATCATCCAGGGCAAGTAATGGCAGTGATTGTAACTCCTCTCTGCGTTTACAGCACATCAGAGACCCACGAGGGCTGAGATGGCTCGATAGCTCCTGAACCTCCCAGGCTCCAGTTACCCCTCTCCCTGCCCTCAGTATCAAAGGCAAAAAATTGCTTTCTTCATGCTGAATGATCTGCAGGGTGGAGGCAAATGGGCAAAAGGACTTGGAGAAATGATGGTGGGCTCTGCTGTGCCCAGGTCTCAGCTGTTTCTTCAGCTCCCTCCAGAGGAGGAAGCCCAGTAGGAAGGTGTGGGGCTGAAGGTGCTGAATTTTGCACCTCACCCACCCTGTGACAAGCTGGCTATGTGCTTTAGGAAAAGATAAAATTAATCTGTGCTCAATTTGGTCTTTGGACTATCCAATATACCAGAGAGGAAGAAACAAACTGCAGAGAAAAGTGTTTCTTTCTTCCAACACTGCACTTCCATTTAGGAAAAACACCCTGCAGCACTGACTGTTGTGGGCAGGTGGAGATGAACATGTCAGGGGAGCCTTTTGCCCTCTTAAAAAACGGAAAACCAAGGTTGGTGGAGTTAATTTGGTAGTGGATCACCTAGCCATCTTGTGGCATGGGACCTTTAGTCTGTACATCCTAGCCAGGGCTTGGCTTCTCCTGCCCTGCTGCTCTCCTGAAAGCAGAGACACCCCTTGGTCACCTGAAACAAGTTTCCCTGCTCCCAAGTAGCACAAAACCTGCCAGGCTGCTCAGCCATGACCAAATCTCTGTCAGGTATTTTTATCTATCCAGGGCATGCCCTCCCCAGCTCTTAAATCCACTTAAAATGGATTTTTGGAAGGTGCCCTGCCCAGACACTTCACACTTGCAGTGCCTCTTGTAGTTACCTGGCCATGCAAATGTTTCCATCACTGCCTGAAACGTGGCAGGTCCAGCCAGCTCCATGGCAATGCCCCTGGGTTTACTGGATGCAGATTTTAATTAATCTGCAGTGTTTCCAATGCTCAGGTTCGTTTGCTAAACCCAGGCTGATCCCTGCATCACTTGTCTTCTCCACTGCATCAATTTTTGATGTCTTGCACACTCATTTGCTGCTGACTAGACCCAAAATTATATATATTGCTTCAATTTTGTCTTACAAGCAGCGGCCATGGGTTTATAACCTCAAGAGCAGCCAAGAGCCTTTCCTTCACCATTCTTCAGATTCAATGCTCAGCCCATAAAACCACACCGACATTTTATTTCTGTAGTGTCAGCTGAGATCCCTCTTCCACAGAAAATTCCCAAACTGGTTTTCTCATGAGTACCAGTGTCAGGGCTCGGGGTTTGCCGTGGCAGGGGAGCTCACAAGCAAACCACCACTGAGATTTTTAGGTTTCTGTCAGGCTGGGGTGTCCAGAAGAGCCTTGTGCAGACTCCAATAATGTGGGTGCTATTCAGCACCACAAGCCCTGGGGTGGCTGACAGCACTTTGCTTTGTTATAAGATAAATTGAAAATTATGTTTCTTCTATTCCCTCTCTCCTCAAAGTCTATACTTGGCTACCCATAATAATAATAATAATAATAATAATAATAATAATAATAATAAAAATCCCCCCATGTATCTTCTGCCTCAGTATTCCCACAGCCTCCTCTCCTTTCCACACTCAGATGTTTCAGGGTAATAGTTGTGTATTTTTATGCCCAGCATGCTGACAACAAAACAAATATCCAATTAAATACTTCTTTTTAATAGATGCTGTACAGCTTGCATGCAGGCAAACCCCTTGATTAGCCTTTTGTTTTTTCATGCTATTGGGCCACATTCTTCACTTGCAATTCCAGAGGAAAGGCTTCCCCTGGGTTGTGCATCCCCCTCCTGCAGGCCCCTGGCAGTGACCTCCTGCCCAACAGGCAGCTCCCGTGAGCCATGGTGGCTTTGGAAGCTTTCTCTGTCACTTCCAGCAAGGACAAAACACCCAACAAACCTCTGCCACCATTCCTCATGCAATCCATGGTCCAGAGGAGCCGCAGACCTGGCACCCTCCTGCCCATAAATAAATTCCACATGCCCAGCACTGTGGCACAGCTCAGCTTTCCCTCATTCCAGCCTGGATTCAATGATGCATTTTACAACCTCCCTCCTTTCCATTTTAAACCCAACACCAGAGTATTTTTTTTTTCATGCAGGTCTCCTTGGCCGTGGCTGTGTCTTGAATATAATATCAATTTATTTTTTTTTTCTAGTTAACTCTTCCCTCCTGGCTCCTGCTGAAGTGGGGGCAGCTCCAAACTCCTCTGGGATGCAGGATTGACATCGCTGCTGTGTTATTTCATCTCACAAACTACAAACCTCCCCTCACAGCAACCCCCCTCAGCTCCTTGTGCCCAAATTACCTTGTTTGTCACCACAAACCCATCCTGGATGTTCACGCTACACTGCAGCTCCCGTTCTGCAGCCCTGCTGCTGCTCTTGTAACAAAAGCCCAATTTCTGGGGGTTTCAGCTCGAATTTCAGCCTGTATCCAAGTGAGATTTAACCAGACAGGAATGTAATGCAATAAGTCAGTGGAATGGAAGGCTGTTGCTTGCTATTTCTTTAATATTAAAAATGCAAAGTATAAATAATGGGGGGGGTGGGGGGAAATTAAATCAGAAACCCTGAAATTGCTTCCATAATTGCAGATTAAGTTATGGAAAGAATAAAGCACAACTCCATGGGCTGATGATTTCCAGAGGCAAATCAATAACTTTTAAAGGGCAGATTGAGCAGCAAGAATAAACCTTGGGAAAAGAGGTAAAATTAAAAAAAAAAAAAAAATCTAGTTGACAAATTATTTAAAATAAGGATTTTTTTCAGCTCCTTGATCTAAAGTACAGTTAAATCCAGTGATCTAAACATTTTGACTGCAAATCCCAGGTCAGGTTACAGCCTGATCCTGGCAAAGATTTTCATTACTGAGACTTTGCTTGTGTAAGAGAAGATGTTTTAAATTTACATCAGTCACTCTTGATTTAATTCTGAATTTCCTTTTAGATGAGTGCAATCTTTTTTTTTTTTTCAGGGATTTAATCATTAAAGAAAAAAAAATCTGTTAACATCAGCCTCTTCTGTTGTCCAGTTCCATTTCCTCTGTCTCAGATGAAATTAAATCCTTAGTGAAGAGCCTCGTTGACTGTAGTTCACCCTTCCAGTCACTTTGTATTAAAGATTTGGAAAACTAGTTAAAAGTATAGCTCAGCTCCTGAATGCTGGCCCAGCACAAGGGTTAACATTGCTCTTCATGCACAGTGTGCAAGACCCAGGAGCTTTCTGGGGACATTTTTGGAAAGGGACAGTCAAAAGCTGCCATTAATCTCCATTTATGTCCCTCCACAGCCCAGCCAGCTGCAGCCCAGCACTGCCAGGAGCTGCTCAGGTCTTTGGCAAATTTTTAGTGTCAGAGAATCATTAAGGTTGGAAAAGACCTCTGAGATCAAGTCCAACCATTCCCCCAGCACTGCCACCCCTGTCCCCAAGTGCCACATCCACAAGGCTTTAAAATCCCTCCAGGGATGGGGACTGCCCTGGGCAGCTGTGCCAGTGCTTAACAACTCTTTTTGTGGAAGAAGTTTTCCTAATATCCAACCTAAACCTCCCCTGGTGCAACATGAAGTCATTTCCCCTTATCCTATGGCTTGTTACTTGGGAGAAGAGAACAACTCCCCCTCACCCATGAATATTCCTGCCTGGACATCAAGGCTCTGCTGAACATGGTTTTTCAGCCAATGCTCAGAAGCTTTTTCTGGACAGGAGAGTGTGGCACATTTCCACTGGTCTGGGAAGAGATTTTTACCAGGAAATCAGACTAAGACCTAAGCTAAAAGCACTTAAAGTAAATCAGGAAAAAAACCTGTAGTGCCTGGGAGGTGAAAAACTTGGGTTGCAAATAACCATGTGGAGCACTGGGTGCCCAGCACTTATCATTAAGAAAGGAAGCATTTCTGCTGGGAGCATCTCTGTTGACTCCCTGCTGCTGGCTGAGATCCAAACCCTTCCCTTGGGATGGCATCACCACTGGGAAAAAAAAAGGGGGAAACCTTCTGTAAGCCTTAAGGAAGCTGAGAGTGAACACCCCTGTGCACCAAAATTCTGCCCATGAGGTCCAGTGTCCTGGGTTGTGGAGCCGGGTTTTGTGTACTCTATTTTTATTTGTTTGAAGGCCTGATGCCTCATCTTAATAGGCCATCAGCACCTTCCCAGCCTGTACCTTCCCCCCCAGAGCGGTGCATCTGCATTTCTATCACCCCATTGTGAGATACATCTCATCCCCTGGCAGTGGGGGGGAGCAGGCAGTTTGTCTGGATAAATGGAGACTCACAGACAGGAGAGCTGCCAGTTTTTCACCCGATTTCCTGGGAGGAAGACCGGACCTCATCTCACCAACACCAGACTCCATCTCACCATCCCCGGACCCCCCCTCATCAGATCCCCCTCCTCACCACCCCTGGACCTGCTTTTCTACAGGATCATCTCTGCTCCAACAGAATCACGTCTGCCACTTCAGAAGGACTCACTTTTGGACTGCTTTCAACACCCTGAATCACAGGGTGTCAGGTTGTAGCTCTGACTCTGTCAGGGTTTTCCAAAGTTGTTGTTTATTTGTTTATTTGCTTGTTTGGTTGGGTGGTTTTGTTTCCTATTACATTTGTATTGATAATATTCCTAGTAAAGAACTGTTATTCCTATCCCCAACATCTTGCCTGAAAGCCCTTGATTGCAAAATTACAATTTAGAGGGGGTGAGGGGTTTGCATTCTCCATTCTAGGGGAACCCCAGTTTCCCTGGCAGAAACCTGTCTTTCCAAACCAAGACATCCAGCTTTTGTGACCCCCACACAAGAGGGAGATTTGCCTCAAAGTAAAGGAGGTTTTTTTGTGCCTGGCCCTGAGCACAGATCCTGGCCTGTGCCTTTACCACCAGAACATGCAGGGAGCACCTTTAGTTTGTCCTTCCCAAATGCATTGATGAAAACAACCCCACGCTGGGCTGTCTGTGCTGCTCTGCTCAGTGTCCTGCTCCTGACTGAAACAGGCTGAGCCCTGTGCCAGACTCATCCCTGGGCTTTGTTCAGCCCCAAAGAAACCACACAGGGCAGGAACCCCAATGACTTCCAGGACATCCAGCTTGTCTTCCCCATCAAGACACATATAAACATTGAAAATACAGGACTTCTGCAGCCTCAGAACAGCTCCACACACGTTTCTTGGGGTTTTTTTTTTGGTTGGTTGGTTGTTTTTGGGGTTTTGTTTTGTTTTGTTTTGTTGGTTTGGGGGTTTTTTTTGGGTTTTTTGGGGGTTTTTTTGTGGGTTTTTTTTTTGTGTGTGGGGGGGTTTTTTTGGGTGGTTTTTTTTGGGGGGTGTGTGTTTGTTTTTGTTTGGTTTGGTTTGTTTTGTTTTGGGGGGATGGGGAGGTAGTGTGTTTGTTGTTGTTGGTTTTTTGGGGGTTTTTGGTGTGGTTTTTTGTTTTGTTTTGGTTGGTTGGTTTTTGCTGGGTTTTTTTTTGTGTGTGTGTGTGTGGTTTTTGTTTTTTTTTTTTATTATGGTCTCTTCTCTCGCCCATTTTCACAAACCCCTGGCTTGGTTGGCAGAGTCAGGGACATTAGAAGGAGACCAGCTGATGGACAGAAGCTCAGAGTGAGGCAGTGAGATCACAGAGAGTAATTTCCTGAGGAAATAGACCTAGGGGAAAAAAAAAACCATTGTCATTGTTTATCTTCTTTCAGCAGGTCTTGTTTTCTTTTTTTTTTTTTTCATTGGAAAAAGCCAGCAGTGCAGCAAACAGCTTCATGAATATACAGATTGTTTTTGGCAACTACCAATTAGCAAAGAATGTGTTCATGCAATCCCCAAGCAGCTATTTCCCTGGGAATTTCTTGTTTTGAACAAGCCATTTTCCATTAGAGAAAATACACAGGGTGACAAATAGCTCTTGTTAGTGGAGGGGGGTGGGAGAAGGGCAGGCAGACACCCTGTTGCTGGGGTATTGGAAGGTCTGGGCACAGACAGATCAGAAACAGGACAAAACAGAAAGAAAAAAATGTCCTGGTGAGCACAGAGATGTCACTGCTGGGGCTCATTGCTGCCACTGCAAACCAAAGGATTTTGGGGTGTCACTCATCACAGCCTATGGCAAACACCTGCTTCCAGGTAAATCCTACCCAAAAAAAGTGCCAGGCTGAGGTTCCCCACGGCTCCCACGGCCCCTGCAAGCCCAGCCTGGGTGCTTGCACTGACCATCCAGCCTGGAGAAGGAAACACAACACCCAAGTCTTCCAAGCATCACTTCACAGCTTTGCCTGAGACGCTGAGTGAAGCACAGATCAGGGAGAGGAGGCACTTGAAGTCAGCTATGATGGACAGCCTTTTATTTCCCAATGCTTTCATTTAACAAAGTGCTACATTCCATAGTTACAGGATGAGGAGCTGTTCCTGTCCAAAACAGAAAACCCCAAGGCAGCACGAGGACTGCTCACACAGCTCTGAGGAAGCAGTGCAGTCCAGAGAAGCCTCACCAGGGTGAACATCTGGCCTCAGAGGCACCTCTAGGAACCAGCAGCTGCAATGGTGGAGGTGCATTCCATCAGGGCAAGAGCTGCCAGGCAGGCTGCTTCCTCCTGTCAGAAATGGGGCTGGAGATGCCAAAGCTGCTGTGTAGTGCCTACCATGAAATTCTGGCTTGTGCTGTCAGGAAAATGCAGAAGGGAGGTGAGCGGCTCGTCCTCTGTGAAGTCCAGGGGTTGTTATTGCTGCAGTGACATTGCCATGCCAATGTCACCACCCTCAGCACTCAGGGGCTTGCAGTTCACCCAGCACTGCAAGGAGGATGAGGAGGGCCCTTCTTGGCTGCTCTCCTTGCCCTGCCTCTTCCAAAAGAATCTGCTGGTTTGGCAAGGCAAAGATCAAATCTTTGTTAGGCCACTGCAGCTTCAGCTCCCACCTGAACCCCCATCCCCTCCCTGCTGCCATCTGATCACTTCAAGGGATCCAGGAGCTGTGCAGAGAATGTTTTTAAGAGCCCAATCCGAAGTCTATTGGCCTCGAATGAGAAGGGAAGGGGCTGAGTGGTGCCTGTGCTGCAGGGACCTGCAGACACTGCCCTGAGGCCAAGGGCACTGCAGGAAACGCTGTCTGAGCTCCAAGCTTCCCTCTGACTGCCCACCTTGCTTCCAGGTTAAGCTGAACACATGGGGGCCCTCCAGGGCTGACCAAAACCAGCTATCCCACAGAAACCTGCACTCCATCAGCTGGCATCTCTGCACTGCTGGGCAGCTCAGGAAGCTGGCCTGCAGTGGGCAGGTCCCACCCTTGGGCGATGGATTTCAGAGCCAGAGTCAGGCCTGGCAGTGCAGACCCATCACAAGAAAA
This sequence comes from Phylloscopus trochilus trochilus, assembly GCA_016584745.2. NCBI lineage: Eukaryota > Metazoa > Chordata > Aves > Passeriformes > Phylloscopidae > Phylloscopus > Phylloscopus trochilus. Next base: position 62,165,066 of record WQNJ02000001.1, on the reverse strand, counting down.
ACCTTTGGGAAATCCACCTAACTCCTAAGCCTGCCTCCAGCAGAGAGCAGAGAGCCCACACTGAATTGTGCATGCAACTGGGCCTCCCTTCCTTGTCCACCTCCAGGGTCCAAGCCACCCCTGCCACATCCTCTCTGAGGGAACTCTGGTTCTGAGGCCCTCCAGAGATGCAGTAAAACCCCACGTTCATCATTCTGACTGGCAGTGTTGCCTTTAATTCCTGGAGTTCCTTATGCTGGAGAGGGAGAAGAGAGACAGGGAAATTGATTGCCCCGTGTTTCCCAACCCGGGGATTTATTAGCACAACAAAAGGCCACAGCACCTCCCCACCCGCCTTCCCAATCCATCAAACTGACAACCCATCCATAAGGATCCTCCTGAGCTGCCAGAGCTGGGGGACTTAAACCAGCAGCCAGCAGCCTTCCTCAGCCACCCCTCCTCCTCCTCCTCCTGACTGACCCAGCAGCTCTGTGTCTTATCAGATATTTTATCAGAAAGCCACTTTGCAACCCCCACCATGCCTTACCAGGAATAAACCATCAAAGAGCCCAAGGGATAATATTTCCCAATTCCCAATACTGCAAGGCAGGCAGGAAGGATCACCTGGACTCTTAACACTTCCAAGTACCTCCAAGCTCCAACAGACTTAGGAATTTCTGAGAAGGAAATAGGGAGAGATCAGTCTGGAGGGAAAACTTCATCTTAACTTGGAGTTCCCACTTACTGTGGGTGAGAAAGAGGCCTTAATTTTGGATTTAATGCTGTACTGCCCAGTCAGAGCCTGTTAAATGTGTGGGGCTGCTTCTTTAGCAAGGCAAAATCCTCCTGGTTGAAGTTGCAGGAACAAAAAGGGAGAGGTGCACTGTGGAGCCCTGTCTGGGGAAGCCTCCCCTGGAGGGATTAGGGTATCAAGACCCTCCCAAAATGTTGTGTCCCCAACCTGCTCCCCATGCAGCCACCAGGATGAATGACTGAGGTCTCACACACAGCAGCTGGCCTGGAAGACTGAGCATTAGAGAGGCATTTTCAAACTAGGATGTCCAGGCTGTCCTTGTCCAGGTGACCCAGTGGTGTCACAGGCTCACAGGAGGGTGCCTGGGCTTGGATGAGCCATGGTTGCTCAGAGCTGACCACCACATCTGATGACTTAATGTCCACAGCAGGCCCTGACCTTCTCAGGGGAGAGCTCACCTCAGGAGGGTCTCCTGAATGTCCTCTCTGCCTTGCAATCCTACTGACACTTCCACAAGACGTTTGCTCACCATCTGACAGGCCCTTCCACCTTCACAGGGAACAAATCCTGCTCCCGCCCCCCTCAGCCTCTCCTCCCTCCCACTTTTCCAAAGGCTCAGTGGATTTAATCTCAGCAGGTGTGTGGTCTTGCCCTTACTCTTCTGATCAGCTCTCCTCTAGCAACAGTCACTGTTCCTTGCAGGAAGGATGATTCCCCACAGAACAGATTCCCACCTCAGAAACATGGGTGTTTTGCATGTCAGATTGAAGTAATTCTGCACTAGGAGGCAGAGATCAATAGTGCAGCCCTTTTCCTGGCTATTTTGACAGCATTTCTGGGCAAAGCTACATTATTCTCCCCTGCTCAGTGCCTGCGACACCTCAAGCACTGTCTCCCTCAGTACTCAAGACTGACAGGGCATCTCCACAACCCCCTGCATCCATCTGTGCTGTGAATCCACCTTTCTCCCTACAGCCAAGGCTTCCCAGTGTGGTCATCTCACACCCCAGAGCTGACATCTCTCCAGCTCCTGCTGTTTTCCTACTGTGAGCCACAAATCCCTCAGCAGTGACTGCCACCTGCTCCCCAACCTTTAGTGCCTTTCTGTATTCCCTGGACACCAGTTGCCCAGGGAATCTGTGGCTTCCCAGCCCCTGGAAGATTTCCAGGTCAGACTGGATGAGGCTTGGAGCAATCTGGTCTAGTGGAAGGTGTCAGGGTTGGGACCAGGTCCCTTGAAAGCCCCTTCCAACCCAAACCACTCTGTGAGGCAAGACCCATGTAGATCCCCCAAAGGTCCTGCTGCTCACGCAGCTTTCAGGGGCTGAAAATGCCATTTTCCAGTGGGGTAAAGAGGCTCCACTCTCATCCCTGTGGGAATGCAGCCCTGGAGAGAGATGAACCTGGAGCTAGTGTCCTTCCAACAGGAGGCAGAAGCTGGGGAAGTCTCTGACCTGCCTCTTCTCTCACCTCCTTGCACGCTGACCAAAAGCCAAGAGATGCAGGCAAGACCACCCGTCAGTAGGTGAGCGCTGGTTATTTATTGTGCTGTAACAGACAGTGCTGGTTGAGAATGGACAAGGAGTTTGGTGGTGGAACCAAGTGCTGAGGCCATTCCTGTGTGTCTCCAAGCAGTGTGCAGCAGAGCTGAAGGAAGAAAGGGCTGAGAGTGGGGGCACCCGAGGGCAGAAATGTGCTTCAAACTGTACCAAGAACCCCGTACAGGGCACTTCTCGGGCAGCCAGGGGTACAGCTCAGGCTTACAACTCATTAATTAAGCAGAGCAGCTAATCTTAGCACTAATGAACTCTAGCTCAAGTCATGTAACATTTAAAATGAACCGGACAGAAGTCATTCACAGTCAAGATTTCCATTCCTGGGATGGGTGAGAGCTATTGTTATGATTAGATTACTGCCAGCCAGGACCAAAACAGTACAACCAGGGCAAGAGGAAAATAATCATCCACATGGATCAGCTCCAGCTGTGGCTCTGAATGAGGCGCCGGGGGCGAGTGTGAGATCTCCACTACTGTATCAAAACAAACATCACGGGTGGCACACGTAGAGCATAGCATTGTCATTGTCATTCGGCTGGGGACACCGCCCCTGCCCCGGGGGGCAGCCGAGGGAGCAGGGTGCAGCAGAAAAAGTCGCTTGTTCTTCTTCTCCCCCTCTCCCCCTCTCCCCCTCCCTCCCTCCCTCCTCTGAAAAGTCACGGGCTCTCCCAAGGGCACTGCAGTTCCACTCAAAATTCGTCTTCAGAGCTGTCGGCCAAGAGCATGACTCGGTCCTGCATGCTGTTAAATTCCCTCTGCTGGGGGAGGAAAACAAACATCAGAGAGGTCCACGTGCAAAAAGGAACAAAAAGGGAGAGAATTCGGATGCCCCCATCCCATAACCAAGGTGCCCCAGACACTCCAGCTCACACAGACCCTACCCAGGCCGTGTTTGCTTTACAGCCAGAAGGGCTGACAGTTTCCATACCTTTCCTGGGCAGCTCCCATACCTTCCTTTTGTGTCTCTTGGAGCCGTTTCTCCTCCGGCGATTCATGATCTTGATGCTGTAGAGCGCTCCCAGGATGAAGAGGGCTCCGGCTATTCCCACTCCCACGGGAACCAGCATCCCCGACATGTATCCTGCCTAAATGGAAAAAGAGAGGAGCGGAGCAGCGCTCCCAAAACCATCCTTTCAGAGTCACCTGCACCAGGCAAGGACTGCATTACATCCCTGCTGCGATTTCCTCGAGGTTTGTTGGATTTGAGCCCCCTGCACGGGATGGTTCCTGCTTCCAGGGGCTGAGCAAGCCCCAACCAACCCACCCCAGGAGCACAGCTCAGCTTTTCCAGGCAGATACTTACTGCTGACAGCTGAGAGCCTGCAGTGCTTGCCTGCCTTTAGGAGAGGGGACAATCTGGGTGAGTGCTGGGGTGAAGTGTCTCTGCAGGGGTGCAGGTGTGAAGGAAAACTTTGGCTGCCAAAGGAAGGTGATCTCGAGCCACTCCAAGGCCTCCCTGGCTTTGTACCCTAAATCCCTGAGCCAGACACTTTGGTTTTGCATGGGAAGGGGTCCCCTGCATGGCATCAAGATGATGACACAGATGGAGGGCACACACACCTTAAGCTGGGAGCACAGAAGTAAACCAGCCCTAATTCAACTGCTGTGATCTGTGTATGCTTGCACTGCCCACTAAAAAAAGAAATAATGCTGACAGCATGACTAATCTAAAATTACACATCCAAACATTCTCAGTCCTTAGGAAAATATTCCCATGTGCTTGTGATTTTATATTTTACTGCTCGAAATGAAAATGAACCTAAGTTTTAAAGTGCCAGATTGCTTCAGAATCCTCACCTGATTTGGGCAGGTGAGCTTAGTGTTGCAAGGGAAGCAGAACTACAGAGTGGGGAGCCAGGCCTCTCCTCACACTGCAGCCAGAATCCTCTGCTGTGCCACTACAGCTTCACCCTTTGCCTGCTACACCCCCCAAAACAGATTTCACACCTGCCAAGGGACACAGGCACCAATTCTGAGGACTATCAGACAGCTCCTGGTGAGCCTCAGCCCATTGCTTACAACCACTTGTCTTCATCTGTGCTCTCCAAATACAACAGAGCACACACACCATAATTACTTCTCTTCCATAATCCACTCAGTGGGAGGGAAAAAAAAAAAAAAAAAAAAGCTATTCAGCTGCACTACCCTGCTTTTGTACACTTACCTGGAGAATGAAAATTAACTGCTTTCACCTGGGGCAGGCACAATGCTAAGGAGAGCTGGTTTGCTCCCCCAAACCCCTCCAATTCCTACTCAGTGCTTTAAACAGTAACAAATCTGTGTCTGGATCCCAAAGCTTGAGGGATCTTCAGCTGCATGGTTCTGACTCCCTGAACACCCTCCCAGAAAACCCAGCCCTGCTCAGCTCAGGTGCTGGGAAGGGGCTGCATCCCTGAGCCCAGCTCCCAAAAAAGGAGGTTAGTCAGGACACAGCTGAAGGCTGCGTCTGTGTGAGGCAATTAAGGTGCCTTAATTGGGTGACCTAATTAGTGCAGCGTGGGGTTTTCTATTTCTGGAACTTTGCTGCTGGCATGGGCAGTGAGGGGAGGCTGCAAATGGCTTTTAGCTGCTGCCCAGTTGAGTTTCCATGTCAGAAACCACAATGCACTGCTCAGCCTGTCTGTGAGCCTTTACCACACCTGACCAGCCCACAGCCTTTTACAGGTTTCCCCCAGATCAAGGTTTTTTACCCCCAAAACCCTGTGATGTGATACAAATCCAACCCTTCTGTGTCTTGCAGCCCAGCTTCTGAGGGCCTCTGCATTTTTGTGATAGAAAACCCCATTTCATAGGTCAGAGCCACATTTTTACCCCTTTATGGGGAAGATGTAGCTTCTTCAGGGATGCTTTTCATACACCCAGTCCATGCTCATGACCTTCCTGGCCCTGCTGGGCTTTGAGATAACAGCATGAGAACTTGAGAGGAGCATCATGTCCATTATTTGCTACACCAAATGCAGCATTTGCACAGTGATTGCAGGAGACCAGACACAAATCTGTCCCTGACCCTGTGCTGCTGGTCCCACAGTCCCTGAAGGACAGGGAAGGACATCTCTCCCAGAGATGGGCCATTGTGGGCTGGAATCCTCTTCTGGATGGAGGGATTATGAAACAAAGGACAGGGGCAAATGAGAGGGGCACATAAGGCTGGTGCTGATAAACTCAAGGAAGAAGAGAGAATGGGGTGGACAGGTTTATTTGCAAGTGATTTGCTACATCAGCAACTGGTTGGGGGAGGGGGGGAGTGCTTTTTGTTGGGCTTTTCTAAGGAAAAATGTGAGCCAGGTGAAAGATCTGATGTTCCTCAAAGGAGGGAGGTGGCTCAGGAGTGAGTCTCTCTTTGAGGTGGACACCAGTGGATCCTCAGTTACACCTGGGCACTGCCCCACAGTCCAGGGTCTGTCTGCACCAGGTTCAGACTCTCCAGAGCTCTGCTGGAGATAGGAACAGGAGCATGCAGCCCCTCTGCAACAGGGAAGGACAGGGGTGGCCAACAAGGTGACAAGAGGAAAGATGTGAGAGCTACAGCTTCAGTGAGAAGACCCTGATGTCCCCAGGCTCGTGCTGTGCCACGTGCTGGCATGAGCAGGTGACCTGTGCATGCTGCAACCCCTCCAGGCACAAAACCAGCCTCGGTGGCTGCTCTTTACCTTCACTGGGAAAACCATTCTCTGTCCTCTCAGCATCTGCTCTGCATGAATCCCAGGCCAAGGAGCTCTGCCATGAGCAGAATTTGCTCTAGGCTTGCCTCCTTCCTAGTGCAGGCAGAAAGGCAACTCAACAAGGGCTGGGCAGGAACCCACCTTAAACCCTCCCACTCCCCAGTCCTGGAAAACACACCCAGACCCTGTTTCTCTGCTCTGACTTGATGGTAAAAGTGCTGCTGAAATTTGGTGTGGACCATGTGGGAAGGCTGGGCTGGTTGGGTGAATCTGCTTAAGCTTAGAGATGTGTTTTCAGAGATCACTCTCACTCCTTGGGATGGTTTTTGTTCCCACTGACTCTGATCCTGTTTAAGAATTTCCAAGGCTTGTTGAGTCACGAAATGTTCTTGCTGTCACCTCATTTCCAGCTCCATGGCTCTGCTGTCAGCAACACAACACTGGGAAGGCTTCACAAACATTTTGAAATGTCAATATTTGCTCCAGGGCAGCAGAGCTTTAAAAGCCATCACAGCCTGTGGCTGGCACAACTCTTGATTCCTGGAGCAGCCCCCTGTGATGCCAGGGAGGAATGATCAGGAATTACCTTGTCAGGCTGACTGTTTGATCATTCTCCTTCCAGGGATTTGCAGCACAGGGAGGTAGGAAAGGCCTCATCCAGAGGCACTGGCATGGCATGCAGCCTCTCACCTGAGAGCAGCACCAGACCCTCTTGACTTGGATCCAGAATTGAGCTTAGCACTTAGAGAAAAGGGGTGGAACTAAGTTCTTTACCCTGGGGTCCCTGGAAACATTCCAGGACAGGGTCCAAAGCAACCTGATCCTGATCTGGTGGAAGATATCCCTGCTCAGTGCAGAGGGGTTGGACTAGATGGACTTCCAAAGGTCCTTTCCAACCAAAACTATTCTATAAGTTAGGGGGAAATTAAAAAAAAAAAAAAGTAACTGGGGTTATCTCTCAAGGTCATTTTTTGGTGCAGAGAAATCAATCAAACACTTCTGTCCCTCCTGCCCTTAGTTACAACCCATCAGGGGTTTATTGTGGACTCACACCACTCTATACCAGCAGCATCTGGTCCATTTGCCTCCCAGAGAAAATTTTAAGCCCTTTCTCAACTGTCTGTGTAGAGATAAAGAACTGCACTGACAAGAATTTATTTATTCCTGCAAAGTAAAAGTGGCTTTGCTTTGAAAGGAACTGAAACCCTGAGCCTCCTACCTTATCTTTCAGCTTCTCCATCCAGCTTCTCACTGAAAAATAAGGAAAAATAAAAGCTGTAATCATGTTACTTCTATTAATTAGTAACAAATGATAGAGATAACATTAAAATAGACAGGAATTAAATTGACAAGCTGATAAAGCTGAACATTAGATTTCCTCTTTTCTCATTCATGAGAAGAAGCAAATGCAGCAAATCAACATAAGAAACTCTTGGAGTGAATTGACAGGCAAGTAGCTCAGCTTTGAGCAATTCACATCTTCAGAGTGATTGCAAAAGGAAGATAAAAACCCAGTATTTCAGGCTGTGGGGTCTTGACCATCACTTCTCATGCACACCCTGGGGTGTCTGACCAGGAGAAAACCTTACAGTGCAGTTATCCCCTCTCCATGGATATTCTTCCCTGTATTTTTGTCTTGGGTTATGGAACCAAAAATGTCTATTCTATTTCATCTGCTGAAAGCAGTTGGAGAGATGTTTTTTCTTTATCTCTTGTAACTCTGGGGGGAGGGGGGCAGATGCCTTCTGATAATGGGCCAGCTGTTCAAACCAGGTGGGGCAGTGTTTGTTATCTCTGTCACCACCCCTCCTCCCTCCAGGGGATCTCTGCTGCTGATGGGCCATGAAGGCTCACCAAGGACAGGACACATTCCATCATCCCAGTGGGAGATGCTCCACCCAGTGGGGGAAGCCAACCATTCCCACCTGGATAAAAACTGAGACTCAGGAACACCAGGGATCTGGTTCCACTGGATTCATGGAGGAAGACTGGACCCTTCTCACCATCACTGGACCCTTGTTCTACAGGATCATCTCTGCTCCACCAGAACCACATCTGCCACTCCAGGAGGATTTACTTTGGGACTGCTTCCAACACCCTGACCAACAGGGTGTCAGGTTGGAGCTCTGACTGTCAGGGTTTCCAGGATTGTTGGTTGTTTGGTTTCGTTTTCTACTACATTTGTATTGTTAATATTCCTACTAAAGAACTGTTATTCCTATTCCCATTCCCAAATCTTTGCCTGAAAGCCCCGAATTGCAAAATTATAATTTGGAGGGGGTGTGGGGTTTACATTCTCCATTCTAAGGGAAACTCCAGCTTTCCCCGGCAGATACCTGTCTTTCCAAACCAAGACAATTTTGTATAGCCTGTAATGATGGCTGAAAATGTATTATTCTCTTTTATTCCCCTGCTTTTCTGGGATGGCCACTGCCTGCTCTGGGATAGCACTGGAGGTGCTAAATCACCAAACCAAGCAAATTGACTCTGCCAGCACTGCGATCTTTCTTCTCCCAACAGTTAAACAAGTCCCGTGAAATGTGGCAGCTGAGAATTAAAATTCTGTAATGGCAGGTGCTTTGGGATGAAATATTCACTGACCTCAAAGAGCTGCAAGGGCTCAGCAGTGGGTGCAGGAGTCACTAACACCACGGGGCACTGGGTGTGTCTGCACTGCACCGAGGGCAAAATGCCCCCAAGGATCCTCCAGGATTTTAACAAATTCCTGCTCATAGCTAAGAAGCAATAAACAGTTAAATGTTGGGGGGTTTTTAGGGCTCAGCAACTGTGTTTTTTCAAGGATTCTCATCTCTCCAGGAGGACAATGCTACAGGCACAGGGGGCTCTTGGATGCAGCAATGTCGTTCTGAGGGGTATTTCTTCCAGGGAGCGTTAAATCCCAAATGTAACACACAGTTTATGGATTTAGACCCGATTTCCAGCCTGTTTTGTTATAAAACGTCCCTTCAAAGCTTGAATTAGCAGTATCAGTGTCTGCAGGTGCACCTGCAGCTCTCAGAGCACCCTTCTGAAAGGAGCTTTTCTCTGAGTGGGGAGGGGACACAGGAGGGCCAGCATGAAATGGCTATTTTATGTCTCAGATATAACACAAGTTCAAAGTGATTTGAAGACTCCCTTTGAAGTGTTAGCAACATAACACCTTCCAAACAAGAGGGATCCCAAATTAGCTAAAGGTGAACAGGTGTGAGAGAGGCACAGGTGCACTTATCTCTTGATGGGGAGCTGAGAAAAAAGGTGAATTATCCAGGAGAGGGACACACTCAGCACCAGGAGAGGACAAGAGGTCTTGTTTTATCAGCTCTTCCCACCACTAGTCCTGGCCTGCACAGGCTAAGCCATAAAAAACTCCATTTATGAAGGTGCCACCACAATCCTCATGCAGCCCAAGCCCACTCCAAGTGGAATTCAGGAGAGGAAGGAAACCCATGGCTCCCCTGGGCTGGTGTGCCACTGCCAAGGAGGAGAGGGGACAGTGGGTGCAGACCCACAGGGCTCGGGGACAGCGTGCCCACCAGGACAGCCACACGTGCACCTGCAGTGTGAACACCCTGTGCTCAGCTGGCCCAAACCCCAGCTGAGCACAAAGCCTATTTTTACACCTTTCACAACAATTCCATGGGCTCAGTGATCTCATCAATAGCCGACCCACTTTCCTCGCAGCTGAGCAGCGGCAGCAATTAACTCCGGAGTGTTTCTGCCAAGGCAGAATATTCTATTCTGGGCTGAGAATATTCTATTAGCTATTTTTAATGAACACAGCTCCTGGCTTTGCTCCCCTCTGCTCCACGAAACAACAGCAGCACCCCTGCCAGGCCCCACCGACACGAGAGTACAAATCTTTATTTGCTATCTCACGTTTGTTTGTTATCAAACCCAGGTCACAGGAAAAGCAGCCCAAGGTGATTTCTCCCTGACTAGGTGCCTCTCCAGGGGATGTTCTAATGCAGCCACAGCCTCTGACCTCTGCTAGAGGAAAACAATGACCCCAAATTAATGAGATTCAGGCAGCAGGAGGTCAGAAACCCTTCAAGGTCCTGGCAGGACTGCACTGGGAAAGGAGCAGAGAGTGTGGAGCTGTCACAGCCAAGGTCCCACACCTGTCAGGCTGGGGCCAGGACAGGTCATGGAGCACTGGATTACCATGAATTACAAACACTTCTCCTGTCACCAGTGCACAACACTGGGAGGAAATCACAAGCCACTGTGTCACCAAAACCGAGCGCTCGCTGCTCCACTGATTTACCCCTCTGAGGACACCACGTGTGTGGGTAGGAGACAGAGCATTATTTCAAGGTAGAACTGATATCTGTGCTAAGCAATTAATTCTGGGCTTCAGACTCTAATTATGCAACAGAATCCATAATTAATATTCTGGCTTGGTCTTGGGAGAGGAACTTTGTGGCTGGCACCTTCCCGTGAACATGCAGCACTCTCCAGGAGCACCAGGTGACTTGCCAATGAGGCCAAGCAAATAATTAGTAAGAAATACCCTAGTCCATGTATTTTTCACCATCCTCCTTTCTCTGATAGCTGAAATGTCCTGAAGAGCCTCTGGGTGTGAATTACCAACAGAGGTCTGCAGTGCTGGCTCATCTTCCACAGCACTTTCAGGATGGTGACTGGTCCAAACTCTCTGCCTCAGCTTAATTTTGATCCCTTGGTTTCATGGGGAGCTAAGTAAGATGAGTGTGGAGCACTTCTGCAAATTACATACATAATCTGACATTGCCTCAGTGATTTACAGAACGTCTGCATCTCTGCAAATTAATTTTAAATAACGTATAGCTTAAAGATTAAGCCAGTCAGGAGCACAGAGGAGGAGCACGATCATCTGGCATTGGCCTCAGAGCAGGCCAGGATGAATTCAGACAGTTACATATGCAATGTGCTATTTTTACTCAGTTTTACCCAGCTTTCCCCTTCAAAATGTGCAGCCAGCTATTCAGAAGCTCTGGTGCCAGCTAAAGAAGTGAGGCTCATCTGCAGAGGTAAGCAGCAGCCTGTGGTGTCTGCCTGGCCCTGTTCAGAGGGACCTGGCCCACAGGGACACTCACAACTCCCTGTGAGCAAAACCCTGCTGGAAGTTCAGGTTTTGGCAGATGCTGGCAGGAGGCCCAGGAGGGGACAGCAGGTGACACCTGAGGGTATATGGCACTGGATACCCAAAATCAGAAGGTGCTCTGAAATCTCCCCAGAGCCTTCTCCTCTCCAGGCTGAACACTGCCATCCCTCCCAGCCTGTCTCCAGCCCTCAGAGCATCTTTGTGGTCTCCTCTGGACTCACTTGGGTCCAGATCCTTTTTATGTCAAAGCCCTCACTCCTGATCTCCCTCCCTGCTGCTGTTCCATCTCCAGACAAGTTCTTTTTCATTATCCAGGTCTCTCTGCTCTGTCCTGGCAGCTGCAGGGGACTGGGTGCCAGAGCCTGGCTCTGCCTTTCAGCCTCACCACAAGGCACCATCAAACCTCTCACCAAAGGCTCTTCCCTGCTTCCCTCTCCACCCTCCTCTGAAATCAGGAGCACAAGTCCTCGGGGCCTCTTGCTTTGCCAACTTTTAGTAATCCTAATTGCCTAATTATCCACTCCAATGCAATGATAAAGCTGCTTAATAATTCTGTTCTCTTCTCATTCATTCTCTCCCTTCCCAGATAAGAAAATGCAAAGACTTCTGGTGGAGATTTCAATCAACAATTCATGTCCTACTGCCATCAGCTGTGTCTCCCCCTTCCTCTCTTGGATGCCCTGCTGCTTTGTCTTGTCACTTTGGTTTCACCTAATCAGCTTGTTTTAATCATATCCTCTTTTTAAACCATCAGTTAAAGCAATTCTGTTTTTCCATGGCACATTATCGCTCATCCCTGCAGATGTTGCCTGGTTTTCACATCCAGCACTTCCAGCTTCATTCCAGAACTCCCTCTTGCTACTGATGAAGGTTCATCCATCACCTTTTCTTTTAATAACTCTCCACCACGACCCCCAGACCAATGGTGAAAATGTCACTGCCAGGGATGGGAGATCCTCAGCTCCTCTGGGCAACCTGTGCCAGGGCCTCAGCACCCTCACAGGCAAGGATTTTTTCCTAATATCTAATCCAAACCTGCACTCTTTCAGCAAAGGAGAGCTGGTAAAAAATAAGGAAAAGATTGATTACTTTCAATCAGTCTGTATATACCAAGCAACCTGCCCTGTTCCATTACAGATTTCATCCCTTTCTCTTGCAGGTTAAACTTTTTCTCCAAATGAGACTTGTGAGAACAATTTTGCAGAAATGCTTCGTGCTCCATCTGCTCAGCTCTGACAACTTAATGGCACAAGGGTGCATCAGCTCCTTTCCCTTAAAAAAGCACAATTTTCAATTTACTTACTAGCACAAATAAATAATAAAGAAAATGGCATCTGGCTGGAAGGCAGCATATTTTTAATTCCAGAACTACACCTACCTGATGGGAATGTTGATGCATGGATTGCCCACCTCGAGAAGACTTGAACAGCTGGATAATCAAACAAATGTCAAACTGACAATTACCATTTATGCTTTCAGATAAAAATTTTGCTTGGGTGAACTTTGAATTAACCCAGTGAACTTTAACAGTTACCATGGCACAGTCTGGTCCCTGAACTGTACCATCCACACCCTTTTCCCTGCCTCTCCAGCTGCAACCCGAGCCTGGTTGTGACCCAAGACTGCCACAACCTGCCCAAAACTCTTGGAAAAGAAATGGAGATGGGGAGACAACTCACCACGCTCACCCAGAAAGCAGGAACTAAAATGGGCTTCCCAACTCCTTCCCTGACCTTATTAACCCTTTTGGCACTCCTTTCCCCATGGTATTAGGTCTGGCTCCTCCTTTTCCTTTTCCCTTGTACTTTTTAAGCTGTTTTCCACTTTATCTGTCTGCAATGAGGATCCCCTTGCTGAGGCTGGCAAAGGCACTGCCCTTGTGCCTTGGTATTTCTCTGTGAACTCAGTTCTTCTGTGGGGCCTTCAAAACCCATATTGACATCTGCACACTGTTTACTTCACCCTCAGTGGCCCCCAAAAAGACACAAGATGTTAAAACCAAGCCAAGGTACAGAACCTCCCATTATCCTAAAAGGCATCTCAAGCAGGACGTTGCTGTGAGCTGGCTGTCACAATTTGTTGTCTGATTAAATATTTACTGCACCACACTGTGTTCAAAAGCTGTGTCTGCTCTGGGAGAGGAAATGCAAACTTTGTTTATGGAAATGGAGCACAGGTGGGACCAGCTTCTCCCTCACTCTGCCCTGGCACAGCTCATGGAGCAACACAGGGAGTCCCCAGCAGTGAGAACCCACCCTGCCTCAGCTCATGGTGTGCTGAAAATGTTCTTATTCACCAGCTTTCAGAGACTCACAGAGTGCTCTGGGTTAAAGGGACCTTAAAGCCCATCTTGTTCCCATCCCCTGCCATGGCAGGGACACCTTCCACTATCCCAGCTTTCTCCAAGCCTGTCCAGCCTGGCCTTGGACACTTCCAGGGATCCAGGGGCAGCCACAGTGTCTCTGGGCACCCTGTGCCAGGGCCTGCCCACCCCTTACAGCCAGGAATTCCTTCCCAATATCCCATCTAGCCCTGCTCTCTGAAGCTATTCCCTCTTGTCCTGTCACTTCATGTCCATGTCCAAAGTCCTTCTCCATCTCTCTTAGAGCCCCTCAAAGCCCTGGAAGGGGCTCTAAGATCACCCTGGAGGCTCCTCATCAAAGCTGTATCCTGCTGAACATGAAAAATCTTCCTTTAAACTCATGAGCCTTGCCTTTGCAGCTTTAATAACCTTTTTAAGGTGGGATTTGTGTTCTGTTTTATTTACATACCGCTATTCAAATAGAACTACCTAGAAGCAGCAGCTGAAGAGCCAGGTTCTATGAAAGAATGCTTTCCAGGCTTTTCCAGAGCACTGATACACCTCCTCCAGAGTTCTTCTGATCCCTGCACTCTCAACTCTAAAATTCTGCCAAACAATTAATTTTTTTTTCTCAGAGGTCTCCAGTAAAATTTTTATTAATGGTTTATTCTTCCTGTGATTCATCCACTGGAGCAGGAGAACTTCTTCAGCCAAACTCCCCTTAAAAAGTCTGGGATAAGCACCCTGGAAAAACCTTGGTCCAAACAGTCCAAATTTGGTAAAGTTATCAAAAACTAGAATACAACAGAATATAAATGCAACAAATTTAATGACTGGCATGGCTTGTGCAGACTTACAGGGGAATGCCATGAGGGGAAACATTGCCCCAGCAAGCGCAGTCAAGGCCAGGTTGGACAGGGCTTGGGGCAACCTGGGCTACTGGAAGGTGGTGTCCCTGCTCACCACCCTGCAGAGGGGTGTGACCAGAGAGGGTATTCGAGGTCACTTCCAGTCCCAACCATTCTGTGACTCCACGATCTCAACCCTCCTAGCTGGTTTTTGGAGAAGCTTCCAGGCGCAGTGCCAGCCTTGGTTTGCCATTTCCTGATTTACAGCAGCGGAGGATGCAGCCCTGGGAGAGAAAGCCTGGGAGAGAAAGCCTGGGAGAGAAGGCCTCCCTCCTAGCAGCAGGCTGTGTGTTGTGCTTTCAGTCTGCCCAAGCCCCCTCGGGGCAGGAGGAGAGCAGCAGGTCGGGCACGGGGCCGCTCGGTATCCGTGGGGAAAGCTGCGCCAATCCCATCCCAGACCCCAGGGCTGAGCTGCACCAACGGTGTGGGGATCTCTGTCCTTACTCCAAGCCAATGCCTGAGTTCCTTCTGGCACCAAGCCCCCCTAAAACCACTGCTGGCTTTGAGGGATGACTGGAGGGTTTGACCCTGAGTATTTACAGAAAAGGAACACAAGATGGAATTCAGTCCATGCTACCTTTTAATGCACATTTGTCTCTGTTTTCTGCTCCGTAACTGTCTTGGGTTATGGAACCAAAAATGTCTATTCTATTCCATCTGTTGAAAGCAGTTGGGGAAATGTTTTTTATTCTTTATCTCTTGTAACTCTGGGGGGAGGGAGGCAGATGCCTTCTGATAAGGGGCCAGCTGTTCAAACCAGGTGGGGTGGTGTTTCTTACCTCTGTCACCACCTGTCTGCTCTGCAGGGGATATCTTCTGCTAATGGGCCACTGAGGCTCACCAAGCCATCATCCACATTCCATCATCCCAGTGTGAGATGCTCCACCCAGTGGGAGGAGCCAACCATTCCTACCTGGATAAAAACTGAAACACAGGAACACCAGGGATCTGGTTCCACTGGATTCCTGGAGGAAGATCTGACCCTTCTCACCATCACTGGACCCTTTTCTCTCAGGATCACCTCTACTCCAACAGAACCACATCTCCCACTCCAGGAGGATTTACTTTTGGACTGCTTCCAACACCCTGACCAGCAGGGTGTCAGGTTGTAGCTCTGACTCTGTCAGGGTTTTCCAGAATTGTTGTTTGCTTGTTTGTTTGCTTGGGTTTTTTCTACTACATTTGTATTGTTAATATTCCTAATAAAGAACTGTTATTCCTATTCCCAAATCTTTGCCTGAAAGCCCTGAATTGCAAAATTATAATTTGGCAGGGGTGAGGGGTTTACATTCTCCATTCTGAGGGAAACTCCAGCTTTCCCTGGCAGATACCTGTCTTTCCAAACCAAGACAATAACCCAGCAGTCTCTCCCATACTCTGGCAAAGACAGAATGGATTTTTTTGCAAATCAAAACTAAATGTCAGGTGGCAGTGATGGGAGGAGTGGAAAAGGTGGAGAAGCTGTAGGTGGAGAGCACCTCGTGCATCCCTCTGCTCCAACAGCATCTCATTTCAGCTGGAGGACAGCAGCAAAAGGGTGGTGGCTGTTATTGGATTAAATACCTTCCAAATCTCCAGCTGAAGCCATGTGACACTCCCCTATACTGGCATTTCCCATTCAGCCCTCTCTAAATGCAAACCACAGAGATCCTGCTGCCCTCCTGACAGAGCCCATGGCCTCATCTCCTTCAAAGGATCAGCAGCTACACTGCAAAATTTCTTTCTGTGCTTCAGTTTATGTCTGATATTAATCAGGCTTGGAAAAGATTCTTGGTTTGCTTTTTTTCCTCCATAAAGAACAAAAGTAATTTTCAGAATCCTATTTCCTGGGGACACTGTATGAAGGATTTGCCAGCAGCAAGGGCTGAAATAGAGGATTTTCTGGTTTTGTGTTTAAGAAAAAGGATGTATTTTTCTTATTTCAAGTTTTGGCCTTTATTTCATCTGTCAAGATGCAGCACTCCCCATGAAACGACATAAAGATCAATAAAGGACTAAATGGCTGGAAGCAAAAATGATGGAGTTGACCTTTGAAGGAAAAAACAGGTATTAGACTGTGTTTTCACAGTATTCCAGTAATTAAACCACAAAGCCCTGAGCATCGATTAGATGCTAAAAATAAGATCTGATTATCCCACAGACTAATTTTCCTGCAAATACTTGGGAAGAGCAGCATTGTCCAGTGTTAGTTCACAAAAGGAAAATGAACTTGCTGATGTTTGCTAACAGGACAAGCCTTATCCCACATTCCTCCTGCAGCCAGAACTGAGCATCAGTTCCCACTGTGACTCGATTCCCTTGTGATCAAACACCAAATGGGGCCTTAAAAGTTCCTGACACCTGTCCCTGACTTCTTGTGTAACTACTGGCAAGTAAATGGATCTCTTATTCCATTTTCCATCTGTACTGTGGGAATATTAAAGATGTAATAGATCATATCTAGTAGTCACTTGTGTTTCTTTTCCTTCAGAGCCTCTTCCTTCATGGTTTAATAGCCCCTGCTGTAACACCTCCATCTGTGTGGGATGTTCTGGGAGCTGAGACAGTACAAATATTATATCACAGTGCAATGGGATGTTTTGGAAACAAATGTTCTTTAGGATGCCATTATTTTAAGCATCCTGTTCCAACCCCCTGCCATGGGCAGGGACTCCTTCCACTTTCCCAGGTGTCTCCAAGCCCCATCCAACCTGACCTTGGACACTTCCAGGGATGAGGCAGCCACAGCTTCTCTGGGCACCCTGTGCCAGAGCCTCAGCATCCTCACAGGGAAGAATTTCTTCCCATTTTTCCCCAGCCAAACCTGCCCTCTGTCAGTTTTCCCAAAACTGTTCCCAACTACTTTCAACATTCCAGGTACACCAGTGGGAATGGGCCCTCAGAAAGTCACAGAGGTAAAAGGGAATGAGCAAAGGGCAAAGCAGACCAAGTGAGAAGAGAACATGGACACAGCAGGATCTCCTGAGCTGCACAGTGATTTTACAGTGTGCTCACACTGCCAGTGATTCATTCCTCTGTCTACAAATGGCTGAGTCAGTGGCAGATTTTTTCCCCTAAAAACCCAGGAAAACTCCAGGAATGACAGCACTCCTTGGAGGGCAAGAAGGTCAGAGGAGAGCCAGGTGCCAGCAGGCTGCTGCTGAGGCTCTGAGCTCCAGGAAAGTGATGGCAGGGAAACACTCCGTGCCTGGAAGTGAGGCAGACAGGGAGGTAAGGCACAGGGCACGGAGCCAGAGGGGTGGGAATGAGCCTTCCCCTCCCTGCAACTCTCCTGGAATGAACTCTGCAGCCTGTGCAGTGAGGGAGGGAGGCACTCTGGGCACCTCCCTTGAGGTTCCAGGGTTCCAGGGGCAGCCACAGCTTCTCTGGGCACCCTGTGCCAGGGCCTCCCCACCCCTTACAGCCAGGAATTCCTTCCCAATATCCCATCTAGCCCTGCCCTCTGGCAGTTTGAAGCCATTCCCTCTTGTCCTGTCACTTCATTCCCATGTCCAAAGTCCTTCTCCATCTCTCTTAGATGAGGTTAGAGCGGGTTCAAGCACCAGGAAGGGTGAATACAGCACTGGCTGAAATGAAACATCACTCAGAGGTGGTTCCTGTCCCCCCAGGCTGCTTGGTGCCCACAGGAACCACAGTGGCTGTGGGCAATCACCCCTCCACAGGCACCAGGGGGATGGATCCATCCCCAGGAGAAATCAGCCCCTCCAGGGGACACGTGCTCACTCCCTCTGCTGCTGGCAGGCCCCACACAGAACCTCAGCTGCCTTAAAATGATTTCCCAGGGAAAAAGGCTCAGCTTGGGGAATATTTTGAGGTGATTTTGGAGTCACCTCTCAGGCAAAGGCTGTGGCCTCACTGTATGCTGTGCCCAACACTGGCAGCAGCCTGAGTGCCAGAGGAGCAGAGTGCCTGGGATGGGATGAAACCCAGCACTACAAATCCTCATGTTTTGACACTGTGACATCCTGCAGCTCTTCTTCTGGCTGGGGACTGACAATTCCCTGGGACATTACATTCTCTGGGGTTTTTTCACAGCAAAGCCTTCACAGAGATGTGGGCTCCTCCCAAGGCAGTGCTGTGGGGTCAGGTCAGGTGCTGCACAGCCTCCCATGGTCAGAAACCTCAGCATTCTGATGTACAGCTCCAGACACTGGAAACTGTGCAAGGGAAAAGGCAGATTCTGCTGGAGCAGAGAATCATCAGAGAGTCACACAATGGTTTGGGTTGGAAGGGAACTGAGAGATCATCTTGTTCCACCCCCCTGCCATGGGCAGGGACACCTTCCACTATCCCAGGTTGCTCCAAGCCCCATCCAACCTGGCCTGGAACACTTCCAGGGACGGGGCAGCCACAGCTTCTCTGAACTGGGACAACTGGGACAAACCAGGAAATTCAGTGCCAACCAGAGCGATGGCTCTGCTGTCTTTTGTGTTGTGAGAGTGATGACAAGAAGATGCTGTCCAGAGGGACCTGGGCACCTGGAGCACTGCTGAGTGCACTGGGAAAGTTACTTTTGGCTCTCCAAATGCAGAAGAGGGTTAATGGGGATCAGCTGCCTTTGTGCAAGACCTGTCTGGCACACAGAGCTGGATACCATGACTTGCAGACCCCTCCCCAGAGCTGCACGAGGGGGATAATTATTCAGTTCTTCTACTGCTAAACATGCCAGTGCTTCGTGAGCACTGGGAAATGATAGTATCTTGTTTGCCATAAATGCAGTAATTATAGCTAAAACTCTTCATTTACATGGAAATGACAAACAACAAATTAGAATCAAGCATCTACAATTAGGGTAAAAAGCCACGGCAATTTGTTATTCTTCACAAGAAATCATTTTTCACATCATTTACTGGGAAGGAGGTCTCATTATATAATGATATTTAGCTCTTCAACTACTTTTCAGCTTCGCAGCTTTATTAATTGCACTCACAACAGTTCTCTAATATAAACAAGCATCTTCATCTGCTGGCTGGGAATCCAAAGCTGACAGCACTGACAGGAGGTGCTGTATCCAGCTCTGGGGTGTCCAGCACAGGAGGGACAGTGAGCTGCTGGAGTGGGTCCAGAGGAAGCCACCAAGATGATCAGAGGAGCCCCTCTGCTCCTGTGAGGAAAGGCTGGGAGAGCTGGGACTGTTCAGCCTGGGAAAAGGGAGAATTTGGGGTAACCTCACTGCAGCCCTCCAGGACCTGGAGGGAGCTGACAGCAAAGGTGGAGAGAGACTTTTTTACAAGGGCCTGGAGGGACAGGACAAGGGGGAATGGCTTCCAACTGACAGAGAGCAGGGCTAAATTAGATATGAGGAAGAAATTGTTCCCTGTGAAGGTGGGCAGGCCCTGGAACAGGTTTGCCCACAAAGCTGTGGCTGCCCCATCCCTGCAAATGTTCCAGGCCAGGTTGGACGTGCCTTGGAGCAACCTGGGAGAGTGGAAGATGTCCCTGCCCATGGCAGAGGGGTGGAACTGATGCTCTTTAGGGTCCCTTCCCACCAAAACCATTCTGTGATTCTCTGATTCTATTTACAGTCAAATGGAGACCCAAAGCCAGCAAAGAAAATAGAGGGAAAACCTGCAAATATCTTCAGCACAGATGTAATTCCATGGGCATTTCTCAGCAATAACAACCCAGACACCTGTGATGGCAATCAAACAAAAAAGGTTTCACTGAGCCTGTGCTGGCTGAGGAGAAAAGCAAATCTGACAGACAGGAATTCTTGCAGGAGGCAGAAGGTGACTTTTGCTGGTCTGTCCAAATGAAGGAGCTACAAACACATTGGGGCAGACAAAAGGTGGAGAAGGCAGCTCCATTTTTAGCCTGCATGGGGGAAACTAGCTGATTTCAAACACTTAAAAAAAAAAAAAAAAACACCTCTGAAGGGAAATGCTTTGAAGAAGAGGAGCAATTTTGATTACTGGCTAGGTGGGCAGCTTCAAGGTGTGGGCTAGGGTAGGACCTGGCCTCCTCTGATCTGCATTTCAAAAGAGCACGAGGCCAAATTCAACCCCCAGACAAGCAAACCTGGTTTCACGGGGCTGATGGTTCAAAACTGTGCTGGTAGGACTCAGCCTGGCTTGAGAGGGTAAACACCAAACTAAGAACCAGCTCTACACCTCCACATCCCTCTGGTCTTGTACCTCCAAACCAGCTCCTCATATATTGATTGCAGTGCAGAGGCTGTTCCAGGGGCTGCTGTGAAGCAAAACCTCTTTTCTCTGCAGCACCTATCAAGAGCTACAGGTGAGGATTTGCAGACAAATTATCATCCCAAAATCTTGGTGAAGTTTGCTGCCACCCACTGAACTTTATCATCACCTCCCAGACAAGCTCTGCACAGCCCTGCAGTGAAAGGACTGATATATCCTCCTCAGATCCTCTGCTATCCACACTTCCCATTCATTTCACACGTGGCACAGAGCACTGCTCCTGTGTGACTCCTCTGTGGGGTTTGCTGCTGCCCCAAACACACACCCAGTGCTGTGGCATTCCCCCATCCCACTCCTTCTGCTCAGAAATGAACAGACCTGGAGCTTCTCCAAGCAGATTAAGATAATCAGTAACAATTCACTTACCCTGAGAGGGCATTACCCTGACTGGAAGAGGCCAGAGCCCACTCTCTGATTAGGACAGTGATATGATGTGGCTCTAAGAAGATATTTTGAGCATCTCTGAGTGAACTCCTGATTCTGCTGCCATCATCTGTTCAAATAATGAAGAAACAATTTGATGCAAGAGAACCTTCACGACATTATCTGGGTAAAGCCTCAGAGGTCAATCTGCTCTCAAAGCAGCAGCAAAGTGTTTATGATCTAAGTGCTGAGGGCCACTTGCTACTGCTTGCTCTCCAAAGACCACCAGATGGGACAGAAAATTTTCTGTTGGCTTGACAAGGGTGGTCTCAGCCCTCTAGGAAGACAAACTGCAGAGAGAGACACAGAAAGAAGTCACTGCCAAACCAAAAGGAAAAAATAAGCAGAGGACACTTTTTAAACTCTTTTTTTTTTTGTAGTGGCCTGATTGCACTGTGGTTTTAAAGGAGAAGACATTTAGATCAGATGTCAGGAAGAAATTCTTGATGCTGAGGGTGGTGAGGCACTGGTAGAGCTTGCCCAGAGAAGCTGTGGCTGCCCCACTCCTGGAATGCTCAAATCCAGCTTGGATGGGGCTTGGAGCAGCCTGGTCTAATGGAAGGTGCCCCTGCCCAAGGCAGGGGGTTGAAAGAAGATGAGATTCTGATTCACAAGTGAGCTGCTCTTACCTCAGCTGCAAGACTAACAAACATTAGTAAGGAAAGAGGTTGGGGTTGTCAAAATCTCCCCTTAGTCTTCTAAAGAAGTATCTGAAATTTTTTTGTTTGTTTCTTTTAATCTTTGGTGCAAATATTCTGCAGAGGGAATTCCCAGGGAACAGCTGCCTTTTCCACAGCACAAACAAAACCCCTATGGGCCACCTGAAATCTGAAATCCTTTGTAGGTACAGAAAACAGTGAAACCGCAGAGCTCTTCTGAAATTTAGCCCTAAACATGAAAAGCAGTTTACTGGCCTTACCCTGTAATAT
The DNA here is from genome assembly GCA_016584745.2 of Phylloscopus trochilus trochilus. Classification (NCBI taxonomy): domain Eukaryota; kingdom Metazoa; phylum Chordata; class Aves; order Passeriformes; family Phylloscopidae; genus Phylloscopus; species Phylloscopus trochilus. The sequence continues at coordinate 62,143,267 of WQNJ02000001.1, read as the reverse complement.
TGTCAATCAGTTGACAGATTTGGTCAATAACTGATCCAGCCTAGTTACAGGTTTGATTGACAGACCCAAAGGACTCTTGACTCAAACCAGTTCATCACAACATCCTGATGTATCAGTCTCTCCAGATTAAGAAATGCCATTTGTCCACATTTACTTGAACCCAAAGGGATACAGGAGCTGAAGTCTCATTTTCCAAGTCCATTTCAAAGAGATGAACAGACCTACCAAAACCAAAGGAGCAACAACCCACGCATTTCCACGTGAGCTGCTGGACCCATAACCAGCTTTGGGAATCCACAGGTAATTTATGCATCCAGGAAAATTTCCATTTGGTATCTGGGAACAGCAGACAAGACCCTGGGAAGTTGAGCAAAGCAAACCTGGTGCCTTGCTGGAAATGCCATGACTTTCTGTGCTATTGCACCAGCTTTTCTGCCTTGAAGACATGAGATAAGATCATGCAAGAGGGAAATTAGCTCAGTCCAACAGTGACAGCAACTGCAGGGCAGCCTGACCACAAAAGAAAACATGCAAAGTCCCCATCCAAGGAAGGGGATGACACAGACTCACACTGAAGTCTGCACTCAGCTGCCCATCTTTGGTCCCTCAGTTAAAATTATTGACAAGGTCACATCTCTTGATTTCAGTACTGAAATGTTTTATGTGGAGCCTGGTGGATTTGAAGGACATTGAAAGTGCTCTCCCTTCCCCAGCTCCCTGCCAGCCTGCAAAACCAGAGAGGTTTTGGGTTTTCTGTCCCTGGGGCTGCAGGAGGAACCTCGTGCCAAAGGAAGAAAATCTAAGGATGGTTGCACTGGATCAGCTGAGCCCCACATCCCATCTCTGAAGGAAGATGCTCCCAGAGAAAGGCAAACAGAGCTCACACTTCCCTTCCTCACTCTCCTGCCTGCACCAATTCACTGCTGATCCAGGGGTCACTGCCTTCCCCTGAATTCAGCAGGCTTCAATACAGATTGCTGTCCCAGCAGCTGTGAACAAATTTAATGAGGAAAATGTAATACAGGAGGAAAGGACTGAATTTCTTGTTATTAATTTCTATTCTTGTGAGAGCTGAAAGGCCACCTGAGATCACACACACACCCCCGTGGTGAATGCTCTACAAACATGCAAAGAAGGGTCAGTATCTGCCCAAAAGAACCTAGAAGAATGAGCCCCCACAGAGCATTGGAATTGTCCCATCTGTGAGCACCAGGACTCAGGCACAGGGTGGGGAAGTGATCTGCTCAAGGACTCACATGAAAAAGCAATTCTGGCTGTAATCAGATGAGGCAGTTTGGGCCAGACCAAAGGTCAGGCTGCCTTAGTGAGGCTGGCAGTGACCAAGAGCATTTTTCTAGGAAAAGTTTGTGGGTGGACAGCACACAGCAACACTCCCCTTGCTCATCCTCCTGGAGCTCTGGACAAGATCTCTGCAGTCATTCCTTGCCCAGGATCCCATTTATCCTCTGGTTATCCAATGTTAATTTATCCTTTTGGTTATCCTCCTTCTTCCTCATGCCCTTTTCCTCTGCTGTATCCCTTTCCAGATGCACAGAATGGCACAGAGGATTCAGAGTTAAATGCTGGTTGTTATTTTTCTCTCCATTCCTTTATCCCCCCACATCCCTCCAGGCCAGTGCTCCTCCTGTATCATCCTCCCCTTCCTCTCACAAGGATCTGGAACAGAGGCTTTGCTTGAATTTCTCCTCTTTGCCAAGAGTCCCCAGTTTGCCATTCAAATTCACTCTCTTGTGGTTACAGGACTAACAAAAAAAAACCAACTCTCAGCCTAAATTTCCCCCTGGAACTTGACTGTCCCTAGGATTTTCTCCAGGATTTCAGAAACAGTGTCTAAGCTTTCCTACTTACCCAGGCATAAATAAGCCCTATTTCCCCTCCCCTGTATTTACCCTGAGCATTAACACCCCCCCATCCCAAGCTCAGATGAGGGGAGGACAGGGGAAGCTCAGAGGGACTGTGGGGAACATCTCAGATGGGGAACATCTCTGCATCCCTGCTCAGGGCTGGGGACAGGGCAGGATGGGTCCCACACCCATCAGCTGGGAACCCTGTCAGTGAAATCTGGTTTTAGAATCATAGAACTATAGAATTGTTTAGGTTGGAAAAGCCCCCCAAGATCATCAAGTCCAACCAATTCCCCCAGCACTGCCAAGGCCACCAGTAGCCGATGTCCCCAAGTGCCACATCCACAGGCCTTTTAAATCCCTCCAGGGATGGGGACATCACCCTTTCCCTGGGCTGGACAATACTTTGGTTGAAGATTTTTTTCATAATATCCAATCTAACTTCCATGCATGGAAGAGCAGAGGAGGGAAACACCTGAGCTGTCAGGCCATCAGAGGGGACCCTCAGGAGCAATCCAGGCAGCTACAGACCTCTCCTGGCTCATCCCAGGGAGATGAGGACAGGGGAACTCTCCTGCCCACCCACACTATGTAATATATCCAGGGGAACTGCTGGCAGGAGCTTGAAGCACATTCAGATTATATTTAAAAAATAAAACACAAAGTCCCACTGTTCTTTAAACCCTCATATTCATCTTCAGAGCCCACACAGCAGTGACTAACCAAACCCTGATAACTAATCACTGCTGCTGTCAATTAGCACCACTGAATGTGCTTTTCCTCCTGCAGGTGACTCCAGTTCAGGGCTGCCTGCTCTGCTTTGGAGGGATGGTGCTGCAGCATCTCACAGAACCATTAGGGTTGGGAAAGACCTCTGAGATCATCAGGTCCCACTCTCTGTGCCCATGCACTGTCCCAGGAGCTCCCACCAGCTGCAGCCACAGCTCCAGGGACATCCCTGGGGAGAGAATCCCCTGCAGAGCCTTTGGAAGGAGCCATGGAGCTGCACCCCAAGCCCTGCACTGCCCCAAAGGCATTTCTGTCTGCTTGGTGCTGCCAGAGCCTGCCTGCAGCCAGGCAGGGATGATCTGGCACAAGACATTAAACCTGGGCCAACCAACCACTGAGGCCCTCACTCTGAGCTTGCCAGGATGCAAAGGCTGGAATCAGACACAAGGAGCCAGTGATGCAGCCCTGCCAAGCCCAAAATTCAGGTCCCAGAGAAGATCACAGATCCCTCTGCAGCTCCAAGGCTGTGGGAGCAGCACATTCACCAGGGCAAGGCTGAGTTCTGGCAGCTGAGATTCTGACTTTATCTGCTCCATTAAGATGTGCACCTTGGCAAAACAGGCTCCTGCCTGCCTCTGCCTACCAAAAGTTAAATTGACTCCCTGTCTGCCCTGCTCCAGACTGCAATGAAAGGATCAGAGGATTGTTTAGGTTGTAAAAGTCCATCCAACTGTTATAAATGCATATTTTAGAGTTGGCTTTTTGCAAATATTGGAATGAGTGTTATGCATATAACGTAAGAAAGTTGTACTGTATTTCCTTTTATTTGTAGAATTTAAAAATGTAATGATGGAATATTTCTTAATGGTAACAACGTAGAGATGGTTTGTAGTTTTTAACAAGATAAAAACCACAAGACCCATCCTGCATGCCTGTGAAAGATAAAGAACAATGAATTTCTATGGTTAAGAAGGATTTATGACACCTAACCCGGCTAGAAGGCACCATGCACGGATAAAGGAACTGCAGTTTTGAGGACCCTTGAAACAGATAAAGAAAACAGATGTTTAAATATGCATTAGTCTCTTTTTGAATATGTAACACCAAGACTGATAAATTCCAAAGAATTTAAAATGGTGTGTTGCTCTATACCCTCAGCTGAGTAGCTACCTTATTTGTCTCCCTAATTGTCTATTTTTATTCTATTTTATTTTTATTTTATTAAACTTATAAATTAATATAAAAAGGTGAAATGTCATTTTTCACACAACTGTACTGGGGCAGGGTTGACTCACCAGGGAGGCACTGCAAACTGTGAGTGAAGGGGTGAAACAGCACTCACAGGAACTTGTTGTGGCTGTGGGAGAACAGATATAACCAGAAAGCACTGCTTCCCTCAGGACATCACTGGGTCTAACAAGGCATTTGATCCTCTGCCCAACACTCCCTAAAACCAAAAATTCAACAGAGACTGTATTTAACCAGTCCCAACAGATACAGAAAATTACAAAACCCACAAGGAAGTTCTTTTCCTGACAGGATGTTTATACTGAATCCTATTTTACCATTTTCCTGAATTTGTTTATGAGCAGTTGTAAGGAAAGCCAGGACTGGGCAGGGCAAAGTCACTCCCTCATTCACAGGAGGAAACAGCCTCTGGTGGGACTAGAAGGGCAGACACTGAGATCTCTCCTCAGTCCTAAACCACACCCCAAAGCCATTGAGGGGTCTTGGGTTGTGGAGCCAGCGGTGTGTATTCTATTTCATCTGTTAAAAGCAGTTGGGGAGATGTTTTTTTCTTTATCTCTTGTAACTCTGGGGGGAGGGGGGCAGATGCCTTCTGATAATGGGGCAGCTGTTCAAACCAGGTGGGGCAGTGTTTGTTATCTCTGTCACCACCCATCCTCCCTCCAGGGGGATATTTTTCTACTAATGGGCCATTAACACCTCCCCAGACTAACACATCCACATTCCATCATCCTATTGTGAGATGCTCCACCCCGGGGGGGTACCAACCATTCCTACCTGGATAAAACTGAGACACAGGAACACCAGGGATCTAGCTTTGCCTGATTCCTGGAGGAAGACTGGACCCTTCTCACCATCACTGGACCCTTTGCTACAAGATCATCTCTACTCCACCAGAACCACATCTGCCACTGCAGGAGGACTCACTTTGGGACTGCTTCCAACCCCCTGACCAACAGGGTGTCAGGTTATTCCTCTGACTCTGTCAGGGTTCTCCAAAATTGTTTGTTAGTTTGTTTGCTGCTTTGGTTGGGTGGGGTTTTTTTCTACTACATTTGTATTGATAATATTCCTAGTAAAGAACTGTTATTCCTATTCCCAAATCTTTGCCTGAAAGCCCTTAATTGCAAAATTACAATTTGGAGGGGGTGAGGGGTTTACATTCCCCATTCTAAGGGAAACTCCAGTTTTCCCTGCAGAGACCTGTCTTTCCAAACCAAGACAGAGGGGTCTTGGAAATCCTCTGCTGGTGCTACACCTGTCCCAAAGTGTGCAGAAAGAAATGTTGGAATAACTGACATACAGCAAAAGCACAGGAAGGTCACCAAGATGCCACATGTGCCAGGGGTGGCTTCCTGGGCCCTGTCCCTGCCAGGGACCTTGGAGCACCCTCTGGATCACCCTGGCATGGGCATCCCTAAGCTTGAGGGGTGTAGCAGCACATCCAGCTCAAGGGGACAGTGACAGCAGCACAGCATGTGGCACTGCTGAACAAAACAGGGGACAAGAGACAGAAGGCTGAGCAGCCACTCCTGCAGAACCTGTCCATTCACACACCTGAGTGAGAAAGGCAGTCTGAGTGGTCAGAGAGGAGAGGGGGATTTGGGAAAAACAGCCTCCAAAAGGCCTCAGACTGGAGAACCTCTTGGCCTCACTTCACATTAATAAAGCCTCAAGCACAGATGGTGCTGCTGGTGTATTAAAATAAATGATAGGCTATCAGTGAGCAGCCTGGCTGAAACCCTTCATTACAGCCCAGGCTCAGATGAGGCTGTGATTAGAATTACTCAAAAACAAGGGGGGGGGGGGGGGGAAGAAAAAAAGAAAGCAAAAGCCTCCAATAATTCTCACCATATCGACCCCCTGTCTGTGATTAATGTTGATACTCAGCATCTTTGCAAAACAACAACTGCTGTTGGAGGTTTGAGGTAATTGTTTTATTGTCAGACAAAGTCTGAGCAATTTGTTTATTTCCAATGTATGTTCCTAACTCACTCTCAGGCAGAGCACAACTTCTACATATATATATATTTAGAGAGACAGAGCATCCTTCCAGGAAATGACTTGGATCTCCTTTGATTCTCAAAGGGTCTTAATCTGAGCGAACACCAGAGGGGAGACAGGTTTAGCATCACTCATTTGTCATTTGTGGTTTGCACTGTCCAAGCAGAAAGTGCATCTACATTCTCATTAGGAGGGAACATTTTAAAATTACCCTCTCAATAAATTACACTCTCTCTCCCTGCCACTTGTTGCAAAAAGCTCTTTTCCTCCATTTTTCTCTCACCAGCTCTGCCATGGGGCCAACACTTTAACCCCAAAGATCAGCCTCTGACGTAAATTCCCCAGAAGGACAGAGGCAACTCAAGGCTGATGAACCTTCACATTCCCCTCTCTCTGTTTTTTGAATGCCATGAAAACAGACAGATTTTTGCACTGCAGTACAGATCGCTGTTAGAAAATAAATGTGATTTCTCCAACGTGAGGACAAGCCTCCTTTCACATGGCAAAGGCCACCCAGACAGGCACACAAAAGGAAAAATGAGAAACTCTCACCCAGGGAAGGCACAGCCCTGCCTGTTGTTCTTCCATCGAGCTAAGTGACTGCTGAAATCCAAAGGGAGAGAGGGGCTCAAAACCAGCTCCTCTGTCTGAATGGAGCCAAGTTTTCTGACATGCAGAAACTGAAGGGTGGGAGAAGAGGCAAAGCACACTGACACTGAAACTGCGGGGATGGGAAAGGACAAGGATCCCTGCAGATTACAGAGACAGCAAAGACACTCTGATTTACATTCCAGTGGGGCTGACAGGCAAGGGGACAGGCAATCCAAGGCAGCTGACAGCCCAGAAGGATTCCTGCCTCACCGTGCTGTGCAGGAACCCAGATGGTGCTTGGGCAGCAGATGCAGCCCAGCCTTTGGAGCACAGAGCTCTGCCCAGGCTAATGGACCCTATCCTTGAATCCAGGAAAAAAAAAAAAAAAAACAAACCCCAAGATAAATTACCTGGAGCAGCAAATGCAAAGTCATGCTCCAAGGTAGACACATCCTAACTTTAAAGGATGTGTCAAACAGATGGATAGAGGCAGACAGCTGGGGAAGGTCAGAAACTCTCAGACACGTGCCTGAGTTTTCCAACTTTGCTTCCTTGGGCTGACAGCAGCAACTGGAGGTGCAGCAGAAAGCCTTTTAGGAGGAGTCTTCATGTGCTGGAAAAGCCCAGGAGCCTGGTGCTGCTGCAGCTGCCCTCCTGTGCTACCCAGCAGGGCAAGGAGGGAGAATTTCATAAAATCTCATTAACGCTGGAAAAGATGTCAAAGATCATCAAGTCCAACCACCAACCCAGCACCAACCACCACTTCCATCACTAAACCATATCCACAAGTTTTTGAACACTTCCAGGGCTGGTGACACAATCATTTCCCTGAGCAGCCTGTTCCAAAGCTTGACAACCCTTCTGGTGAAGGGTTCCCCTTAGTAAACCTTCCCTAATGCTCTCTGCACACAGACACCACCCAAGACTCCCCTGCCTGAGCTGTGCAGGGGAGTTTTCCACAGATGTTTCCACCAGAGAAGCTGCTGAGTCCTCCTTGCAGGTATTTCAGGGATTTTTTGCCTAGCAGGGTAGCAGGGATTAGGGCAGGCAGGGTTGGCAGCAGCCCTCAGACTTGGATTCATCCATGTATCCCAGGTTCCACTAGAAACCTTCCCCCAGTCACTGGGACCTCTCACACCAACCACGGTGACCAAAGTCCCCTCTCCCCACAAACTGGCAGGCAATTTCTCCATGTGCTCATGCCAACTCTCTCCAAAGTGAAGGGAAAGAAGCAGAAATGCCATGGATGGACAGGATCTCTTCAATTCTCCCTGCAGCAGCCAGTAGCTTCAGTTTAATACATTGTCTGATGGGGGTTCCATCTTCTCCATGGGCAGGGAGACAGAAGGCAGAGCCAAAAATGAGAAAATGCCTCTAAATCCTCCCCCAGGCCCTGGAGGCAGCACTTAAGGGCTGGTAACAAATGGGCTTAGTCTTCCTCTGACACAGGATGCATAAACTTAGTGGAAGGGCTGGTATTTCAAAGTAATGTATCCAAGGATGTTTTAGTGCTGCTGTTTCCCAGTACACTCCAACAAAAATGTCAGGATAAAATATCAGCCTGATTATTGAGAGCAACAGCTTTGTGTCACTTGTTTCTGATAGCTGAGCTGGGAGTCACCAAAACACCTCCCAATCTTCTGATTTACTCCTGAGATCACAGGACTGTTTGGTTTGAGAAGCCCCTCAAAGACCAAGACCAACCATGTCCCCAGCACTGCCAAGCCACCACTAACACATGTCCCCAAGTGCCACATCCATTCAGCTTTTAAATCCCTCCAGGGATGGGGACTCAACTGCTTCCCTCATCCCTGTTCCCCTCCCTTAGCCTTGATTTCCTCTTTGAGGTCAAGAGCTGAGGTGCTTCCAAGAGGAAGGACGTGGCTCCAGCTCATTAGGGGTTCGTGCTCCGTGCTTGGAATCTCCTCATCCCAGCTCACAGAGCAGACACACTGTTCCTGTCCTCCCTTTGAAACACACTGGCCTCATTCCCAAGGGCACAGCAGTCTTGTGCTGGATGGGAAAAGGGAAGAGCACAAAAGGCTGGCAGGTCAGGACCACAGGGCTCAGAGTTGTCCAAGTTTGGTGTCTCCTGGAAGGTCCCACTGACCAAGATCCCAGCACAGGGCCCTGCAGGGAGCGAGCAGGCTGAAGGAAGGAGGAGTATTAGAGAGGCACACTCCCCAAAACACCTTGGAATTAGATCTGATGAGGAGCAAAAGCCATCTCTGATGTGAATTGTCCCCTCTTGGGAGCTGCTCTGTTGTTAGAACAGTGAGTGTCACCCCAAGCTGGCAGAGAGGATCATCACTGCTCACAGACAGGATGCAGAATTCCCTTTGACAAGACAAACCTGATTAAATATGAATCTGCTCCAGGATGAAGATGCAACCACGAACAATCTCTTAGGTAAAAAGGAAGCAATTCCAAAAGGATTGGAATTCCCTCACAAGGGACAGAAACCTGAGTTAAGCACAGATTGATGGTGGGAGCTTCACTGCTGCTTGAGAGAGGGAAGGGGAGCTAGCAAGGAACATATGGAACTGTATAAATTATTTGGAGCACCCAGAAAGACAGGAAAAATATTCATCTCTGCTCCTGAGACTGCTCATTTCTGTCTGCAGCTGTCTGGAACCCAGACCTTGCATGGCCAGTGTTCGGTGCCACAGAACTCCCACAAATACCAGGGATGGGGTGTTGGGGAGGATGAAGTAGCTAGGCCCTGCAGAGATAATTTAATAGTAAAAGATTCTAAAAGTATGAAACCCACAAGAGGAATAGAATTAAAAGCAAAGTTTGAACTGTAAGTTGCTGGACAGGAAGAAGGTGATTAAGGGTTGAAAGGGCTTGGCTGAGTGAATCAGTAACACCCCTGCCAAGACAAAAGGATGAATAAAAGGTGGGACCTTCTCAGGTATCAGAGATAAGGTGGGTTTCACAGGTTTTGGTATGTAGAGTAGTATTGTAATGTTGTAGTTCCCATAGGCTGCATGTAGATTCTGTAGGTTTTGTATCTTAAGGTGATTGGTTAATGCTCATTAGAATATTCACGATAGAAAGGGTTAAAATGGAATGTAACGAGGAGCTCGGCCTCTTTGCGTGCCTTCCCTTGGACCCTCTTGGACTTTGCACTGAATCCCTTGGACCCTTCCCCAGTTAGGCTGCCTCCCCACGACCAATAAAGCACAGTGTTCCAAAGAGTATCCTGATCTTCAGATCATCTCTCTCGCTGGACAACAAGCGTGCTTTCTAATAATGGGGTAAGGCCACAGAGGGCAGGATTGCTGCAGGCAGCTGCACTTGGAACATGTGGGGAGGGAAGATTTGCTGGGTACACTCCTCACCCTGGCTCCTGCCAGCCTCTCCCACCTGGGATTCCCATGGGCTGTTGGGATGGTGACTCTCTGAGTGATCCTCTGCTTCCACTCCAGGGAGAAATGCAGGTGTGCACACCCAGCCTCCAGAAGGGAAAGCACCAATTTAATTCCCCTCCTTCAAATGCCCACTCTGCCAAAGGCTCCCTCGTGGAACCACAGGGGTCACTGGGCCTCTCTGTGGTTTTGCTCACCACCTTTGAAACACAGATGAGCCTTTCCAGGGTGATTAAGGAGATAAATGCATTAAAGATTAAAAGGCACTCTGATGTTCCAATGCCATGAGCTGTAAGAGTACTTAAAATAGATCCATTTGTGGCAGCAATTAAAGAACATATTACTAATTTCTGAGTCTCAGCTCCTGCCTTCCTAATGCTGGTTATTTTTGCCCATAAAAGCATTAATCCTATCTTCCTGTAAAAATGACATTTCAAACATTCATCATCTTCCACTACTGTCCTTCTGCTCCTCTGCCTCACCATCATTAACCAGAGGCATCTGTTATATGGTTTATGCAGTGTAATTTGTGACCACAGATTTGCAGTACAACGAGAGCTATTTTCTCTATAAGTAGCTGTTCAGAGCTGCAAAAAATTTCTATCCATTATATATTTAAAAAGAAAAAAAAAAATCACATCCCAAAAGTGTGTTTATTGTGCAAGTGCCTTGTCATTACCTGAGAGAGCTGTACAACCTTCCATTATGGTAAGAACCAATGTCCTACCCACAAAAATACAAGAAGCACAGACATGGTTTATATTTTGGAAACTACACATCGAGAATTATACTGTCACACTTCATAACTTCCTCCTAAATTGCTGGTTTGTTTTGTTGCTTTTTGTTTTTTTCATCTCTAAATCCTATCCACGGGGATGGTCCAAACTCCCCTGTGTACAATTCCTCCATGAGCAGATGGAAATCAAAAACAAATGCTGTGGAACCAGGCAACTCAGGTGACTTCTCACAAGCTAAAACTCTGCATTTGGTGTTACCACAAACAGGTGGATGCAAAGAACACACCAGTGGGTCAGCTAAAGAAAGGCAAACCTGGACAAAAACGGATTTAGGTTAAAACAGAGACTAAAAAAATAGTACCTAGCATACATACAAGCCACCACAGAGAGTAAATCCAGATGTAACATGGAACTGCAGGTTGATGAAGGCAAAGGTGCAAAACCACGTTAGCAAACACACAAAAATTACATCCAGTGGAGCCTAAATGGGGAAAGAAGAAAATGCCAACTCCATACAGTTTAAATGCTCAAAGCAACCTACTGCTTGCCCCAATGTGGTGAAAATTAAAGGCTTAGTAAATTGCCCTAGATCTCCTGCTGTTACCTGCTGTGGACAGCAGGAGTTATTCACCTTGGGATGTCAATGAAAGGTAAGCACTAAGGCATCAGGAAAGAGCTTGCAAGTCTGAGGCCATTTTCACTCCTGGCTCATTCTTGTTCAATTAGGAATTTTCACAGAGCTGGGAGGATAAACACTCTTGTGAGCTGGGAGAAGAGGCCACCACCAACAGAAGCAGGGGGGTCTGATCTCCTTGGAGCTGCACAGCAATGACCACCTGCTCTAAGATGCATGAGGAATAACTAAAGGACCATAAACTGTTCCCTTAGGTTTGAACCCACCTCAACCAGCTGCAGTTCTCCTGGCAATGCACCACAAAAGGGGGAGCAGGGGAAAACCAGGTATTTTTATTTATTCCCTGAAAATTCAAGCTATACACCTGGTCTTGGTGTTCCTGTGACGCTCTCCAGGTGTTGAGTGCTTGCCTACCACACACCACCTACACACAAATCAAGAAACAAGCACAGGGACACCAAAGTCACCTCACAGAGAACGCAGGGAGGTCCAACAGTGCTGCTCTGTCCTTCACTGGCAACCTGTGAAAGCCAAGCACTTGAACAGGACACCAAACCAAGTCCCAAATCATACCCAGACCTTGCTTCCCCAGAGCTGCAGGCCACCAGGACAGCTTTTGGAGGATCACATTCTATTTCATAAATGCACAGATTTTCTCATTTTCTGCTTTACTCTTTGCCTGTATATTGCTGGTTGGAGAGCCAGTTGATGGGCTGTAAAACTGTCAGTCTCGTTACTGGTGCTTACAAATGGCTTTTGCTCAGCTGGAGTTAATGCAGGACCATCTGACTGCCCAGAACTGACATTTTTAATGATTCTGTTCCTCCAGTGCCTCCTCACTGACCACCACAAAAATCCAAACTGTCTCTTGCCCTGCCAAGCTGTTTTGTGGATCAAGCTCCTTGCTCTCCAGGGATTTGCTGCATGTCAGCCATCTGAGCAAGCAAGCTCGATAATAACTGACCTGAGAACAGCTATTCCAACACTTCTGGGCTCTTCTGCACCACAGATTTTAGCATTAAATGTCAAAATTCTGAAGGCTGGAGGGCAGAAGCATCCCCAGGAGGAAGACAGGTGTGCAAAGTGTTTTAAAAATGGAAAATGCCAGCTATAAAAGTTTGGTGCTTGGATGTTGTCCCCTTACCCTGTTACCCTGTCACCTTCCTTCAGGTCTCCCTTTCCAATGCTGTGTCCCAGGTGAAGCAGAACAACTTCCCCTTCCAAACCCTGCCTACTTTGCACAATAAGGGAAACTCTTCACATCTCAGCACTATTTAGGGAAGGAAGAGACACACAGAGCTCTTCTGGGGATGTCCAGAAGTAACAAACCGGTCCCCAAATTAAAATAACTGGATTTTCAAAGGTGAAAATCACCTAGAGAAAAAGGAGTTTCAAAGAAAAATAGCCCCTGCATCCAACCAGCAGCTCTAAAGCTTAACAAGTCTTTTACAGTGAGTCTGGTCTCTCCAGGTGCTCCAGCAGAACAATGGGAGCAGCTCCTCCAGCTTCCTGCCAGGTTTGGGGGATTTCTTCTGTTCTTAACACCCCACTTCCTGCTGACACAAGCTGTGTGCTTTTCCCACCTTTCCTGTTCTCCCAAATTCACTCCCAAAAAGAAGCACAAAGGCAGGACCAGGTATGGACACAGAGGTATCCTGATGTGTGCCCATGAATCCAAAGCTGGGAACCAGGGCAGAAAAGCTCAAACTGGCACAACCTGGAGAGGGGAAGGGCTACACTCCTGCAGAGGCACCTCCCAAGTCCTTGGTTTTCACAGAATCATGGAATTTCTTGGGTTGGAAGGGATCTTAAAGATCATTTAGCTCCAACCTCCTCATCCAGTTCCATTTTCTTCGTGCCCCTAAAACACAAATAATTTCCCTTTCTCTCAGAAGTACTGCTGAGCACCAGCAGGCTGCAGAGGGGGAAGGAGCAGTGTCACAGAGCCACTGAGGTCACCCAGACAGGAAAAGAACAAATGGCTCCTTACATAAGTGTAAAGAGTGCCTGCTGGAACCAGAGGGGTGAGTCACAAGCAGGGAGGCTGATCCCACTGCATCCCCTCTTTTTCTGCCACCACAGCACTGCACAAAAGTCCCAGCCAATTCCTAAAAATGAACTCAGCTCAGCCACAGCCTCATTGATGTTTGCACTGACTGCAACAGCCCAAAAACAAAAGGCAATCCTGTTACAATACAACACAAATGAATGACCCTCACATACTGAGATGTCCAAGGCAAAAAAGGGGCAGTAGTTTATTTATAGACCTCGACATTTATAGAATTCCAACAGTGATCATGGACTGGAGAATGAAAATTGTCCTTTCCAACCACACTGGTCAACCCAACAGCCCATCAGTTCTCTCCTCCTCCAGAAAGGAATGCAAAGCAATCGTTGTTTATGTGAAAAGTGCATGAGAAACTCCAACTCAAAAGTAAAACATCAGAAGGCTGAAAAGAGCTTTAGAAAAACTTTAGAAGAACAGGGTGACACAATCCAAACCACTTGGATCTGGTGACTTTCAGAGAACACCAAAATCCATGCCTGCCCAGTCCTTTGGGTGCTCAGAGCCTTCCCTCTGATGCTGACCCAACTCATACTTCCCAGGGGCTCCTCCAGCGTGCATGGAAGTCAATAAAACATAAGCTGGGGAGAAGAATCCTGCTTGTCACCACACAGTCTGTTTATTCCCTGTCTGGAACTTTTGGAAAGATGTCCTTTCCAGGGTCTGAGGAACAGCATCAGCCCCTGGTCACTGCTTTCTCACCTGCCTGATGTACCAGATATGCAACTCCGACCCTGAGCCTCTCCCTCCAGCAGCTGAAAATGCAGCAGTGACTGCAGTCCAGACCTGCATAGACCATGAGCTGAACTGTGCCTGACACAGAAGAACCTCCCCTGTAACCCCACAGGTCATGGCAAACATTGTCACACACAACAGCACCACACACCTCTTTCACCCAGCTCGCCAAAGACAACCAGAAACCCTTAAGGACTTGGAATTACTCCCCTGACACAGCTCCTGTGGGACAGCAGGACATGTGAGACAGGCCTGACACAGCCACCACCCTACACAGTGCTTCTCCAGCAGGATTTTGTGTGACAGGGAGGGATCAGTCCTGCTGCAAACTCCATCTCCCCTCAAAGGCCAACCCTCCCACAGGGTTCTGGAAATCAACCCTCCCACACAGCTCTTGAAAATCAATCTTTGATTCAATTAGGGAAGCCAGCACCACTAAAGTAGGCTGGAAACAGCATCACAGAGGATTTAACCTCCAGGTTAAACCAGAATTATGCATTCAGGGGAAGTGATAGAAATGACATAGATATATGTGATAGACAACATATAAAAGACTTTGTGGGGTTTTTTTTTATTTGATGAGCTTCTCAGAACAGCTAACTCTAATAGTCAGACTTAAAGACTTTCTGTCCAGATATGGTTCGGCCCTCACAAATTCACCTGAAAGGTTCCCATTGTGTTTGACAGGGCTTGGCTTGGGAATTGAGTATGTTGGGAAATTATTCCAGAGCCTTTTGCCAAGCTGGACAAGTTCCTTGTCCCACACCAGTTCTCACTTGCACCACATGGACTTCACACATTTAAACACTGACTCCTAGGTGGAGTAAGCCAGCCCAGTCATTAAACCCAGGCCCTATATGTACAGCAGGAATAAACTGCAGCAAGCTTTACAGAGCCTTTGCAGGTTTGTGTTCACACTGCCAGCACAGGTTCCCATGGCTGGGCCGTGCACCCCTGAAAATGCCAGAAAAGTGGAACTCAGACAAATGCTGCTGAAGTAGCAAACAGGCTGATGAGCAAACACCCAGCTCCTGTGTCCCCACAGGACAAACATCCCTGCACCAACCCATCTTGGGCAAAGGGAACTGAAATTTCTCCAGCAACCTCATCTTAGAAGTTTGGTTGTTTTTTTTTTTGTCTGCCTCTGGAGCAAGACAACACTAAGCTCTGGGGATGAAGGAATTCCCAAATACTCAGGTTTGGAGTATCCATATTTTCCCCAAAATGACAAGTCAGGTCCCACTGCCTGGGACACACCCCAGTTTCACCAGCTGTCACTGGTGAACTGGGTTTCCTCATGAATGAACCTGCTTTGTGTTTGGCTTGAGAGCCAACCTGTGGCTGGTACAAGGGACTGTCTCATGCAGAGTGAAGAGCAGGAGATGTGAAGGGCAAAAGAAGAAGGGGCTTTGCTCTTACCCAGACCCTGGTTCTGCTGCTCCCACTCAATGGTGTCAGGAACCTGGTAGGATACTCCAGCCAGCTGGGCCACAGGGTTTTCCAGGCCAGCCAGGGGCTCCTGGGATGTCTCTCCTGGAAGTGTGAAGCCTGGCAGCTCCGTGTCACCCTCCATGCTTTCATCCATCAGGTCTATGTCTTTGTCCTCCTCATCTTCCTCTTCCTCCTCTTCTTCTTCCTCCTCCTCCTCTTCATCCTCTTCCTCTTCCTCACCCTCTGGCCAGGGAGACAAAAAAGAAAGGTCAGGAGACATCCCACCAGGCAGAAGGTTCACAGATCTCTCCAGGTGAGCACCAAGCTGAGCTCCCCCAAAAGCAGAGCAGCTGAACCAACTCGTGCCTGTCCTCTGACAGGAAAGACCCCCACAGGGCTCCATTTGGAGGAGCTCATCACCACTGGAAGTTGCTGGTGTTGTCTCAGACTCTCAAATTAGTGGGAAATACAATAATTTTCTGCTTCCTAGCAGCAGGGCGCAAACAAGAGTGTACAAGTGTACCAACACCTGGGCATCTGTAACTACAGGGCTCCCTGCTTAACTAATTACAGCTCAAGTGAGAGCTCTTCTCCTGATTTCCAGCCTTGGAGGCAGCAGTAAGTTGGGTCTGTATTTAGCTCTTCTTGAGTCTTTCCCAGCTCTGGAAAGGGCAGTGCTTTCAAGAGCAGGTTGTTCCCAGCCCCATCCCAACCTGGCCTTGGCAAGTGTTGGAAAGAAGGTAGCAGAGCCAACACTTCACAGGAGAGCTGAAAAATGTGACTTTGAGGAAATTCCTGTGAATTTATGCAAGGTCTCCCTGCCTATGGTAGAGGGGGGCTTGAAACAAGATGATCTTTAAGGTCCCTTTCAACCAAAACCATTCTGTGAGTCCACAAATTCTCCTACAGCAGATACCCATTTATTCCAGAACTGTCTGTACACTGTTAACATATGGAAAAATAAATATTTAAGCCATATTTCATTACTGGAATCTAAAAAGGCAACATAGGAACCACTGTACTGGATCAAACCAAAGGTTTTTTTTCCTATTTTTTTTTTTATTTCCAACCACAACTGGCTGCAGATGTTGAAGGAAATCTAGAGCAGGGCAAATGTAGAGCCAATCTTCCCACAGTTTCTTTTTCCAAGTTAGAGTTCCCAAAGTCTCAGGGACATCCTATGCCAGAATTTGCATTGGAGCTGTTGAATAGCTACTGATGGAGCCACCCACCAGGGAAAGACAACACCTGGAACAATGGCATGCTTTGAATTTCTCACCCTTGGTTTTTCCAGGCTGAGGATGGAAACACAGTATTTATGCACTTGCATCTAATTCACACCAACTCTGCTCAGCCCTGTAGAGACATTCCCTCCTGATGTGGTTCAGACTGGGAGAGCCCATCACCCCGCATCCAGGCATTAAAAACTAACAACCCAGCCAAATCCAAATTTGTTATCCAAACATCCTTTCCTTTCTGCTGTAGCTGTACCTCACAGAGGTTGGTGGCAATCCAGCTTGGATTAAATGGCCTCCACAGATTGGAATATCATATGAGAGGAGAGAATATGAGGAATCAGTGCATGTTTATAAACCCACTGATCCACTGTGCTGTCCACTGGCATTCAAGATTTGCCTCCAAACCCTGCACGTTTTCCTCAGCTCACCAGGCAAGACAATCCTGCTCAGTTCTACTCCAGTATTCCATACAAATGAGCTGCTGCTGGGATTTAGCTGCAACATCCTGCTAGAGGAGGATGGCTTTTGGTACCTGGAAAGATCATTCCTGCCACAACGACACCACAGAGAGCATCTGATGGAGCTCACAGGGATGGAGTTATCAGCCCCTTAAATTCCCATTGCATTTTATGGGCAGTTTCTGAATTATAATGAATCATATATCATTCAGAAATCAAGATCAGGATTTCCTCTGTCAAAATGCATGTTTTCATATAAAACACACAACTGTGAAGCTGAGAGTGGCACCCGGAGAGTGCTCACAGGAAAGCTGCAAAGACAAGTTGATGTAGGCAAGTCTTTTCCCTCTGCTGAGAGCAACACAGCCATCAACAATCCCAAAACTTAACAGCAGGGACTGAACAGCCAGAACACCAGAGAGGAGGAACATGAACAGAACTTTTCCCCAGGCTGGGTGCAAAAACCAACCAAGAGAGAACAGGCGTCGGATTTTTATCTCCGAGAAAACTACCCTGGGACAAGGGGTTTAGAAGCCTCTTGGGATTTTTAGCAACCCAAAGGACACACAGGTGCCAGGATGGAGTGCTGAAGCCCCGGATAGCCATCTCCCTTGTCTCCAAAGCCTCGAAGGCAGCCGAGCTGAACACCCAAATTGAAAGTGCTGAGACTACTTATCACATCTGATGATCACCAAGCCCCATCCATCACCGGGCAGCCACAGCAGAAAGCTGTGAATAATGAGATCCTTGTAGCAAAAGGGGGAAGGAAAAGGCTCTCAGCTCTTTTCCTTTCTCTTCTCTGGCTCATTCCTGCACCTGAAAACAGCTTTTGAACCCCACCCTCCATCCCGAGATGTCAACAGCTCTCCTCGCTGCAAGGTGCAGCGCAGAGCACCACTTGGTGGTCACCAGGAGGAAGCTACACTGCCAAAAAAAAAAAAACCAAAAAAAAAAACCACAAAAAATAAAACAAAACAAAAAACTCAAAAAAAAAGCACAAAAAAAAAAACCACAAAAAAAAACCCACCAAAAAAAAAAAAAAAAAAAAAAAACAAAAACAACAACACAACACCAACACAAAAAACCCCAAACCCACAAATTTCACAAGTGTGGGATTTCAGGAGCACAGGCACAACAGGCAGCCGTGGGCAGGCTGTGCAATCAGGCTTGGGAGGCTCACAAGATGGAAAAAAATGGAAGTGAGCAGCCCACAGCTGAATCTCAGGCTGTGCTCCACACAAAAGCCTTCCACAAAAGTCACGTTTTCCCCTCCTAAATTGGCACCTTCTGGCCTTCAAAAGGCCTCAGCAGCAGATTGAAAGAAAACTGTTGGGAAGGACTGAATGAGTGAAGTGCAAAGCCCAGCAGATTCAGAAGTAATCCAGAGCTTCATGTGCATTTGCAGCTCAATGTCGACTATTTTTGTGTGTCATGGAATAGTTTAGGCTGGAAAAACCCTCTGAGATTACTGAGTCCAACTGCTAATCCAGTACTAAACCACAGCCCCAAGTGTCACATCCACACATCTTTTAAACCCCACCAGGGATGGGGAGTGGGCAGCCTGGCACAATGCCTGCCCAGCCTTTTGTTACAGAAATTTTTCCTAATATCCAACCTAAACCTCCCCTGGTGCAGCTTGAGGATGTTTATTCTTGTCCTATCATTTGTTACCTGGGGCAGCTGCAGGGGAGCCCCAGGGAAAGAAGCCTGAGATGAAATAACACATTTTCAGCAGAGTTTTCAGCTTTATTGATGGAAACAGCCACCACTGAGCTTTAGCCTGGGCCTTTGAATGGATCCATTAGTGACACAGGTGAGATCCAGAGAATGGGATTTGCTGTTTCGGGGGGGGGGGGGGAAAAAGCACCTTGTGCCTGCTCCAAAAGTGAGTTTTTTTCACCACAGAACTGCACATCCACGATGACTGCTGTGGCTTAGGCAGGAGAAACGAGCCCATCTCACAGCTCCCTTGGGAGGCACTTCCCTGACCCAGCAGGAACCCTCAACCTCTGGAATCTGAAGCAATTGGACAACCACCAGCAGGTAAAAGCCTCAGACTCAATTTTTGGGGGTGTGATGGCTTGAAAGAAGCTGCAGCTGAAGCCCCTGAGCTCATAACCTTGCTGAAGGCAATGGAGCTACACCAGGTTTTCAGCTGAGGAAACCTTCACTGAAGAACGATGTTTCTGTATTTAGATATTTCCCATTAATGTTTGCAAACACTTGTACTCCTCAGGAGAGCCAGGAAACCATCATTTGTCAGGTTGAAGGCACAGGAGAAAGATCTTGCTGTGCCCTGAGCAGCAAGAGGCTCTCAGTGGAAGGTGACAGATTCACTCACAGGCACAAACTGAATTCAAAGTGTAACAAAAAAAAAAACCACCAAAACAAAAAAAACAAACAAAAAAAACCACCCCACAAACAAAAAACCAAACAAACAACCCACAAAAAAACACACACACACAAAAAAAAACCCACACAAAAAACCAAACACAACACACCCCAAACCAAAAAAACCCCAAAAAAACTAAAAAAGAAAGAAGTTGCAGGGCAAAACCTGGAGCTGGCATTTGCTTTGCCCTTTCCCTTCCCAGCCTCCCTCACCCCAAACTCAGTGGATGAAGAAGTCTAAATGATGCCACAGAGGATTGCTGTGATCTGTGACAGATTAAGCTGTGATTTTAATGTGCTGTTCAGTGCTGCAGGGTCACCCCTAGGTGCTAATAACACCGTGTAGACATGTAAATAATGCTGTGTAAATAACACCAGGATGAGGGATGGGCAGGTCTGTGACTCCCATCTCTTGCCAGAGCAGCAGGGAGAGGCACTAAGAAGCCTCTGCCAAGGGTTTCCCCCTCCCTGAGGTTCACTTTCTGCACTGCTGCTGTGATCACAGCTGACTGTCAAGGCAGGGAGGCCTTTCTAGGACAACTCTTTTATTATTGATGTGTTGCCTTCACGTGATCAGTCACAATGTCACCACCCAACAGCTCCAAAAACGCTGCCAGGAGCCTCTGACAGCCTGGAGGGAGAGAGCTGGCGAGGAGGTGGAGGGGGCTCTCAGCAAGCAGTGCTCCTGGGGAAGGTGCTGTGCCATGGTGGGGGCAACACAGGCAGGCACAGAAACTCTGCCAAGCATCAGGGTAAAACCCCCTGGGATGAGCTCTGCTAAGCCCAGGCACCTGCACTGCAAAGCCATCCAAGGGAGTTGCTGGATGTGGGGTTGTCTTAAATGCTGTGCTCTGGGAAAAAAAAAGCACATCTCTTGGGCAGTTTCAGCATCTGGGCAATTGCACAGAGACAGGGAATGGGGCTGGTGGGGGGAATGCAGCTGCTGGGTCAGATCCTACCCCACAAAGCAGGATAACATAACCCTGCCCCCACAGAAGCTGGAGGAAAAGAGGAGTTTACACATCACAGAATCACTAAGGTTGGAAAAGCTCTCAAGTTACCAAGTCCAACCATTCCCCCAGCACTGCCAAGGCCACCACTGACCCACGTCCCCAAGTGCCACATCCTCACATCCCTTAAATCCCTCCAGGGCTGATGACTCCAGCACTGCCTGGACCAGCACCTGACCACCCTTCCAGTGATTAAATTTTCCCCTAATACCTGATCTAAATCTTCCCTGGTGGAACCTGAGGTTGTTTCCCCTTGTTCAAATTCAAGGATTTCTTCCTAAAACAAAAACAACCTGTATCTCCAGCAGCACTCACCTCAAAATTGCTCTCACACTGAGCCAGGCTAGAGAGTCAAGTTCAGCAACACAAGACTATTTTAAAAGGGGGAAAAATGCCCAAAAAGCTGCAGAACACACTGCATGTGCCATAACAAGTTTGCTCCCTGGCTTGCTGCAGAGCAGCTCTTCTGCCCCTGGGTGTACAGGTGTTGAACCAAGCAGTACAAAAATCAAGACAAAGAGGTGATTTATCAAATGAGGGCAGTCAGATCAGTCCAGATTTAATGGCCATGACCTGTGAGTGGACAGGGCAGAACAAGAGAGATGAAGGCAGATAAAAAGTTTACAACATCTCTTAACAAAATGCTTTCCCCAGGCAAAGGGCTGTGGTCAGAGGATTTTTCCAAACCACAAAAAAAAAAAAAAAAAAAAAAAAAAAAAAAAAAAAAAAAAAACAAACAAACACAACAAACCAACCAAACAAATCAACCTCAACAAAAAACAAAACAAAAAAAAAACAAACAAACAAAAAAAAAAGAAAAAAAAACCCAAAACAAAAACACCCCAAACCAAAACAACAAACAAACCAACCACACCAAAAACCCCAAAGAAACCACCACTAACAAAAAACACCAGCAGAGACACTAATTCCATTTTCACTGGTAAAGGCTCTTGGTGCTTTGGTTTTTTTTTTTTTTCCCCAGAAGCATTCAATTCAACCCCACTGCCTGGGAACAGAAAAACCAACAGGCCAAGAGTTAAGAAAACGTTTGATTTCAGCTTTATTTTCCAGACAAACCCAGCATGGATCATCACAGATGATGCATATTCATCTGTTATTATGGGCAGCAGTCTCCAGGGGACCAAAGTTTTAACTCAAGTCCTGTGAAGACCAAGAGGAGCCAAAGGGAACATGACTGAGTCCACTCAGCTCATTTCTGGTCTGAGCTCCTGCTTCTTCCCAAATCCTTGATTTCCCTTCCTGCAGCACCCCTGGTCCCACTGAACAAAGCTCCCAAAAAAGCCCTGAGCATGAGCAACACTCTGCCACTTGCTAAAGGACTCCAGCCATGAGCAACCCCAGCAGAAACTGCTCCTTGCAGAGCCTCACTGCCACATCTCTACTTATCTGAATTCACCTCCTCTGAGCCATGAGGGTGAACTGCTTAATCCTCAGATTAAAACAAACAACCCTCATTAAAAACTCTCACTCACACAGCCCAATTATATTTCAATAACAGCAACTGTGGGGGTTTATCTGGTGTTTTTGCTCAAGCTTGGTTGATAAGCATGGGAAAGCTGCAACAATAAAGTGATCTTTAACTGAACTCTTTTTTTTTTTTTTTTGGACAAATGTAAAATCTAACACAGTTCAAAATTCAAACAAAGCCTACTCAGAACAGGAACCAAGGTGGGTCAGGCTAAGAAATGTCACCCAATGTGCTGGGGGCAGAACAGTGCCAGAACATCACAAAGAACTGAGAGCTGGGGGTGCTCAGCCTGGAGAAGGGAAGGCTCCAGGGGGACCTCAGAGACCCTTCCAGTGCCTAAAGGGGGTCCAAGAGAGCTGGAGAGGGCCTTTGGACCAGAACAGGAGAAGAGGGATGGCTTCAACCTGGCAGGGTGAGATTGGAGATTGGGAAGGAATTCTTGCCCATGAGTGGAGTGAGGCCCTGGCTGAGGTTGTACAGAAAAACTGGGAATGTCTGTATCAAACACTTCCAGAGGAGAGAAGAAGAAAAAAAAAATGGATTTGATACAAAAAGTTGCCACTTTTTTTACCCTTTTCTGCTAGAAAGGAGAATGAGGGATGAGCCACCACCTACTGTGAAGAAGATAGAGGTCAACACAGAGCAGTTCCCATTTCAGTGGTTGCAATAAACAAGAAGCAAGAGAAAAGTGTGTACCAAAACCACTTAATAATTCATTCTGCACGTGCTTTGTTTTAAGTCTTCTGTTCCTTGCCAATTTAATTGATAGCCAAAGAGCTGGTGAGGAATTACAAGACCTGGCTAGTTAACCATGCTGGGTTAAGTGCCTGTTTTATTTACACCTCTGCATCCTAATTCAATTTTTTAACAGGGTTGGAGAGATTTAATGAGGCAGATCTTAATCCATACCAGTCAAGGTCCAAATAGCAATCCCCTTCAGACCTTAATTTCCAGGAAGAATACCCTTTACACCCAAAAAACCAAAAAAGGTTCCCTGTACTGTGACACAGCTCAGAAGAAAAATGGGGAGTTGAGGCATCTTTTATAAAGTTCTGAAGTATTCAGGAGGAATCTCTTCCCAGAATGGGTGATTAAACATTGGAAGGGGCTGCCCAGGGTGGTGGTGGAGCCCCACCATGGCTGGAGGCATTTAAAGAAAGACTGGATGTGGTCTTTGGTCAAAGGTTGGACTCAAGCCTGAAGGTCTTTTCCAACCTAAGCTGTTCTTTGGAACTGCTCACAGCAGGGCTGCAAATACACATGGAACTCCAAATTCTGCCAGCTGAGAGGCATCCTAATTAACTGGGAACACTCTACACTCAAGAGCTACTTGGTCAAGGCCTCCTCTTCTGAAGCAGCTGATTTTCAGCTGCCCATTTCCAGAGCCACTGACTGCTCCTGACACCACACAGCAGGCAGAGCAGCTCCTGCTTTAATCAAAGCTCTGAGCACCCTCCTGACCCCTGAACTGTGCGAGCAGCTCACTCCCAGCAAGGAGAACAGACTGCAGCAAGGAATTCTTCCCTGTGAGGGTGGGCAGGCCCTGGCACAGGGTACCCAGAGAAGCTGTGGCTGCCCCTGGATCCCTGGAAACGTTCCAGGCCAGGATGGACAGGGCTTGGAGCCACCTGGGATAGTGGGAGGTGTCCCTGCCATGGCAGGGGGTTGGGATGAGAGGGTCTTTGAGGTCACTTCCATCCCAACCCATTCTGTGATTCTCTGCTGGCCAGGCAGGCTGGTGGCACACAGGAGAACCAAACCTTAGCCTGCTGGGCCAGATACAGGCTCACCCTGACTGACCCACAGAGACAGGAGCAGAGCCTGGTGTGCTCCATCCAGCAGGTTCCAGCTGAAAGCTGCATGGATTTTGCAGGAGAGGGAGCGTGGCACGTGTCCTGCCACTTCAGAAACCCCACCTGCCAAATGCTGCCACACTGGGGGTGTGCAGCCACCTCTGCCAGCACCTGCCATGGCAGATGTTACAGCACAGGAATCAAGCCCAAAAGGAGTGTGGTTTCTTTCCAAAGAGTCACTTTTTGAAGGGTGTTGGGAGGCTCACACAGTGGTCCTCAGCAAGCCAGGTGAACCTGTAGCCCTTTGTACTCAGAAGCCCTACAGAGAAAGCTGCAGTGCTCAGCTTGCTGGAGAGAAATGCAAATTCTAGGCACAGAGACAAAATACATAATCAATCCCCCCAGAGAAGCAAGCCTTATCCTCTGCTGTGCGCCCTGTCCCCATATCCTATAATCCCTTTATAGGATTTCTCTGACTAGGAAGGGCAAGTAGAACCAAGCTCACCACAGAGTCAAGGCAGGAGGATATTTGTTACCCAGCTCATCTCTCCAGACTCCACCAGAGAGGTGGATCAGCTCATCTAGACATATTTTCATTTTGTCTGTGCAATTTGATTTTTAAAACAGTTCTGCATCCAAGCCAGGCAGGTGAATATACAGATGCAATTAACCACAGGCAGCTTGGCACAGATGGTCCCCAAGAAACAGAGTGAGCTGAGCAGCAGGGGTTTATATTTAATGATGAGCCAGGCCTTCAGTGAGGCAAAGCCAGCAGGACCCCACTGAAGGCAGCAGAGCTCACTCAGCTCCTTGCACTTCTCCCAACAGTCAGCCAGGCACAGCCTCTCCCCAAAGGGCCAAGATCCCTCATTAGGGACCCCATCATGTGCCTGCAACAGCATCCCCCAAAAACCTGACTATGCTGGGCTGGAGCTCCATCTGCCTTTAAAGGAAAGCACCCCCAAACATCTTGGATCTGTGGCAGCAGCTAGATATTCTGAGAGTAGACACCAAGAGCTGTCATTCTGGGAGCCAAGCTTCCAAATGTCACTCCACCATGAGGATGTGATACCACCCCCAGCTGCCATTAAACAGAAAAAGATGTTAAGAGAGCAGAGCTGTAGCTCAAAACCCTTCCTTTGTGCTTAACTGGGGCAGCACCATCCCCAGGCAGAAAGCCTTTCCCCAAATGGTAATTGCAACTGTCCCACTCCACAAGGTGTGGATTGGTGACCCCCAGCACCAGGGAACCTTCTGCCTCCCTGCACAAAGGTCTAGGCTGAGCAGAAGAGATTCAGACCACAAAACCTGTGCCAGCTGTCAAATCCACACAGCACAAAGAGTCCCATGTCCTTTGGAGAACAGGCACCTGCAGAGCCAAGAAACCCAGAATTCCCCTTGAGTGCTCATCATTGAGGGCACCTGGGCCCAGCCACAGCCCACATTTGCCTTTAGAAGAGCCAAGAGCAGAGAAAACTGTGCAGCAGGAATCCAATAAAGTTGCATCAGTCCTGTATTGGAGCAGAAAGATTTTTTTTTTAAATGCCTGTGCAGAAGGTCTCATTAAACTGAGAGACCAATGCTCAGCTGAAAGTGAAATCCCTCTTATCTTCCCATGCAGAAACCCAGGCTTCTAAAGGAGATCCCAGAGGGCTATAAAACACTTTAGCCTCCTGAATCACACTGCTCTTGCTAAGCAGAGACCTCATTTCCCAGCCTGAAAGATCAGCTTTTCCCTACACACACGACCTTTCCTTCCCCTGCTGCCACTCTCCCATCAGCACCACATCCTGGCCTTGCCAGGGACATCCAAGATCCATCCTGGCAAGGGGAGAATGCTGCAGTTGGAGTCCCAGAGAGCTCAGGGAAGGCTTCAAAGCCAGCAGCAAGCCAGGCACATCCAGTGGGGGAAGGCTCCCAGCTTCTGCTGCCCTCTAAACTTAACAGGAGCGAGAGTTATTGCTTCCTGCAGAGAAAAGATGCTGATGAGCTGTTGTCTACAGCACCCCACCTCTAACTCAGAGGAGAAATACCATCTGGCAGTGCCACCCCTGGAGAGCTGCCAACCTTTGCAGTAAAATACTAAGGCAAAAGAAGGTCAAGAGAAAGGAAGGGGGAGCAACAACAGGAGGAAAGATTAATTCCTGCCAGGTGGTATCAGCCCAGACACTGGAGCACAGAACTGGATGGATGAGCAAGCAGGGAGGAGTTCAAGTAGGAAAAAGAGCAAGAAACAGTTCTCTGCAGGAAAACTATGGGTGAGCTGAAGAGAAGGCAGATCAGAGCTGCAGAACAGCTCCAGGGCAGGACCTGCTTTACCTCAGCACCCCTTGGTGGGTGTTCCCTGGCACAGAGCTCTGCAGTGGATGCACACACCAACATTACAGGTGTGCAGAGCCAGACCCTGCTGCAACAGCAATACCACTGCTGCTCCCCCATCCAGGAAAAAACCCACCCCCATCCCCCACAGCCACTGGAAACCCAGGCATCCTCCAGGACACTGCTCATTGCTTGCTTCCTGTGCCTCCTGGGAGAGGACAGGTTGTCCAACAACTTTATTGGGAACAGTAGAGATGTGCACATCACAGAGGGGTGAGCCAAACAGACAGGCTGGGGGCTGTCAGGGCAGCTGTGGCCCTCCACAGGAGGCCAGCTGTCCCTCAGGCCCAGGGGTACCTTCTGACTCCAGGCGGTCCAGCCCGTAGGTGACAGCTGTGCTGATCCTCCTGACAGAGGGAAGAGCTGTTCTCCTGACAGAGGAGGAGGAGGATGCTGGAGTCACCAGCACCACAGTTCTGCTGGGTGGCTCCTCTGTCTGTCCAGCTGGGGTAGAAGACATCCCACCTGGGGCTGGAACAGCCTTCTCACTGGTGACCAGGATCCCATCTGTGAGATCTACAGAAGACAGGAAAAAGCAACCATTCAGCCCAACAATACTTCTTAAAAACCCAAAGAACTCCTTAATGAAAATTTAACTCCAAGGAAGTTATTGAAATTTTGCTTCCTTTGAGACGTGACTCTGCTGTGATGAAGCTTTCTCCTCAAGGGCAGCCAGCAAAGGAGGTTCCCCTTAATGAGGGGGGGAACCCTTAAAGGTTTTAACTCCATTGCTTTAAGGACTGCTCACCACCACACCCCTGCAAGATCAGAGCACCAAGACACCAGCTGAGAACTGAGCCAAGTGATGGATCTGATAGTTCATTACAGAGATGAAAGTTGGTTGAATTTATAATTAAATCCCAGAAGCAGATTCAATTAGTGGAAACTGCCAGAAGAACCTTCTCCCCCTTACAAACAGACCCAGCTTTTTTTTTTTTTTTTTTTTTTTTTCATGCCCTGCAACACAAGAATCACCAGAAAAGCTGCCCAGCAGCATTTTCATTACAATGGTCCCCATGACTCCAGAAATACCCTCCAGCTCACAGTCAGCCTGGTGCTGGGGGAACCCTTGCTACACTCCTGCCAGGAAGAAAGGCTCCAGCATGTACCTGCCAAGGTGACACCAAACCAGCAGGCAGCAGCTACATGAACATGACTGCTTAAAGCATTTCTGCATGAGCTGCATCAAGCTGAGAACAACCCTCCACTCCTCAGTGGAATTCAGTATCAGTGCAGACATCCAAAGGCTTGCCAGGCTCTTGCAGGGAGGCGTCTTTCCCCCACCACTGGCTCCCACAGAACCCTGATGAAATATTTTCATCCTCTGGAGTGAGCATCAGCAATCTGTGACTGCCTTGGGTTCCAGAAGTGAGAGCTCTCCCTCCATAAAAACCAAACAAGACACCCAACTGTTTAGGTCTCTAAAGCTAAAGGCGGCTTGCTAGCAAGGACAGATAGGGGGCTTGTTTGGTTTGGGGCATTATTTTTAACCTTTACTCCACTTACTTGGGGCAAAAAAAAAAAATCATATGCTGGCAAATTCCAAGGTGGTGGATCTCGTGTGCTGGTTTAGCATTGACTGATATTTAGTAAGGAGGGAAAAAGGCAGTCACAGAAGTGATTTTCTAAGAGAAGCTGCTAACAGCTTCCTCCATGCTTGACAAAACCAATTAGTGACTGGTTGTGAATACTGACACCTTGTTAAACCACATTCTGCACAGGCAGAAAGCAGTAGCAGCCCAGGTTTAGAAGCAGAGGGCAGAAGGTTAGCAAAAAAAAAAAAAGTCAAATAAGGATGCTGTGTTGAGACTGGAGTGCCCAGGCACTGACACTGGCTCCATGTACCATCCCATCTTGTGTGGAAATGAGTCCTTGAAGCAGAACCCTACCTTCTGCATCCACAGGGCTCACTGTGGAGGAGGCACCAGCTGCCACCAGCACCTCGGTGGCACTCGGGGCCGTCAGCATCTGGGTGTCCTCCCCGCTGTTCTCCTGAGGAAAGCTGGCAGCCCCTGCTCCCTGGGTGGCACCAGGCACCTCTGTCACAGCTGACAGAGCAGCATCAGCCTCCTGGGCAGCTGTTGTCACCTCCTGAGTAACACCTACAGCAAGAACACGTTGTCAGGGCAGGCCCACAGCACAGCTGACAGCAGCAGAGCACACATCTGAACCAACAGAAAGGGGAATCCAACTCCATGCATTGACAGTTCCAGAGGCACAGTGCCAGCAGCAGGTCCAGCTTTCAGTGACCAGCTCCCACTGACACCTCAGACAGGCAGAAAGGGTTTATTTGTGTTGCACAAGTCTTATGGACAGTGTTGTTTCCCCAACATCTGGGAAACGGCAGAGAGGGAACCTGCTGACAAGTCAAGTGCTTATAAATTAACCTAGAAATTAATCAGTCAGGTTGCAGCACCAGCCTACAATTAGCTCCCCTTCTTTTACAGCAAAAATTAGGTCTTTTGGATGCAGTGAAGGGAAATCATCCTTTTGCGTCTGCAGCTGAAGAGGGAAGAATAAAGATGCCCAGCAATTAAAAAGTCCTCATCAACCTAGAAACATGTCACTGCCCAACACCTGACCAGCCTTTTTTTTTTTAGCATTTCATTTATATTTTATACACTAAGCAGGAATACTGTCATGAGGCTGAAGGTGGCATCTCTGGAGGTATGTGCAGGGCAGGCTGTCCAGGAGGAGTTCTGCCTGCAGGTAAGAGCTGGGTCAGGCACTGGACACCCACAGCTTCACTCTGGGGTGAGGAGACAACACCAGGAGTTTGTGACAAGGGCCAACAAGCTCTCTGCACAGACCTCTCAACCTGAGCACCCTTGTAAAGCCATTTAGGACACCAGTGGCTCACAGGCTGCTGGCACAGCTCACTTTAAATCCCAGAAATGAGAGGCAAGTGTCTGTAAAAGGCAAGTCTTACCTTTCCATGAACTCTCCAGAGTAGGAGAGAGCTCAGGCTGGGTCTCTGTCACCACAGCAGCCTCCGGCTGTGACGGAGGGACGCTTTTCTCCTCCTCTGCTGTGACTGCACTCATGTTTTCCAACGAGCCCAGATCAGCTGTGTCTGCATCTGACAGGTTCCCAGCATGGAAAGCATCGCTGCTGCCTGTGGAAGTTGCTGGCAGCTCCTCCCCTTGCACTGTGCAGTTGCTCTCCTTGGCAAGCTCAGGCGCCGGCGGAGGGGACACTGGGGAGGGCACTGCTCTTGTGGCATCCTCTTCCTCCCCCACACCTTCCTGGGTGGTCTGGGATGGTTCTGTTGCCCCCAGGTCCTCTGTCACCTCCTCATGAGACACACTTCCCCCTTGACTGATGTCCCCCAGTTTTGTGTCATCCCAGTCAGGCGGCAGAGTGTCCGCAGGGGGGATGGTGGCAGTGGCAGCCACAGTGGGCAGCTCCTGTTGTGTGACACCTGTCCCTGCCTCTGGGTGAAGGAAGGCCTCAGTTGCCACAAGGGGATGTCTGGCAGCCACAGATGTTGATGGAGCCAGGGATTTCAGAGGGCTCCCTGTGCGGGCTCTCAGCACTCCCAGCTCAGAGGTCACCCCCGCAGCCTGGGGAGTTGGGATCACAGGGTGGTCACCTGCTGCTTCCCAGCTGGGGGTGCTGGGGTTCAGGGTGGGCTGGGGGCCAGCTGAGGGGTGTGAGCTGCTCTCTGCTTCCTCCTCCTCCTCCTCCACAGTGGTCCCAGAAAGGGGGTTTGCTGAGGGGCCAGCAGAGCTGGGCTCCACTGCCACACCTCCCTCTGTCGTGGCCTCACCAGCAGGGCCACCAGACTCCTCCTGGACTGGAGGGCTCAGCGTGGTCACAGCAGTGGTCAGCATGGCCCTGAGTGCTTCATCCTCCTCCAGCTGTGCCTCAGTGGGAGCCAGCTCCTCCTCATGCCCAGCAGAGGGGTGCCCCCCCAGGCCCTGGCTGCTGGGGACGACATGGCTCGGGCTGGCAGGGAGCACTTCTCCTTCTGCAGTGAAAGCTTCATCCAAGGGTGTCCCAGATGGCTTTGCTGACACTGCACATGGCTCTTCAGAAACTGCCTGCTCAGAAGGGCCCAGATTGTTCAAGTCCACCACGCCTGTCCTTTCATCTTCCAGCCCATTCCCTGGCCAGGGGCCGTGCTGGACCTTTGTCACATCCCTCTCCTCCAGAGGCAGGGCAAGGCATGGCAGGCTGGAGGACAAGAGCAGGATGCTGCAGGTGACCACACAGATATCAAATCCTTTTGATCTCCTCATGGCTGAGAGGAGATGTGTCCAGGAGCCTGCAAGGCTGACAAATCCAGAGACCTAGAAGGGGTGAAAGGAACCAAGATGACACATACCCAGAACCAACCACAGACCCAGGGCCTGCAATAACTGGGAGACCAAGTCGATGGCCAGCTGTGAGCAGACCCCTCCTACACATCCCAAGCAATGAATTCCCCCATCTGTTTTACTGTTCTGCTTGAAGATGCCAAAACCAAATGTTGGTCTGAAGCCCAGGACAGACCTCACTCAGCTCTCACCCCAGCAGCAGAGTGCTATGCTCTACCCAGCAGGCATCAGACCTGCAAGCAGTGGTGTGGATCACCCTGTTTGCCCTGAACCAAGACCAAAAATGATGTTTGTCAGGCCCATGAAGTCTCAGGTTTGTTATGGCCAGCCCTGTTCTGTGCATTGGCACAGGAGGAGACCAAGGAACCTGCACAGAGAACAAGATGGGTCTGTGGAGGACAACACAGGACCAGAGCCATACCAGGAGGCTTTAGGGCTGCATCATACCCTGGCTGAGGTGCTTGGCCCCACAGAGGAAGCTGGAGCCCAGACAGCAGCACTGCTGCATTAGCACAGTGCCCGTGCTGCACTGCACCATGGAGGCACTTCCAGAAAGTTTCACGTCCAGAATCACAGCACGAGGGTTTCCAAGAGAGCACTGGACCTGGAGCCCAGCAGTGATCCAGCCAGCTGACAGCCTGCCCTTGGCAAGCTCTGCTGCCTCCAGGCACACAGCTCCAGCTCTCAGCCACGTGCCTCAGTCCTGGGCTTGCTGCTCCAGCACTCCAGAGCAGAAGACCATCCCATCCAAGGCCCCACTCACTGGTCACACCAGTCCCATGCACACAACAAACATCCCCCTGTCACACAGCAGATCTGCTGTGCTGCTCCTCCTCCCAGCTCCAGGAGGCAGCTGGTCAGGGGCACAGTCAAGCCCTACTGCAAGGGCCTCCAGTCATCAGCAGCTTCAAGTCCTTTCTCTCAAAGTTCCTCCAGTTCTGCCACTCCCAACATGAGGAAGACCTTGACCTGTTAGGATAAATTCAAAGAGGAGCCACCAAGTAGATCACAGGGCTGGAACACCACTGCTATGGACACAGGCTGAGAGATATGGGAGCTGGAGAAGGGAAGCCTCTAGGGGCACACTGGAGCACCTTCCAGTGCCTAAAGTAGCTCCAAGAGAGCTGGAGAGGGACTTTGGACAAGGGCATGGAGTGACAGAGCAAGGAGGAATGGCTTTCCCCTGACAAAGAGTAGGCCTAGATTGGATATCAGGAATAAATCCTTGACTGAGGGTGATGAGGCCCTGGCACAGGTTACCCAGAGAAGCTGTGGCTGCTCCACCCCTGGAAGTGTCCAAGGCCAGGCTGGACAGGGCTTGGAGCAGCCTGGGATAGTGGAAGGTGTCCCTGCCCATGGAAGGAGGTGGAATGAGGTGAGATTTTTGTCATTCCCAAGTGAACTACTCCTCCCTTTCAGCTGCAGGAATAACAAATAATCAGCAAGGAAAGAGGTTGGGGCTGTCAGAACCACCCCTCAGTCTTCCAAAGAACAGCAATGGTCACCCTGTGCAGTCTTGCTGCTCATGGGCTCCAGGATAAATCTCTGAACTTGCCACACTCCTCATTTCCCCACCCAAACAGCACACCCAGAAATACTACTCACATTTGTACCCACAGAGTGCAGCAACACAGCTCAGAATCCACCACTGCGGGCTCCAGCATCTGGCAGAGCCTTCAGGGCACACTGAGTCACTTTTTCCATTCTCCCTGGAGCCTCATCCCAGCATTTGAGCTGCTAGAATGATTCCCCATCACAGGCCACACACATGCACCAGGTGCTCAGGGACAAGCAGAAGCCACCAAAACACTCTTCACCAGCCCAGATACCTTCCACTTGATTTTTAGCATCTTCTATCTCCTAAGGGCGGGTGGCCACCCATCTATTTTCTCTATCCCTCCACTCAAAAAAATAGCTGAAAACATTTAGCTCATCTTCCAGGATAATTCTTTATGCACTTTTGTAATTAAAAAGCACTAAGAATATATTATGCAAGTTAAACTGTTAGTGCCTAACTACATGCATCTGCCTTACCATGCAGCTGAATATAAATCACATTCACCTCCACACCCCTTCAGCAAGTGCCTGTTAAGAGCAGGCATATTGAAACAACAAGAAGTTGGGTTTTGTTTTGTTTTTTTTTTCTTTTTATAAAATAGTTTGGCTTTAAATACTTCTCAAGAAGTCAGGAGCATTTTTCGGTGGCACAAATGCTTTCAGCATTGCTTAAACATAAACAGAACTCCAGCTGCACTTGCAGAGCAGCACTTCTCTTGCAGTCATATACATTATACATATGTATAGACACATCTGTACAGATATTTTGTAGCTTTCTAGCTCCAGGCTCTCAAATAGCCCAAGGCACTCCGGACGTGGCTAGGAGGAGAACTAAAATGCTCATCTCCTCCCAAAAAGCTGACTGACTAGTATCTTTACTAGAACCTTTCCTCCTGCTGGGTGGTAAGGTGGGCACTCAATCTCAGCCAGATAAAAGAGTTCCTGGGGGTCCTTTGGGCAGCTTCCTATTGTTTCCACCAGTCTGAAAAGCCCTGCTGGTCATAATCCTACATTTCTATAGGGCAAAAATCACATTGGAGAGTTATTTGCTCAGGAAATCCACAACAGGCAGATGTAAGCTAACCCAGACCTCCCCACTCAGTGAAAGCAGGAGATAGTGGCACGGAGCTTGCTGCAGGATAATGGCACAAGTTCACACTTCAAAGAAGATTAGTCAGGGCTTAAGATCTACTTAGCTTTAGGAAGAGGCTGGATTAGAGAGTGTATGAACAGCAGTGACCTGGCTATCTCCTTAAGCAGAGTTTGACACCTTGCTGAAGCACTTCCACTGAATGCAGGAGCTGCAGGTACCTGGCTGCAGAGCAGTCTGCTCCTCAAGCACCGAGTTCCACCTTTATCCTCCCATCTGCCTATTTTTATAGTCAGCCTGCTCTCCAGCCCCAGCCAGGCTGTAACAGCAGGCTGGAGCACACTGCCCTGACCAAGCACCTCCCCTGTAGTAAGCCTGAGCTTTTCTGTTTACCAGCTTGAAGGCAGTAACTCAATATTTCATGCTGCAGGAACTCCTCGTCTCCAGATTTCACCTGGCATCCTCGGAGCTGAAGCCCTGGAGGCAGCTGCCAAGCACTGGCCAGGCTCTCCATGGAAAACTAATCCTTGCTTCCAATAGGAAGCACACACTGAGGGGCAAGAGACAATGCCAGCTACTTCCCCTGCACTTAATAACAACAAATCCCAGGAGATGCAGTTCCTCCAGCCGCAAGGGCAGAGCAACTGCAGGCAGCCAGGGAGCTTCATCTTTAGCATGGAAAATAATAACTTTTCTCTGAACACCTGGTAGGCTGGAAAATAACACAAAGGACTGCTAGGCTGAAAACAGTGGCCAAAAGGGGACATCTCCAGCAGCTCCCCACAAGAACAAGAACCATCTACCTCCGTGGGGAAAGTCAGGAGGCTGAGGGACAATAAATACAAATTGGTCACCAGCTGAAGCAGACTCAGTTGGATCTTTCTGAGCCAGGCTGCTCGCCTGCTCCACACAATTAGCACTTGCAGTAGTTATTAAACCATTAACCCCTCGGAATTCTGCAGACCCGTTTGAGCTCAGCTCTTGGGGGGCCCAACAAAAGCCAGCTCAGAAGGAGCCCCAGCCTGTTATGGTCACTCCAGCAGGGCAGGCTTGCAGGGGACCAGCACAAAGCAGAGCAGATGTCTCTCCTTCAATAGCTGCTCCTTGCATGGACCAGTGGTTTGTGGAGACATGCTGCAAAGGATTAAGCTCCCCCTCTGTCCCAGCTGCGTGCAGCTACTCCCTCTGAGAGCTTTTTAAGAGTTTCACCCAGCCAGCTTACTTAGAGAAAACAACCTCCTCCTCCCGCCAAAAAAAGAAAATTAAAAAAAAAAAATAAAAATTAGCTGTTATTTTCTATCTTTGGCAAGTTATGGCTATGTTTCTACCCAAATTGTTGAAACAGTGGAAAAAAAAAGTACCAAGTTTTAAATTCACTTGAATAATAACTCTGCTCTAACAATCCCTCTGACACAGGGAGGACACTCACACACTGAAGTGGCCGCATGCACCATAAAGCAGAGAGCAGGAGACGAACAGGTCAGCCCCAGACAAA
Organism: Phylloscopus trochilus trochilus; assembly: GCA_016584745.2. Taxonomy (NCBI): domain Eukaryota; kingdom Metazoa; phylum Chordata; class Aves; order Passeriformes; family Phylloscopidae; genus Phylloscopus; species Phylloscopus trochilus. The sequence goes on along the minus strand of WQNJ02000001.1, from coordinate 62,108,638 downwards.
CCCCTCTTGCCTCTGAAAAGAGCTTCTCACACCTCCAAGCACAAGCTTGGCGTCAGCCTGGGCTGGCTGAACAGTCCAGGGTGTGCTCAGCTCCGTAATTCACCTGATAATTCATAAGAGAACCCGACAAAAAAAAGCTGCAAATCTTTTAATGTGAAGATTTAGCCAAAAAACACACAAGTCAAACAACTGCCAGCCATCAAGTGCTCTGCTACAGGGTGCTAATGTATGCCATCCAAGCCTCATTACTTGTGCTGAATACAAAAGGCAGCCGACAATACACTGCAGAGCTCCAACTCCTACTTTTGTGCACAAGCCGAGAAAAATGCCCTCGTCTCATCCTGCTTCGTATGTCCTTGCCCACTTCAACCGAGTGAACTGGGAGCTGATGCCCTTCCAGCACACAGACCTCGACCAGTTCGACCACCTCCAGCAGCTGAGTGAAATCCCAGCAGTGGCACGACTCTACACCAGCCACCAACACAAAGTCAGGCGAGAAAAAACGACGTCGAGACAAGCACACATCCGAAGGGGGCACATCCTCGCCTACCCTTGAGGATGCAGCCTCAAAAGCCAACAAATGGGGTATTAACATGCTGTAGGGCCAGCTTCCCACCAGTCCCAGTGAGGCTCCTTAATACATAACACATCACCTCCACTTCCAGCCTCGGCATTCCAGCTGTAGTTCTTGGAGGAGCCGGAGACATGACATGTTTTCAGGCATTATTCCCCCATGCGATCACCGGCTTTGTTCGGAACAGCACACGGACCACGTATGGAAATCCCTATTTCCACCCGGATTTCCGAGCAAAAGCTGCATAGTTCTCTGTGGCTTCTGACCCGCGCCAGCTCCCCGGCACCACAGAAGTCTTAAGGTCTACCAAATTCCTGAGGGATTAAGATAGGGAGGAGGGGGGGGGGGGGGGGGGGGGTGTTTAAGAATGAGGCCAAAGGGTGCAGCAGTTTTCAAGCAGCAGAAAGGACAGAAAGGCTGCTGCCCAGCCTGCCCGGGAGAAGAGGGAGAGCACTCGGATTCCAATCGGCAAGAAACGCTCCACAATCCCAGCGCCTCACCTAACGCTGACAGCAGCACCACACAGGAGAGCTGGAGGATCGGGAGTCCCTGCACAGGTGAAGGTTCAAGAGCAGATTAAATGCACCTTGTCGGGCCCTTTCGGCTGGGGAAAACCTGCGCAGGGTCCAGGGAATGGGATCAGAGCTTGCTCAAGGCTTGATGACACCCAGCACGCCTGCTTGCCGGGCACAGCTCCATCTCCCCGTCCTCCTTAGTCATTTTCCAGGTGACTTTACACCCCAGAAGTGCCACCGGGCAGGGGATCAAGCGCCAACAACCGCCCGGCAATTCCTGCCGCCCAGGCCCGCAGCAGGACAGACGGACAGCGGCGGTCACCCCCAAGCCACCCCCGCCACAAACACACCCCCCCCCGCCCCCAAAGATTTCCCGAGGGAGCCCACCGGGACCCCCACCCCGGCAGGACGGCACCCCCCGCCCCTTCCCCATCCCCCGGGGCTGCAGGGACCAGCCGCTCGCCGGGAACAAAGAGCCGCGCCGAGGATGCGCTGCCCCGCGGGCAGCCCAGCATCGTCGGGAAAAAAAAAAAGATAAAATAAAACCATCACAAATCAATTCAAAACGCATAACCCCGGGGCAAAGGCAGCACGGGGGTGGGGAGGGGTGCGATACCGGCTCTGTGTGTGTGTGCCCCGGCCTCACCTGGCTCCCGGGAGCCGCCGCCGCCCGGTGCCGCGCTCCCCCAGCCCCGCGGCCGCACGGGCGGAGCGGAGCGGGCCGCCCACCGGCGGGCGGTGTCGGGGGCCGGCCCGCTCCGCCCGACTGCCGGCCCGGCCCCTGCCCGCCTCCGGTGGGCTTCGTGCTGCCCGGTACCCGCAGCCCCCGGGAGAGGCCGCCCGCAGCCGCCTTGGCGCCTCGCTGCTTCTGCAAAGGGAACTTGGAGCATCCAAGCGCTCCAACTCTTCCTCGGTGCCTGACCCGAGGAGCTGCCGCGCTTTGCTTGCGAGGAGCTGTAAAAAAACAAGGCCCAGGGCACCCTTTAGTAGTTTTCCATCTGTTACAGATTCTCCTCCAGTGGTTTTTAGCTGCAGAGGTCACCTTCCCCTAACACTCCCTCTGCAAATGAGAACAACTTCTTAAGCAACAACACCCGAATTAGGAGAGCTTTGTTCGATTTCCCTTCTTTGATGTTTTGTTTTAACCCCCTATTTGGCCAGTAGAGAGAAAGGCAAACAGCCTTCCTTGTGCTTCCCTCCTCCCACCTATTTTTTTCCCAATAAAACCCCCACAACTAACAAGAGAAGAAAACCTTCAGACCATCAGGTCCTGGCACACACATCAATCCACTTTGCCAAAGAGCACCTCAGAAGCCCGTACCTCGACTCCAAACCCAAAAGATGAGAGCAGGTCAGCTTCCTCTTGCTCCCCCAAGGGCAGTGTTGGGGCAGGACAAGGTCCTTGCCGCACACAGAGGGTTTTATACGCCCCCTCGGGCAGTGACTCATTCCCAGCCGGGCTGCAGCAGGTGCAAGGTGTTTGAGCTGGGCAGGAACAGGTGAGGAGAGACCAAAAATAATGATCCCTGACAAGGGGCAATGACTGGGGTAGGGGGGATTTTGGGGGAGTGGAATTGCTAGGAAGGACTAGAGGGAAGGTATAGGAGGGGTGAGTTAAAATCTTGGCTTTGCAATAAATGTGCTCTACCACATGAAGCAAATCGGTGAATGGTCCAGTTATGATAACAAACTACAAAATAAACTTTTTTTATTATTATTTTTTCCCCACACAAAGTGAGATGTAACCTACCAGTGCAGGTCGCTCAGCTCTTTAAATAAACAAGAAGAAAATGAGGTATTCCTTATCAACAATTTGTTCATTATTTTTTTTCTGTTCGCTGTGCTATGGGCAATAACATTTATATTAGTGATTTGCTCTCTTCGTGTCTCCAAACACACCCCAGAGTTTTACCTGTTTTAATTTCAGAGAAACAATGTGTTTTCTACTGGATTTCAACCAAACTGGATCCAACCCAATTCATTTGGTTGTAGCACTGTGCATCCCAATATTAAAACTTTCAAAAGACAGATTTGTTGCAAGTTAGGGCAGTTTTTTTTCAGGGAAATATTGCTAACCCCTGCATGAGTTGAAAATAAAGTTTCAGAGTGCCTGTATCAGCAATAAAGACAGCCAGTGACAAAAAGCATCAGAAAGTATTTCAGAGTTAAGCTTGGGGGAGGAAATGTTCACTCAAAATGATGGGGAAAGTCCTTCCTGGCTTTGCCTCTCTGAGCTGTAAAATCCGGGGAAATTATTCATTAATCAATATTTTTAGTGCTGTGGCATCTTCATAAATAAAATACAACTATGTGAAAAGAAAGGATGTTTCCTCTCTCCTCTAGGGGAGATGGGGTGGGAGGGAAAGAAGAGGTGAGGGCTGCATTTTTCATGCCCTTTTAAACACCATTAACTCCTGGATTAGGGATTCAAAACTCTTCACAGGTTCGACTTTTGTCCTGGCCAATTCATTTTAGCCAAGGGCTCTGGCTGAGAAGAGGCTCAGCCATGCAGGAGGTGCCACCTCCCAAGTTCATGGTGCAGCCAGATTTTCCAGGAGACTAAAATCAGTTCTCAAGAGCATGGCTGCACCTTGTGGTGGGTCTGGGATTGATTCCCAAGCTGTTCAGTCATTCATGTGTGGGAAAAGGGGCAGGAAAATAAGGGACCACTCCAGCAGAAACCAGAGCCCTCAGGGATAAGTCCAGGGGCTGGGCTTCAGCAGCTGCACAATTCCCCCCCTTAACAGCTGACCTGGGATTCAGACCAAGGGATCTTCCAGTGCAAGGTGCCCCTGCAGGGCAGGGGGTTGGAACGAGATGATTTTTAAGGTTCCTTCCAACAGAAACCACTCTGTGATTCTAAGGGGGTGTTTTCAGTCCCATTTCTATCTAACCTTTATAATTACTGGGAAAGTTACTTAAAATGTAAAGCGTGTGTAAGGGATGATTTCATGTTCTCCAAGAATGCAGAGCACTTAATAGACTGGAGAGGTTTTCACTTCCCCCCTTGCCATCAACTCCGAACCCAAACTGGCACCGTGTCCTCTCAAGGTTAAATATTTCACTTCTAAGCACTGGAACCAAAATAGCTGGTTATCTGAGGTTTTTTTTCCCCCCTGCCTAAAATTGCACATTCCCTGTACGCTGCAAGTTCCTCTACCCCGCATAACCTGCCAAAATCAGAGGCTTCTGCGTTATCAACAAAAATATCTGCAGACTGAAAGAAAGAGGCATGATGAAAGAGGCACGAATCAGAAATCACCAGAGAGCACTCCTTTGTTATTCCTTTCTGTGGTTTATTAGTTGGAAATACTGATTTTTAACTCAGATCAGTATGCCGTGGAGCATTCATGTAAGCAAGCAAAACTGGCCCCACTTCCACAGCAAGTTAAGAAACATCCATTCCTCTCCCCTCTTACCCTTGCTCTGCGTTGAGACATTTCAGTACAATCCTCTATTGGTCTTGTCCTTCAGAACTTCTCACCTGAGGGGAATTCAGACACTAAATTTGTAAGCAGGCTCGTTCTTCCATGCGGGTAGCGTAGCTGGGAAACAGTGGGACTCGTGTCCCATTCCCAGCTCTGCCTTTCTAGAGGACTTTCAAAACTGGATTTCACTGCTCTCAGCCTCCACTTCCTCTGTAAAATAACAATACCTAATTTTTGTAAGGTCCTCTCATAAAATCTGTGTATTGTTACATCAGCCAGCTCTGTTGTACAAAGTAATGACACATCCGATTTCTTTCACAGGTGATATTCCTGTCGTGCCCTTTTTGCAGAACCCCAAAAGTACCAGTGGCACGTCCTAATTAAGAGACTAGGTCACGTAAAAATTTATATGAAGATATATTTTGCCTGTATAGAATGAACTAAAAAAAAAATCATTGTCCTGACAGCAGAATGCTGCACCTTATGCTGCTACTCCTGGCACCTGTGAGGAGATGTATCAGCTATCCTAAGTATGTCAGGACGTGCCACAGAAGGTAAAGGCAATTTTAAAATAGTTACTGTTAATTTTGCTGCTGACTGACTTTCCCAAATTGAATATTGGGGACATCCAGCACACAAATCAGTGCACATCTCCATCACAAGATTCACCTTTACACCAGCTGGTAGCATCTGTTTTAAGGGGGCCCCCTCTTCCTATTAAACAGCAGTCACTGGAATGGAGTAACCATGAGTAATTCAGGGAAAGTGAGAACACACATCCCCTGCCACAGAGAGGGAAGCTTGTTTAAAACAACTCCACTTTGAAAAAGTTTGTGGCCAATGAATTATTTTGAATGCAACCACATTATGGATGAACAGATTTCTTCTTCCTCCAGCTGCAAACCTGAAAAAATGTCAACTGCAATTAAAACTCAGTCAGGAGAATCAACTTGGATTCCTTTCTTCCATGTATCTCACTGCTGGGATTAACAGGAAAGCTGGACAAGGCCAAGTGGTGCCAGTGCAGCCCCACTGCTGGCTGGGATTTACAGAAATCAATCCTACAAGGAGGCACGGGATCCGGCTTCTGCTTCCCAGCTCTTGTGTTTCTCAAGTGCTCACAGAGCAGGAAAGCCATAAGAACTTATTTTTGTCACTAAAGTCAGCAGATGTGACTTGGAGAGCCCACAGAGCCCAGATCTGCTGAGTAGGAAATGCCATTTTTACACACTCACTCTTCAGAGTAGAACCAGGCTTCTGCTGACCGGCCCAAGGTCACTGGAATCCGTTGCAGTTGCTCTGGGAATGCAGCCCAGGAGGACCAATGCTCACATCCATAACGGAATCACTGCACAGCCCTCTCTCTTCCTCACATCCTTCCACAAAATCGATGCAGTTAATGCCAAGGTACACCACATATTACAATTTTCCCCAGAGATAAAGTGCTGAGGAAGCCCTTCACGTGCATTTTGGAGTCTCAGCTAAAACACGAACCATCTGTCAATTCCTTTGGATGTTCCCCGCCCTCCCCCCCCATCCTACAAACTCCACTAGAAAATTAGGCTGACAATAAAAAAAGCACTGGCCCCACCACCCCACAGCAGGCTGACCCCTAAGCCCTGCTCTGATATTAAATCCTCAGCTTCACAAATTCGCAGGAACAGAGAATCAGACACAGATCTCCAAGATCATTGAGTCCAACCTCCATCACCTGAAGTTTGGTTCTTCACACGCATAAAATCCAGAGGGGCTTTAGAAACTGCAGCTTTCTTTTCCTTTTCAAAACCTGAGGTTAAACTAAACCACCAAATCCACAGGTTTTAAAGAAGTGCAGTGTCAGTGCTGCCAGTCCATCCCTCCCTTTCTAAAATAGCAGAGGGGCTGAAAGCATTCACCACAGAGACTTTTGGGGTCTTTCCCATGGATAACACATGGAATTGGGATGCCTGGGTGGGAGGAGCACTGTGGTTTAGAGTGAAACAGCAATGCTCCAGACACCACCAGAGTTTTCATTTTTCCCCTTGAGTATGGTTAAGAGCAGAGAAATACACATTTTTGTTTTGGAAACATTCAAATCAATTAAGCCAATTTTTTTTTTTTTTCGGGAGGAACCAGATACAGCTGTTAGCAGAACCCCTAACAGAGGTCTTTCCTCCTTTTTCTCCCTTTAGAGAGCTGACTATGGATCCCCTGGAATCCGTGTGCTGGGAAAAGGTGAGGAAGCACTCTGAGATCTCCAGAAGGTCTAAAGCTGGCCCTAAATATGCAATTCCCTGCTTTTGTGAGGAAGGGATGGGTCCGTGCCTCAGTTAGCCTGTAGAGATTAGGGAGACCTAGAAGCGACTACACAGACTGCGCCAGCCAATGCAGGGGCACAAAGGAGTGTTTATTTTACGACCAATTAAAAATAATAATGCTCTGCTGTTGGAATCTGCCTGGGTCCAGCTGAAATCCGAGTCTCTGCAGGGGTCCAGGCAGGCATTTTGGCTTTCAAGGCAGCAGGGTATTAGCTGGGCGTGCTGGCTCCGCGCTGCAGCCGCGCCGTGTTTGTGCTGCAGGACACATTCCTTTATGTTCGCAATGTTTGCAAGTGCTCCGCGGGGATTAATTCAGCTGAGAGCTGCCTGTTTCGGGGCGAGTAGAGGAAAGTGATTTTCTGTATGAAAAACGTTCCCTTTTAACCCTGCGGGCGGGTCCTGCAGCTGCCACCTCGAGGCACCGGCGGGGAGGAGAGCGCGGTGACAATGACAGCGGCTGCAGGACACCCGAAAGGGGTTTTTCTTCTGCCACTGGCGTGAATGCCAACAGAATCCTGAAAAGGGGGGAGAGAAAAGGGACTGCAGTAGGCAAAAAGAACTGTGCTGCAAATTTTATTTTGTTGGGGAGAGTCCAGAGGAGGCCACCAAGATGAGCAGAGGGATGGAGCAGCTCTGCTAGGAGGAAGGGTTGAGATTGCTCAGCCAGAAAAGAAAGGAGAAGGCTTTGGGGTGACCTAAGGGTAGCCTTCCACTACTTCAAGGCAGCTGAGAGAAAGTTGGAGAGGGGCTTTTTACAAGGGCCTGGAGTGATGGGACAAGGGGCAATGGCTTCAGACTGAGAGTAGGTTTAGATTGGTTATTAGGAAGGAATTCCTGGTGGTGAGGCCCTGGTACAGGTTGTCCAGATAAGATGTGGCTGCCCCTGGATCCCTGGCAGTGTTCCAGGTTGGATGGAGCTTGGAGCAACCTGGGATAGTGGAAGGTGTCCCTGCCCAGGGCAGGGAGTGGAACTAAATGAGTTCTAAGCTCCCTTCCAACCCAGACCAGTCTACGATTTTATGATAGAAGAGCTTTCACTGATTTCAATGGGCTACTGTTAATTTCTTGTATTTTTATGTCCTTATGCAACCTCTTCCTTGCCTGTCAGAGGTAGCACTGCTCCCAAGAGTTGCATGAACTGGCTGCACTCAGGGAATAATTTCTTATTATGTTCTGGAAATCCTGCTTTTCACTCTGCTGGACATTCTGCTTACGAGCTGGGCTTAATTGTCCCACTGTCTCCTTAGCCTGTGAATAATTATCTCCATTTATATTGTTATCCTGAATGTATTTATAGCCTGATTCTTTCGGGTGAGCATCACCATCTGTTTCCTCAATAGTCACATATTCGGGGGAGAGCGAGTGCTCTTCACGTTATGCAAGCAGCTTCCTTGATTAAACCCGCCCGGCGTGGATGAATTTTGTTATGAAACCCTGGCACATCTCTAACTCTCTGGCTCCTATTATCAATAACTCTGAAAAGCCCATCCATTAAATTAAGCCACTTTTAAGCTGCAGCTTGCATTTCAGGACTCGTGTTAACTGTGATTGATTAACGTAATTTAAGAGGAGATTTCCAATGGACTATAAAGACGGCGATGTGATTAGCAGGAAACTCTGATCATTCCTAACCCAGAGATAAATACATTCAGGATGGGCTGTGGATTTCAACCAGGGTCCCTGATTTTTGCAAAAAATAATCTAAGCAATCATTTTACATAAAACATTATATAAAAAACATAAGCATAGTGCTGTAAATATGTAATTATAGCATGGTAAGATGTCTTAAGGGTGGCATCTGGGGATGAAAACAGATCATGCAAACATCACACTTAGACTTCAATCATCTATTATCTAAATTACTCCAATTTTTGGACCTAAAGTATTTCAAGAGCAACAACATTAGGTATAGTATATTATGTCTTGATAAGACCCCTATCACAGAGATACTCAAGAGGATTTTACAGAATTTGAGAGGAAGAATATTCACACTCCAGTGAGAGCACATTCTCACCAGGCACAGTGACTGCACAGCTTCCCTGTGCTGTCCTTGAACAGCGAGGGCAGGCAGCCCTCCAGGTAGTAACTTATCTCAGAATCATGGAATACCAGGTTGGAAAGGATCTCAAGGATTATCTGACATAACTTTTCTTGGCAAAATCACGGTTGAAACAAGATGGTCCAGCACCCTGTGCAGCTGAATCTTAAACATTGAGGGATCTACCACTCCCCTGGGGAGATTACTCTGATTGTTCTCATTGTGAAAAATTTACCTTGTGTCTGAACAGAATCTCTTCAGGAGCACTGGGGAAATTCTGGGATTGTTTCCCTGACAGAAAAACCAAATACAGAAAACTTTCTTGAATAAAATCCCTGTCTCAGTCAGGTGTAATTACCACAGAGTGCATATTCTTGGTGCACAGGGGAATTGCTCAAACATGGCAGAGTTAAGGTTCTGTTGGTGGAAATGACATTTGAACATATTTCCATACCTCGTTGTTTGCATATCCCTTAAAGTTCAGCTGCATTTCCGTGTTCTGGAAGGCCATAAAATACTAACCATAAAAAAATAATTTAAAAAGCCATTAAAAGCATAAAACCACACAGAATCATAAGGCAAGTCGAACTCGGTGTCACAATGCTTAATCGCTGCAGGGGTTTGTTTATTTTTTCATGTGTCTGCATCCTCCACTGCTGCCTTGGCAATGGTCCCTCCTCCTCCAGAATTCACTGGCTGGGTACTGGTCCCATCACTGTTTCTGTATCTCACATCACCACTACAGCTGTGTCCTTGCTCCTCAGTTTTCCTCTCCTTGGAGAGGATGGGAAGCTGGTGATGGGTTGTTTGAAGAGTGCCTGGGCTCGTATGGAGCTGTGGGATGGTGCCTGAAGGAGAGAGAGCAGGGATTTATGAGGAATGTGAAGGGCTTTGGGAGGAGTCTCCCCTGGGTTTGTCACTGCAAAGTTCTCCTTCTTCACACCCTTTCTGCATTCCTTCTGCTCTGCTTGGATTCCTTGTGTGTCCTCCAAGAGCCCTTCCAGGATGCTCCTGGAAGGAGCCATTTCCTGGGGGCAGTTTTGAGCCCCTCAGGACAAGAAAGGCATTGAGGAGCTGGAGCATGTCCAGAGAAGGGAACGGAGCTGGGGAAGGGTCTGGAGCACCAGGAACAGCTGAAGGAGCTGGGAAAGGGGCTCAGCCTGGAGAAAAGGAGGCTCAGGGGGAACCTTGTGGCTCTGCACAACTCCCTGACAGGAGGGGACAGCCAGGGGGGATCGGGCTCTGCTCCCAGGGAACAGGGACAGGACAAGAGGAAATGGCCTCAAATGGCTCAAATGCTTCCATCTGCTTCAACTCCCCCAGTCTGTGCTTCTGCTCCACACACCAGAGCCTTCTCTTCTCAGTGCTGCCTCTTGACCCTGCTTTGTCATCTTGGTGACTTTAGGGTGACCAGAAGGGGGGAACACGACAAGACTGCGACAGGAGCAGCAGAGGTGGTGTTTGTGCAGAGCTGCTAGCCCATGGGCTAATGCAGGGGCTGGCCTGGGCGACACAGCAGATGGTGGCAGCGACAACTTTCAGCGTCTCACATCACTCCCACTCGTCACCCGACTCCCACACAGCTCCACCTTCAGGGACTGCAGATAGAAAGCGTGGATGTGGGACAAACAGCACTGCTGCAGAGTGAAAAGCACAGCATCCACAAGCTGCTGCAGCGGCTCACGGGTCAGGGGGTTGGGTTCAGTGACAACAGAGCACAGCAGTGTCACCGCAGCCTTCCCTGAAATCCTCTGCCTTCATTAGCACCCTTGTCCTCCTCTGCACAAACCCTCGGGCTCTCAGCCTGGCTTGTCTGGCAGTGAGCAAATGTCTAGACCCAACTCGCCAGTTAATTGCTTTTTCAATGCTTGTTTTGCTTCCCTGAAGAAGAAGTGGCTCTGGTGCACTTTGCTGAAATAAACACCCAGAACTCGTCAGCTCATGGGGGGTGTGAGCAGAGGGCCACAGTCACACTCCTGGACATCACAGCTGCCTGAAGAGCAGCTGGTTTTACAGGTGTGGTTATTGTGGGGAACGGGAAGATTGGCAGGGGAAAGAAGAGGGTTGTTGGGAGTGGAGTAAGCCTTCCCTTCAGAATGCCTTCCACAAGTGATCCCAAATTTGCATTGCACCGGCCAAAATCTGTTAGAAATTCCCTTTTCCCAGCCAGGGGATCCAGTCACAGGGAGACACATGCCACAAACAATATTCATCAGAACACCTTTTATTGATTAAGTTCTTACTGCTAGGCACAGCTGATCTTCTGCCTCTCCGATCACCTGTCTCAGGCGAACCAGCCTTGAAAGCATGGATTCCTAGAAGGTCCTGAGCTGAAAAGGGTCCACAAGGATCACTGTGCCCAACCCCTGGCCCTGCACGGGTTGTTACCACCGTGGGGGTTTATCATTTCTATCCTCACTGTATTTTGATCTCTCGTCTTCACTCCCAACCACCACACTCCTGGAGCAGCTGAGTGATGTGGCTTTTTTAGCCTGAGTTGTTTTATTTCTGTTCGAGAGGGAGGATGCAGTACCCCGAGGGCATTGTGCATTTAACCCCATGGAAATGGCTTTTTGCATTAAATGTGGCTGTTTCTGTATCAGCCATGGCGCGGCAGCAGGACCAGGACAGTGCCTGGGCCCCTCAGGACAAGAAAGGCACTGAGGGGCTGGAGCACGTCCAGAGGAGGGAACGGAGCTGGGGAAGGGTCTGGAGCCCCAGGAACAGCTGAGGGAGCTGGGAAAGGGGCTCAGCCTGGAGAAAAGGAGGCTCAGGGGGAACCTTGTGGCTCTGCACAACTCCCTGACAGGGGGGACAGCCAGGGGGGATCGCGCTCTGCTCCCAGGGGACAGGGACAGGACAAGAGGAAACGACCTCAGGTTGTCCCATGGCAGTTTAAGTTGACTGTTGGGAAAAATTTCTTCCCAGAAAGGGCTGTCGAGTCCCAGCACGGGCTGCCTAGGAAATTGATGGGAGTCCCGATCTTTGGACGAATTTAAAAGCCATGTGGATGCGACACTTGGGGACATCATTTAATGCTGGATCGGCTGGACTCGATGACCCTGGCGGGCTTTTCCAACCGAAACGATTTTGTGACTTTTACCATTTTGCCCGAGCGGGAGCAGCGCCGACCGCGCGCCCCCTCACGCAGAGCCCGCCCCCCTCAGGCCCCGCCCGCCCCTCAGGCCCCTCCATGGCACCGCCGCCCTTCTCCCCGCGGCTGCCCCGCCTGCCGCCGGAGCGGAGCTGAGGGGAATCCGCCTCGCACCGCGCCCGCCGCCGGCACCGCGGCACTCCCGGCCGCTCTGGAGCCCTGCAGGATGGGGCGGGAGCGGCGGCGCGGGCCCGAGGGAGGCGGCGGGGCGGCGGCGAGGCGGACAGGCGCCGCGGGCAGCCCGGCGCGCCGGGGAGCAGGAAGGCCCCGTGTGGCGGCGGCTGAGGGAGGTGGAACGGGAGGGAAGGGGAGAAGGGAACGGGAGGAAGGAGAAGGGGAGAAAGGGAGGCCGGGCCGCGATGCCGCTGTACGAGGGGCTCGGCAGCGGCGGGGAGAAAACCGCTGTGGTTATCGACCTGGGACAGGCCTTCACCAAGTGAGTGCCCCGCGCTGCGGCCGGGATTTGGGGGAGTCCGGTCTGGAGAAGGGAAGGATCCAGGGAGATCTTAGAGCCCCTTCCAGTGTCTGAAGGGGCTCCAAGAGAGCTGGAGAGGGATTTTGGACAAGGCGCTGGGGTGGCAGGACATGGAGGAATGGCTTCCCGCTGCCAGAGGACGGAATTAGATAGGACAGTGGGAAAAAATCTGGGTGAGGATGGTGAGGCCCTGGCACAGGTTGCCCACAGAATCTCTGGCTGCCCCATCCCTGGAAGTGTCCAAGGCCAGGTTGGATGGGGCTTGGAGCAATCTGGGATAGTGGCAGGTGGCCCTGCCCATGGCAGGGGGTGGAATGAGATGGTTTTAAAGTCCCTTTCCGATCCCAACCGTTATTCCAATAATAATTACGGTTTTCCCCTTTCTGAGTTGATTAGTGTGGTGTGGTGCTGGTAACGAGCAGCCTGGGTTTTTAGTGTTGTGTTTTAGATTAAAACAAGGTTTAGCTCAGGTGCTGAAGCAGGAATGCTCGGTATTTATTTAGTATTTCATCTTGTGTGCCAGAAGCTGTGTTACCTGGGATTGGGGGGATTTAACAGAGCCTTCGTGGGCGGGGACAAGCGATTCCCGTGAGTGGCTTTTTGTGGATTCACGTCGTGTGGCCAATTGAAAGCTTTTCCCAGCTTTGGGGTGATTGTGAGCTTTTATTCCCTGAGCATTGTTTATCCAGTAAAATGCTCCTTTGGGAAAGCTTTCCCCCTGAATAGTCTGTTTTTAGGGTCTGTTTCCAGCTTTCATTCTCATAGCAGTAATAGCAGCTGAATTGTATGAGAAATGTCTGTTCTTTCCCAAAGAAGGCTGAAATCAGCTGAAAGGTAGAGGAAAGCTGCCTGTACACACTGGGGACTGCACAAGTATCTGTTTGAGGCAAAAGAAGAAAATTAAATTCTGAATTGTGGGTTTTTTCAACTTTTTTTTTTCTGAAATGATCCAACACGTTGACAGCTGCCAAATACCAAAATCAAGCATTAATTGACTTCTTCCATTAAAAGTGCTCCAGGTCCAGCAGCTTTACAGAAAACTGGTGTTTTCTTCTGAGATTTATAGTTACTGGGGGCAGCAGGGATGAAACAAATACCAGGCACTGAGACTAAAATCAACCTTGAATTCATTTTGCTTTTAATTTCCTTTCTTCAGTCCTTGGTTCTTGTGTGTTTGAGGAGGACCAGGTGGGTTTCTGAATAGTTTGGTTTGGGGTTGCTGCTGTTTTTTATCCTTTTATTGAGAGAGTCAATTTAAAAAAAAAAAAAAAAAGATAGAAAATCTTTATCTTTTAGTCTGCCTTTAAGTTTATCTCCAAGTGGCTGGGTAGGAAAGCTGTGTGCAAAACCCCTCTCTGCAGTGACAGAATTCCCTAATTCATGACTCTGTCATGCTCCCTAAGCCCAGGGGGGGTCACATGGTGACTTCAAACAACCAGGTTTTCAACCTTTTCTTTCAGGTGTGGGTTTGCAGGAGAAACAGGACCAAGATGCATCATCCCCAGTGAAATCAAGAAACCTGATGTCTCAAAGGTGAGCTGTCTTTGTGGTGTTTGGTGTGTTGTGGCATGGAAAGTATTTGAAGATGCTTTTTCTGTTCATCACAAGCCATTTTTTCGCTGCCTGAATAAAATATTCTGAAATATTGTTATATTTTTCATTATTTTCACTGCTGCTGTTAGAAACTCAGAGCAGGTCCAGGTAAGAGTGATGCCAGTGCTGGTGTAAATTGCTGCTCAGCCCCCATGGAACTTGTGTTTTGGGGCATTTATTGAGAAGTTATGCTCTTTTTCTTTTCTTTTAGCAGAGGGTGACAGATTTGCAAAACGAATTCTAAGTGGCCTGTATGAAAAATTAGCATTAATTAACTCTGGAATTTAGTTATGGGATGGGTTTATGAGATGTTCTAAGGACATAGAGCAAATCAGACAGGAGTCAGTGTTTTTATATCATGTCAGATTAAATATGTATTATGTATGTATCATATATATCTCTTATTATATAATACATATGATATATATGTTATATATATAATATATATTATATAGTGTATATAATATATATTATATTTTTATATAATATATATTTATATATTGTTGTATAATATAATATATATTTTTATATATAATATATAATATATTATGTTATATAATATATTATATAATATATAATATATAATATATAAATAGAAATACATAAATAACACTTAATTTTTTAAATATCTAAATGAATATATATATATATATATATATATATATATATATATATATAAATAAATAATCACTGCCCAGCATTGGAGCTGACTGTGGATCTTTTCCCTTCCCAGCCTGTCAAGGTGGTTCAGTACAACATCAACACAGAAGAGCTGTATTCCTACCTGAAGGAATTTATCCACATGCTGTACTTCAGGTGAGAGGCACCTCTCTGAGCACTTCCAGGGCTGTGAGCAGGGGATGGGCACTGCCTGGTTAGATAAGAAAGCAGAGATAAGACTTTGCAAGGGGCTGCCTGGCTGTGTTGGTGCAGGAGGGACTTGGTGGTGCTGAGATCCAGGTTATCTTACAAAGAGTCCCTGTCCTCCAGCAGCAGTTGGTCTGTAAGAGCAGGAAGTGTTTGATAAATAAATTACATGACCTGAGGTGTTTACAAAGGGCCTGAGAAGGGGAAGGCATTACCTCAGGAGTTGCATTGATTTTTCCTACTGAAGCTCCTGTCAGTGCAGAACTCTCTCCACAGTGGTTTGGAAGGAGAAATCTTTACCTGTGGAATGTTTTTACCTCAGCAATACATCTCTTCATTCTGTTTTTAGTACCCTTAGTGAATAATGAAATCAGACTTGGTCTTTTCTCTTTGCTTCCAATCCGTGTTTTTACACAGTGAAAGCCATGACAGGGAAACCAGGATTGAATTTCTGTGCCTCAGGTCTGCTGTGGTTGTTTTCTCCTCCTGTCCTGGGCCAGCACTTGGCAATTGAAATCAGGACAATTTCATTCTCTTCCACTGAAATCAGAGCTTCTGAGGATCAGAGTCATCATTGTTATGAGCTTTATGACACTGGACAAGCCATTGATGACTTATTTTTGTATTACTTTATATTGATTTAGAAATGTATAATAAATATACAGAGCTACAGGCTCTGACTGAAAGCTCTGACCTTGTGTTCCCTGCCTCAGTTTCCTGACTTTCTTTTAGGAAAGCATTGGGGGTTTTAGATTTGTGAAAAAGACTTTGGGGTCTGCAAATGCTATCTAAATGCAAGTCTTTAGGATTTTTAAGGAAGGCTAGATCTCTTAATATGTGCTTAAACTTCCCAGTTTTATTTTACACATCTTGTCATTTTTTAGGCATCTGCTGGTGAATCCCAGGGACCGGCGTGTTGTGATCATAGAGTCAGTCCTGTGCCCTTCACACTTC
The DNA here is from genome assembly GCA_016584745.2 of Phylloscopus trochilus trochilus. Taxonomy (NCBI): domain Eukaryota; kingdom Metazoa; phylum Chordata; class Aves; order Passeriformes; family Phylloscopidae; genus Phylloscopus; species Phylloscopus trochilus. The sequence continues at coordinate 62,092,743 of WQNJ02000001.1, read as the reverse complement.
AGGGACACCCTCACCAGGGTCCTTTTCAAGCATTTTGAGGTAAATGTTTGACAGAAATGTGTAAATTTGCTCTGCTTGCCGGGAGGAATTTTGCTTACAGTCAGTACCAGATGTGGAAAAAAAAAAAAATTAAAATCATGGCAGAAGAGTGAAAGGCATACAGAAGAAAATCAGATATTGGTGTGAGGAAGTAGAACATGGAAGTTGGATTAAAGGCCATTCTTGTTCCATTCTGACTCTTCATGAGGCCACAAAGCAGCAGCAATTAACAAGATTCTGCAAGGTTTCCCTGGCTGGTAGATAATGCAGCTCACAGTGCCCTGTCCCAGACAGATCCAATAATCCCCACTGAGCACTGCCTGCAGCCAGGATTTATATTTAGACACTTGTTAGTGCCCTGTCAGTGAGCCTCATGATTTCTGCCACAGTCAATATCTGCCTAGCAGATGGCTGTGCTCATTCAGAGAAGAACTTACCTGAAATCAAGTAGCTTCTCTGCTTAATCAGTCTTTTTGAAGGAAAATTGTGGGGAAAAAACCAAACCTGAGGCTGCTCCATCCTTGGAAATGTTCAAGGCCAGGCTGGATGGGGTTTGGAGCAACCTGGGATAGTGGAAGGTGTCCCTGCCATGGCAGGGGGTGGCACTGGATGATCCTTAAGGTTCCATCCAACCCAACCAGCCAAGGGTTCTCTGAGAAGTCTGAAGCTAAATCTTGCTCAGGTGTAACAGAAAATGTTTTAGAAAGCGACTCCGTGCTTCTTCAATTCAGACACAGCAAAGGTTAAGGTTTTTCTATCAAAAGTGGTGAAACCATTTTGTCTGCAGTACTTCTTCACTGTCCTTCCACAAACACAGTTTACCAGTTAATCTCAAACTCCTGCATAGTTCTTTCTTTTTAAGGAAAAGAAAAAAAAATATTCATAAAATTTTCTGATGACTTCAACTTGCTGAAAGATTTGAGTCAGTTTTTTGAGGTTCTTTTTTCCTAATCCCTCTACAGCAATAAAATGTCTCAGCCAAAGCACATCCCATGCAAAATGGTTTATCAAAAATGACTTATGTATTCAATCATATTTTGATGGATAGACTTTGTAATTTGTTAAGAAGCCAGTTAATACTGATGGAAGGTTGAGTCTCTATTTTTCTATTTGGTGCAAGGAGTGGTTTATTAATACAGGGTCAATATTTTACCTTCTGTCTCTGTGTTAAGGGTCACTAGGTTTCCTGTTAGTGCTGGATTTATTGAAATTTCTCATTTCATTCACTCTTCAAAGTGTTCCTTTAAAGGAACTGTTGCTTTCTTGGAAGCTTGATTTATGGAATTCTGGAAGAAGGAGGTAATTCTCATGTAGTTTTAACTTGATTTTCCACATTGTTTTTGTGAGAGTGCTTCAAACAGCCTCTTCTGTTTGGCTGCAGCAGTGTTTGTCATGAGGCACACTTTTATGGATTTTCCAGCACTTCTGTTCACATCTTCAAGTTTTTACAGCTTTTTAAGTAGCTGTACTTCAGCTTCTTTCATTTCTTTTCAATAACAATAAGGAACCTGACCTGAGTTTTATAGCCAGCACTTGCTTTTCTTACAAGCCCATTCCAACATCCATCATTACTGAAGTACCTGGTGTGCACCACAGAGAAGACGAACACAAAATTTGGAATCCTGTTGTATTTTGTTCATTAGACTAGTACTGGAATAACTCAAGATACAGTTGTTTGGGTTTTGCTTTTAAAATGCAATTTTTAAATTCCCATTCAGGGAAGGCATCAGTGCTTTGTTTCTTTTTTGCTTCTTTTTTCCTCCCTTCTGTCAACTTTGCTTTTGGTTTCCTCGTAGGTTCCTTCTGTTTTGTTTGCTCCAAGTCACCTGATGTCTCTCCTGACACTGGGGATCAACTCTGCCATGGTGCTGGACTGTGGATATGCAGAAAGCTTGGTGCTGCCTGTATCCTTTTGTTTTCAGCAGTGGGGCTGTCATGGAACTTGAGATTTTTATTGACCAGAAGTAAACTTTGGACAAAAGCAGTTAGAAGGTGGCTGATGCGAGGGATTGTAGAAGGGAAGAGGCATTTAGTTCCAGCAGACTGAAAACTCATGATGAAAAAGAGGAGAATTTCCTGATCTTCCTGTAGATCTATGAGGGAATTCCAATCTTGAGTTGCTGGGGTTCCCTTCCCCTGGGAGGAAAGGCCATCCACAAGTAAGTTCATAGTTATCCATTCCAGGTTACAAATTATTTATTTGTGCATGTTCCTCTTTGACCATGAGCAAAAATTCCTCTTTTAAATCTTAACTTGCTGTAACATCATCCAATTTTTAGAGTTAAAACTGTGCAGCTGTTGCTGATGTGGTAGAAACTGTGGGAATGGGGTCTTCTTAAGTTTATATTTAGGAGGATGTAACTGAGAGGAATTAATCCTGTCCCTGGAGTGTATCCAGAGACCCAGGCTGAGTTCATGGCTGTCTTTCCCCACCCTCCTGTGCACTGTTTTAGGGAGCTGGAGTATCAGCTGTTGGAGCAGTGCACAGTGGATACAGGACTGGCCAAAGGACAAAGCCTTCCCTCTGTGATGGGTAAGGACTGGGATGGAGCATCTGTGCTGGGAACTGCACTGGGGAAAGGGTGGCAATCCTAACAGTGAATAAAATGGATTCACTGCAGCTCATGTGGCCTGCTTGCAGGAATTCTTTCTTGGCATCCTGGCCTGGATCAGGAGCAGGGAGATAATTCTTCCTCTTTACTTGACATGGGTGAGGTTGCACCTCGAGTGCTGTGTCCAGCTCTGGCCCCTCAGTTTAGGATGGACACTGAGTGCTGTGTCCAGCTCTGGCCCCTCAGTTTAGGATGGACACTGAGTGCTGTGTCCAGTTCTGGCCCCTCAGTTTAGGAAGGACAGTGAGTGCTGTGTCCAGCTCTGGCCCCTCAGTTTAGGATGGACACTGAGTGCTATGTCCAGCTCTGACCCCTCAGTTTAGGATGGACAGTGAGTGCTGTGTCCAGCTCTGGCCCCTCAGTTTAGGATGGACACTGAATGCTGTGTCCAGCTCTGGCCCCTCAGTTTAGGATGGACACTGAATGCTGTGTCCAGCTCTGGCCCCTCAGTTTAGGATGGACAGTGAGTGCTGTGTCCAGCTCTGGCCCCTCAGTTTAGGATGGACATTTGAGATGCTTGAGCACATCCAGAGGGGGCAACAAGGCTGATGAGGAGCTTGGAGCACAAACCCTGTGAGGAATGACTAAGAGAGCTGGGTTTATTGAATTTCTGAAAGAGCCAGATGTATTTAGTTCTGTGAGGGTCCAACACACTCTGAGGGTGTCCAGCACCTCACAGAAAATGGCTTAAAATAACAAGTGAGATGGGATGATAGAGTGTGTCTTGAAAAGGCAAAAAGGTTTCAATAAAAGAAGAAAATAATAGAAAACAAAGAACAGAAGCCACACACAGTGTAGGGACAGGTCCCACACACCTGCTACAACATCCCAAAAATGCACTGAGAAGCTTTGTGCTCTCCCTTAAGTATTGGATGATTTAAGTTGGTTTTTTGGCAAACAGCCCAATAGAGAATATTTCTGAGAAACACCTGTCAGTGTTTTTGTCTTGGCATTGAGCCAATTACTGCCAGGAGAGCAAAGACTTTGCTGAGTCCTTTGCCTTATAAGAACAGCAAGGGGTGACTCTTTAACCTTTCCCTATATGAAAACACCTGCTCGTGTGTGGGGTGCATTCCTTCAGGGGTTGTGTAGCCTGGAGAAAAGGAGACTCAGGGGTGACCTTATCACTCTCTACAGCCTCCTGAAAGGTGGGTGCACTCAGGTGGGGGTTGGTCTCTTTCTCCAGGCAGCAACTGATAGAACAAGGGGACACACTCTCCTGCACCAGGGGAAATGTAGGTTAGATTTCAGGAAAAAGTTTTTCACAGAAAGAGTGATAAAGTTCTGGAATGGCCTGCCCAGGGAGGTGGTGGTTTAAACCATCCCTGGATGTGTTTAAACAAAGGCTGGATATGGCACTGGGTGCCATGGTTTAGTTGAGGTGTTAGGACTGGGTTGGACTTGATGATCTTGAAGGTCTCTTCCAACCTAAAATTCTGTGATTTAACAAGTATGTTATTTTTATGATAAGCCTCTTCTCACAGCAGTTTTAAATAAAGGCTGAGATAAAAGTTCTGTAGTAATTTTTCAATCTGTTTTGAGCAAAGACAGACTTATTTCTGTTCTTAATATCTTTTCTGCTCTGGAAGTCTTTGAAAGCTGCTGTCGGTGAAAGTTTAATGTATTAAATGTAATTTAAACTTAGAACAAAAGGGGTTTTTAAATAGAATTTAAGAATGAAACAGTTCTTTTTCTTTATTTCAGGCTCAGTCCCAGAAGACATAGTAGAGGATATAAAAGGTAAATTTGCTTTGTGAAAGTCTGGTGTATGAAATTGTGCAGTAGAGTGTGATAATAACAAGTGTGCAGTATTTTACATTTAGGAATTTATTTCTCTTCTCTGCTGTATTTATTGCCTCTTGCATGAACTTGTGTTGTTCTTCCTCTTTGAAAACAAAACCAAAACCAGGTGTTGAATTCCTCTTTCATTTGAACCTCTGTGTTGTTGAGTTGCAGCTTTTAGATATATTTGGTAGGTGGGCACAGGGAGAGGATTGCACTGTTGTGTAGTCTTGTTTATAGATTAACTAGAAAGGCTTAGTTTGTTTTAAGGTAAAATAATAAAAAAAAAAGTATTTATAAAAGGTATTTTGGTGTGTCAATCGAGGTAGGCAAGAGGAGACAAGAACTATATTTACTACACCAGAAAGAACAGTCTTCCTTTGAGCAGAATTTTAATGAATTCCTATATAATTACACGTGCAACAGATAGAAAAGGATGTGTTTTCCTAGAAAACAATAACTAGTATGTATCCCTTGGGTCAAAGCAGGAAGAAATCCATCACTCAAATGCAGAATTAATGCAGCTGGTGCTTTGTGGAATGGAAGTGGCTTTTCTGATTCCTGGGCTGGCACACATTTTCTGAGGAGTTGTGTTTTCTATGCAGTCTTTTGGAACCAGAGACAGCAGGCTAGGGGTGAAATTGCTGTCTGTGTGTTGAAGGGTTGATTCTTTGTGACAGCAGCTTATGGGGAAGATGCTCACCTGTGCCAAATACAAATAAATAAGTGTTTATTTACCAGTAGCTGCTGGGATACAAATGAGACTGTGCTCAGTCAGTGTTGTCTGGAAGCAGAAAAACCCTCTGGGATTCTTAGGGTGTTGAAGAGTTGCAGTAAGGAAAATGTTGCATGGTAAGAGCTTGTTAAGAAAATGAGCAATGCCTCACTTGAAGCTGTGGTGCAGGAACTGTAGTGGAGGCAGGATACAACCCTGGCCCCTTGAGGCACCATTAGGAGCATCCCTCTGGCTTTAAATCTTGTGTGCTTTGTGTGAGAAAGGACAGGCAGGATTTCCAACATCATTTTGGTGTCAGCTTCGTTTAACTCGTGGTCTAGAGAGCACCTGACCTCTGCTGGAAGGTAGAGACTGCTTCTCTTGGCATTTATTTGGTAATATCTTGGACCAGCAAGGGCCTGGAGGGTGTGTTCTTCTCTCAATTAAGAAAAAATGATTGTTTTTGCTGGTGATGGAAGGATCCACCCAGGCCTCACGTGTGCCCCTCTCTCCCCCTGTGCACAGTCCGCACGTGCTTTGTGAGCGATCTCCAGCGGGGGCTGAAAATCCAGGCAGCCAAGTTCAACATCGATGGCAGTGCTGAGGTGAGTGGAGGATGAAGCTCTTCCTGCTCTTTTGAGGTGGCTGCAGCCTTTTTGGACTCTAAAATAACAATAATAACAATAATAACAATAATAACAATAATAACAATAATAACAATAATAATACAAATCTGTTTTTATTTCCAGCGTCCCTCACCTCCTCCAGACGTGGACTACCCTTTGGATGGAGAAAAGATTCTCCATGTAGTTGGCCCCATCAGGTGAGAAATGCCATGGCAGAGTATTTATCATTACTTCAACTCTACAAGCACATAAATTTTCAAAAAATTGGATTTTAATGAGACACTTGCATATGCTTTTAATGCCTCTAAAGTGAAAGCTGTGTGCAAGCCCATCATGGGAGGGGGGTGTCTTATCCAGAGCTCCAAGGGGAAGATGAGACCAGAGAGATTGGAGGGATGGGGGAAGAGAAATGAGTGTCAAAGGCTGATAATAGGACAGGTTTAGGGATGTGAACAGGGCATTTTAACCTGGGCAAAAGGAGGCTCAGAGGGAACCTTCTCACTCTGCAACTCCTGGCAGGAGGGTGCAGCCAGATGGGGGCTGCTCTCAGGGAAGGAAGCAGTCCTCTCAAGGGACAGGACAAGAGTAAAGGGCCCCAAGTTGACTTGGGGAGGTTTAGATTGGATATTTGGGAAAATGTCTTCACTGAAAGGGTTGTAAAGCACTGGAACAGGCTGCCCAGGGAAGTGGTGGAGTCACCATCCCTGGAAGTGTTCAAAACACGTGGGGATGTGGTTTAGTGGTGAACAAGGTGCTGATGCTGGGTTGAGGGCTGAATGTGATCATCTTAAAGGTCTTTCCCAAGGATTCCATGGTTGTCCCAAGGATTCCATGGTTGTCCCCTCCCTGCTGGGTGCATGGGCTGTGTGACAGGAGTGACAGAGTGCTGGCAGCAGGAAAGCTGGGGCTATCTCTGCAGCTCTGCTGTGCCCGAGTTCAGCTCAGTGTGCTTTTGCTGCTCATTAACACCCCCTGCCTGTCTGTGCCACAGGGACTCCGTGGTGGAGATCCTGTTTGAGCAGGATAATGAAGAGACATCTGTTGCCACGTTGATCTTGGATTCACTCGTTCAGGTATTTTTATATTAGAAAACAGCTCAGGGAATGCCTCCAGCCTTGGAGAATGTGCTGTTAAAAATCACTCAAGACTTTTGAGTCCTCTGCAGGCTGCTGGTTTACCTGGGCTAGAATAAAATTAATTTGGACATCTTTATTACGGGCAGTATATTAAATTTATTGCAGATTTTTTTTTTCTTGGCTTATACAAATGCTTCACTTCTTATTATATTTAGGAAAAAAATGCATTAGAAAACCACTATAAATGGAAATTTTCATTATGTGGTGGTGTATGTATGTTAATTAAAGTTGGCTCCCTGTAGCTGTTGATGCCATTTAAATAAGTTTGCTGGGATGCAATTTATTGGAGAGCCATGGACTTGGCTGATATGACAAACGTTTCAATTAGAATTCTTTATGGAAACAAATTGTTTAAGAAGTTCTGTGCCTGGAGCCTTCACCTCTGCACCTCCAGACATTTCCCTTGCATTTCTCTCATTATGTTGGTTATTTTCCAGCTAAATATGAAAAAACAGCAATTGGAGGGTGTAGAAATGGGCAGAATTTCTAAGAGACTTCTGAATGGCTTCAAGCTCAGGCAGCTTGACTTCTTTAGGGGTTTGTTTTTTTTTGTGTGTCCCTGTTTGCATTAGTGCCCATAGACTTCTTTGGGGTTTTATTTTGTGTGTCCCTGTTTGCATCAGTGCCCAACAGACTTCTTTGGGGTTTTATTTTGTGTGTCCCTGTTTGCATTAGTGCTCAATAAACTTCTTTGGGGTTTTTTTGTGTGTTCCTGTTTGCATTAGTGCCCCATAGACTTCTTTGGGGTTTTTATTTTGTGTCCCTGTTTGCATTAGTGCCCATCAGACTTCTTTGGGTGGTTTTTTTTTTTTTTTTTGTGTGTCCCTGTTTGCATTAGTGCCCATCAGACTTCTCTGGGGTTTTTTGGTGTGTCCCTGTTTGCATTAGTGCCCCATAGACTTCTTTGGGGTTTTATTTTGTGTCCCTGTTTGCATTAGTGCCCAACAGACTTCTTTGGGGGGTTTTTTGTATGTCCCTGTTTGCATTAGTGCCCCATAGACACCAGGAAGCAGCTGGCAGAGAACCTGGTGGTGATCGGGGGCACGGCGATGCTGCCGGGGTTCCTGCACAGGCTCATGGCTGAGATCAGGCACCTGGTGGAGAAACCCAAGTACAAGGAAGCTCTTGCCACCAAAACCTTCAGGATCCACACTCCCCCTGCCAAATCCAACTGCGTGGCCTGGCTGGGAGGTAAGAAGGGTGCTGTAATAGGGCACAAAGGAAACGGCACTCACACACTGAAGGTAAAAAAGGGGCAGTTGATTTACAGACTTTGGTATTTGGAGAATTCCAACAGCGACCATGGATTGGAGGAAGAAAATCTTCCTCTCCAACCACACTGGTCAACCCAACAGTCCATCAACAGTCTCTATCTTATGAGAAGGATGTAAACATGGAACAACAGTTAACATGATAACAATAGGTTGTTTATGTGAAAATCCGTGAGAGACTCCATTACAAAAGGTAAATACAAAAGGCTGAAGTAGAACTTTAAAAAAAAACAGAGAAGAACAGAGAAAAACCAGGGTAACAGGATGGGAACAACTGTTGGAAAAAAAACCCCTTTCCAAGTAGGATTTGTAGTGAATAAAACCTTGTATTTTTAGGGTTAGCAAGCCAGAATGATTTCTCTGCACCAAATCCTGTGATGCTTTCCTTTCCTGGCCAGCTGCTCTGGGCTGAACCTTCTCACAGCTGGTGTGGATTTGTGGGGCAACTTTTTTTGGGGGGAAGAAATTGCATTGAACACAAGGGGGTTTGGATGAAGTGCTTAAAATAAAAGCTTTGTTGTAAGAAGTGAGTCAACCAGGCCAGGTTTGCTGTCAGCAGAGAGCAGGTGATTCCTTGTTTTCTGTTACTTTCCAGGGATATAAATGGAAGCAGTTTGGGATTTAAACTGCTGCTGAAAAGGGAAGCAGCAATATCCGTTCACCCCTTCAAATTTTGGGGCAGAGCTAAAAAATCCCAGTTGAGATTCTTGATGGGAAGAAGTAGAAAGTGAAATTCTACGTGGAATTAATGCAGTTTTTTATTTTTTTTTTTTTTTTTCTTTGCCAACAACCTAGGAGCCATTTTTGGAGCACTCCAGGACATCCTTGGGAGCCGCTCTGTGTCCAAGGAATATTACAGCCAGACAGGTCGCATTCCCGACTGGTGCTGCCTCAACAACCCCCCTCTGGAAATGATGTTTGATGTTGGGAAAGCACCCCCACCACTGATGAAAAGGGCTTTTTCCACAGAGAAATAAGCACCTCAATCCACACAGGGATTCTGCCCCGTTCCAGCTGCATCCACGTGCATTGGGGTCTTGGTTTTTGTTTGTTTGTTAATTTGTGTGTAACACTATTAAATATGAACAGTGTGGCTGTTGTCAGGGTGTAGGCACTAACACTATTTAAAACCCTCTCCAGTTAGAGTTTACAAACTGAGCTCTGGCAACTCCTCTGCTCTTTTGTCTTGTTTTGGAGAAATTCTGTCCCTTCATGAGCTGTTCCCTACTGAGTTATTATTTATATGTATAGTAAATGGCATTACTGAGAGAATTTGGTTTAAGATATTTTCATTTTAAGCATGCTGAGAAGAATGAGCAGCACTAGGGAAACATCTGTGGCAATTTTTTTTTGGTGCCAAAATCTGTATTAAAATATTCCACTGGGGCTGTTCAGCAAAGGTAGTGGAACATTATTTCCCCTGTTTTAAGAGTTTTAGCAGAGAACTCTTCTGCCTGAAATTCTCTCATAGTGCTGAGCTAAAACCTCTCCCTGTGTCTCCTCCAAGAAAGATTCCAGCCATGTAAGATTATTAATTACTATAAATTAATTATAAACACTTGTGAGGTCAAACTTGACCCAGTGGCTACATGGTGACTGCTGGTTACTGAGGTTTCAATCCTGCCCTGAGGAGCAATTTTTGTCTCAAGTTTGGGAAGATAAATATAACATTTTTTGGGGGTGGTGAAGTCTTTCCCTAGCACAAACACACTTTTTTGTGCCAGATCTCCCTGTGCTGCCCACCTGCTGTGTGCCTGGAGCACGACTCTGCAAGTCCAACAGATATTTAAAGAAATCCTCTTCTGCTGAACCCTGGCACTGCTACAGCACCTCAGTAACTCCTGCATGGTTTTGTCAGTGTGCTTCCTACGTGCTTTACCTTTACAGGTGCTGTTAGTTTTTGTACTCCTGGGCTGAGGTTGGTGTTTTAGGGACCAGCTCCTGGTGCCATTCCAGGCTGGGTAAATGGACAAAGGATAAATGGACACAGGATAAATGGACAGAGTCTCATTGCCAGGCACAGAGAGCCAGCCTTAGGTGCACAGAACACGCAGCCTGAGCTGTGCTGCTCATTTTCAGTCACAATCTGGGTAATTTGGGGTGCAGGTTATATTTTGTCTCAGTAAGAGCTGAGCCAGAGTTTCCTGAGGGAGGAATTTGCCATCTGCACGAGTCCCATGGAGCTGGGAGCTCCTTCCCTTCTCAGTGGGCAGGAGTCAGGAGATGAAACTCCTACAGAGCTGCTGGTGGTGGTGGTGCAATGATGTCATTTTCCTGAACTGCAGCAGACTGCAGCTGAGGAAATTCAGGATATTCTTAGCCCTTCCCTGTTTGGGGGTATTTCCGTGCTGCTGCGTGCAGTACCCTGGGACCTCTCGTGGCATGTTCTGCCACCTCATCTTCCTTCTGCCCACTCACATCTCCTCCTGTGGGGTTTCTGCATCACTGAACAGCCTCAGCTGCTTCTGTTTCACGTGGCAGGGACAGAATTCCTACCTCCTGTGTTACTGCTGGGTTGAGTGCAGAGTCCCAGGACTTGCTAAGGCAGATTGTTATTTCATCAAAGGGGTGAGAAAGGCTCTTGGTGTGCCCTGGAAAGGCCTCAGAGATCGCACCCTAAATGTGCAATGGTAGAAATGGTTGGGTTTTCCAGGCTAAGTGTTGCAGTTCTTGGATGTCTGGCACAGCTGAGGGATCTGTGGATCCTCCCAGCAGACAAATTCACAGTGAGCCTGCCTGCTTTAGCAGGAAGCACAGTGACAGACAAACCCCTGCAGTAAGGGGGGGATTTTCCTCTGAGGTTCCTGATTCTGGACTGGGTGCCAATCCAGCAGCTTGGTGTTGGCTGACTGCAAACAGCTCCAGGTGAGTCCTGCTGACCCGAGGAGGATTTTGGAATCTGTGTCTGTGCTGCTTCAGCAGCAGCTGGTCCCTGGGAGCAGTGGCTTTATCTCATTCCCTCATCATGGAATCAGATTGTCTCAAGTCAGAAGGGAGCCCTGAGGCTCGTGGAGTGCAGCTCCCTGCTCCTTGCAGGACTGCATGGAGTGAATCCTGTGCCCAAGAGCGTTGTCCAGATGCTGCTTGGGCTCTGACAGGCTGTGAGCACTTCCCTGGAGAGCCTGTTCAGTGATGGAGCAGCGCAAAGCACAGAATCCCAGAACGGTTTGGGTTGGAAGGGACCTTAAAGCCCACCCAGTTCCACCCCTGCCAGGGGCAGGGACACCTTCCACTATCCCAGGGTGCTCCAAACCCTGTCCAGCAAGGCCTGGAACACTTCCAGGGATCCAGGGGCAGCTACAGAGCCTCACCTCCCTCCCAAGGGAGAAATTCCTCCTGCTCCAACCCACCGATCCCTTCCCGTGGGGCTGCTCCGGCTGCTCTCCTGTAGTTTGTGTTGCCCCATCCTAGACAGAGAATCCCACAGTGGCTCATGTCACCTTTCCTATGGCAGGTGCTTCCCCGCTCTCCACTTTATCCACGTACCTCTGTCATTCCTCTCTATCTGCCAGGGAGCCCAGAGCTCCTACTTGATTAACGTTCGTTTCCTGCATTGTTTATTTAAAAAAAAAAAAATCCTGGCCTCCAGTGTTTGGTGGTCACTGCCCAGCTCCTCACGGCTCCCAGATAGTTATGCTCATGTTTTTCTGCGTCCAGATCACTAAAAAATCTGATTTTCCCACCGGCACAGTGTTTACCGATCACTTCCGCACGGGGCTTTTCCCTCAGGAGCCGGCGTTTTCCCGCCCGGTACTTTTCAGGGGGCTCAAAAGTAATGCGCCCAACGTGGGGCTCGAACCCACGACCCTGGGATTAAGAGTCCCATGCTCTACCGACTGAGCTAGCCGGGCTCTGGAAGGAACGCTGAAATTACATTAATTGAACGTAGCGCGTGGTGACGTCACCCCGGCAGCGCGGCGCGGTGGCCAATGGGAGCGCGCGTTGCTGAGCGGTGGGCGCGGGACGGGCTGGCAGCGGCGCCGCCATGAGCTCCATCGGCACTGGGGTGAGTGCGGCGTGAGGGGCGGCACCGCCAGCGCCGGGACGGGCACAGCGCGGCCGCCCGACCGCCCCGGCCGGCCCCCGCCGGACCCGGGACCTCTCCGTGCCCACGGCGAGCGCGGCGCGGCGGCTCCGGGGCACTGCGGGCGGCTGAGTCACTGCGGCCCGGCAGGCCCGGGGAACCGGCGGTGGGGCGGGGCGGGCTAATACACTTATTGTGCCCTTTTATATAATATACTTCTATGCATTTCAAATATATTCCTGTTATCCGTACGTTTAAATTAAGTGGGGGCTTACAGGGAAGCGGGGGTCTCTTGCTGGGAGCTGTAGTGATATGATAAAGAGTAAGAGACAGTGGAAGGGGGACAAGTTCGCTTGGATATTGGGAAGGAATTCCTCCCTGTGAGGGCGGTGAGGCCCTGGCACAGGGTGCCCAGAGCAGCTGTGGCTGCCCCTGGATCCCTGGAAGTGCCCAAGGCCGGGTTGGACGGGGCTTGGAGCAGCCTGGGACAGTGGAAGGTGTCCCTGCCCGTGACAGGGGGTGGCCCTGGATGATCCTTCCAGCCCAAACCCCTCTGTGATTCTGTGCACGATAAAGGCACACAAAAGCTCCCGTAGGTTTTGAGTGTTGTGTAATGCTCAGTGATTTCACGTCCAGGATTTGCAGTGTGGGTACATCCAGCACTGATGAAATGGCCTCTCCTGGCTTTTAGTCTCTGTTTTCTTCTGTTTCTACATCTTATGAAAGGGGTCAGCCTGCTTTGGGGACTTCACACCATCACTGGCAGTGACAGGCTTGAGGTTTTTAAATAAATAGGCTTGATCTGAAAATGCTGTGCTATTATGTGGGTTTTTCTTCCTGAGAATTGTGTCTTCTTCTTCAGTATGACCTGTCAGCTTCCACGTTTTCTCCAGATGGCAGAGTGTTTCAAGTGGAATATGCTATGAAAGCTGTGGAGAATAGCAGGTAAGATACAAATATCTGCATCAAATATCTGCTCTTTTGGCTTCTTTTAAAGCGGTGCTGTTGGACTAGAGAAGCATGAGGGTAAAATTGTGGTGGTGAAATGAGTTCTGATCAGATTTCAGCCTCCTCAAAACAGGAAGATTCCACAAAAGCCCCTTTTAGGGATGTGGGCTGAGGCAGGCTCAGGACCTTCCTTGTAAATGTATTTCAGCTTCCTAGGGATTCCTAAAGACATGGAGAACATCCAAATGCTGTTGAAGCTGCACAGCTGCTCTGGGAGTGCCTCTCTTCCCTGGAGTGTGTGTGAAGGAATGTTGGGAAGTGGAAATCCCAGCTGTGCTGTAGGATTGGCAGGACCAATCCTGGGTCACCCAGGGCTCTGCTCCAGATAAGGATCAGAATCACAGAATCCCAGGATGATTTTGGGGTTGAAAGGGACCTTAAAGACCGTTTAGTTCCACCCCCTTGTTGCCTTCAGTGCTGGACTTGTGACAAACCTACCTTGAGGGAAATCACGTCACTGTTTCTTCTGCCTTGGTAATTCTCTGTGCAGCGTTTTACATTGTGAGAAACTGACTTTTTTTTTTTGTCTTTTCAGTACAGCAATTGGGATAAGGTGCAAAGATGGTGTTGTCTTTGGAGTAGAGAAATTAGTCCTGTCCAAGCTTTACGAAGAGGGCTCCAATAAACGCCTCTTCAATGTCGACCGGCACGTTGGGATGGTAAGGTGCCAGTTCATTGTAGCTCTGCATAAACTGTAAGGTGACCACCCCTCAAAAGGGCAATTTATGAATCAGAGAATCAAAAAGAAGTAGATTGAGGAAGTAATGTTAATGTGTCTGTGTACAGAAATGCCAGTGGGTTGTGTTTTTTACTGTTTTTTGTAGTTTATTCTTTGCACTAAAACGTAGATAAGTAAAATCCAAACTTCAAGTAGAAGATTGAGGCTGTTTTAAATTTGTTGTTGTTCAGACTTGTATGTAAACATAAACACAAAGTGTTGAAATGGTGCTTTTTTACACAGTTACCAAACAAGGTGTATTCAGGGAAGAGATGCAGTATACACGATTTTCTTCTCAACAATGTGGGAATCACCTGAATTCCTTAGAGATTGGTGTATGGAGGGCTGGCCTGTCCATAGCAGTGATGTCAGAAGGGTGTCAGGGAGTGGTTGCTTGTAGTCACTGCTTGTCATGTTTGGGTTTTCTGAAGTTCTTTCTTAGGGACCTAAACTAAGGGACTAAACTAAGAGTATGACCTAAACAAGGTCACACTCTTTAAACTCTCTTGTTTTTCACATTTCTCTCCTAAGGAGGGACTTTGCTTGTTGACCCTTGGTGTGACCAATGGTTCAAAGGATCCCACCTCTTAGGTGGGCACATTGTAAAAAGGTATAAAAATAAGTTCTGAGAATAAACCAGCCCCTTTTCTTAGAGCATCAGCCTTCTGAAATCACGAGTCTTTTGTTGGTGTCCCACAGCAACAGTTGCTGTGTGAGAGAACCTGCTGAACACACACGTGCTGTGAGGTGTCGTTTGGGCTGGGGTAGCGTGGGAAATCACGAGATGGTGATTAACGTGAAGATAATCAGTGTTCCTAGAGAAAATCCCTATTAATCCAGGCTGCTACTGGCATGTTTTGAGGCCGGTGGCAGAGGGGCAGTGTGAATTCCTCCGTGGCTGCTCTCGTTGCAGGCGGTGGCGGGGCTCCTGGCCGACGCCCGCTCCTTGGCAGACATCGCCCGCGAAGAGGCTTCCAACTTCAGGTCCAACTATGGCTATGACATCCCCCTCAAGGTAAGAGACCAGTGCAGCTCTCAGGGCTTTTTGGCTTTTATTCTTGACATGAGAATTGAATTTTATTCTTTATTTCTAACAATAAGGGTTTTCAGTGGTTTTTTTTGTTTTTTTTTTTCCTTTTTCCATGCAGCATCTTGCAGACAGAGTGGCCATGTATGTGCATGCCTATACCCTGTACAGTGCTGTCAGGCCTTTTGGGTGCAGGTGAGTCTTGCAGATAAACTCTATTTGTAAATATCTTTTGGTTCATAGTTGCTGGAACTGCTTCTTTGTCTGAGTTCTTTTCTGAAACCTGGAATTAGTAACCACAGTTCATCTCCTAAAGAATCCCTTCCCCTTTCTTTTGTGTGTGTCTAACACCTCAGGTGAGGAATTCATATTCCCATAAGGCTCTGCCAGGCTTCTGCAGAGCTGGTTAATTTGTCCCTGGTTTTTAAAGTTTGAGGGTTTGTGCCATTCTATCTGTGATTTTGGTGAAAGCAGAACTTCCCTCTGCAATCATCCTGCTTGCTCTGATGCCCAAAGAGCTCCAGGTTCCAGCTCCTGTGTGATTCTGGTACAAAGGGGCTGATAAACAGAGATCTGCTGCCAGCTCACTGATCAGTAAAATGCTTCTGGCAACGTGCAGATGCTGTCGTGAGACAAATTGCTCAACAGAGTGTAGCAGGAGAGGAGGAGTTTTGCTCCAGGAAGGATGTAGGAAACCCCCTCTAGGTCTGGGTCTGTTGGTAAAAGGAAAGGTTTTAATTTCTTTTTTCTCCTCCAGTTTCATGCTGGGCTCCTATGATAGTGATGATGGTGCACAACTGTACATGATTGATCCATCAGGAGTTTCATACGTGAGTGTCAAAAATATTCCCATCTTAGCCTAAGTTCCTCTTTTAAAAGTTTCCAGTTGGGAAAATAATAAGTGTTGCTTGAAAAAAGCTGTTGTTGTTTTCTCCTTTTGCCTGGGAAGATCTCTGGTGTTGGGTCCTTGTTAAACAAACACTGTGTATTTCTTAGAAGTGCAGTCTGAGTTTAAAGCTTGTCTCTCAGAAATAGGGAGTTCATCCACGTGGCTATGTCCAGTGAAAACTCCCATGCACTGCCCCAAAAAGGCAAGAACTGTAGTGATACCCCCTTCTCTAAATACTTGAGGGCTGTTCCTCTGGCACAGCTTGCCAGCAGCAAACCAACTCAAAATAGAATGGTTGTTAATTGTTAGTGCTGCATTTTCAGCTGTGTGTTACACACAGGTCGATGCATACCCATACTGCTGCATTTCTTAAAATTTTCTTGCAGTATATCCAATACCATGGCTGTTAAAAGAAATAGAAATGCTTTATTTTTATGTGCTTACACTTCAAATATATTTGCACAGTAGGTGGGTTTAGCTTGGATCCTGCAGAACTTCTGTAGTTCCTGTAGAACTTCTCTCTTCAAACTAATTCTAGTTTATTCTTCCATTTGTTGTAATAGCAATTAAAAAAAATCTATTACAACACTTTGAGCTGATGAGTTTCTGCCCAGGAATTACTGAGCACTCTTCTATCAATAGTGGTGGTGCTGGATGTAGTAATTGGGCTCTGTTCAACACTCTGGGGATGTGCCCCAAGAGAGAACAATGCCAAGGTTCTTTGGCCTCTCACTGTGAGTAGGGTGGGGTTGTCATGTGCTGAGTGACAGTAAGAGGTGTAGAGGGTCTAGTATTTAATTACATTTGCATATTATTTCTTTCTTTCTTTTTTTTTTTTTTAGGGTTATTGGGGTTGTGCCATTGGTAAAGCCAGGCAGGCTGCAAAAACAGAGATAGAAAAACTTCAGGTATGGTGTAACAGTGTTGTGCTGTCTCAACATAAATATTCCTGGCTTATCATGGTAACTTCTGGGTGCCTGAAATACATAAAATGCAGGAGAAGCAGGTGGAATATTTCCTTGTACATTTGCTAGTGAGCCAAGTAAGTGAGTGGATGTAAAAGCATAAATATGTTTTTCATTCTGAATGAAAACCACAGGGCAGCATTGTGCAGGGTGCTGTATCTATTTTTGCCCAAATGTTTTAGATGATTCTTTTGTTGAACAAGTTCAGAAAGGCTGCTCTTGTTAAGGACAAGCTGGTCTGTGGAGAGAAGACAACCAAAAAGTATTGAAGTGTCCCTTTAGCTGATTGAAGTTTTGTTAGAATCCTGAAAGATTTCCATCATCCTCATATGTTTAATATCTGACATGCTTGGAGTTGGAGAAAACATGGAACCAAATCTTTCTCCTGGTCTGTCTCATGTACTTTTTCTGGGATACTCTTTTACAAATGTATCTTTTTTTTTGGTCTGCAGAGGGATGTTACAGCTGTTCATGGAAGGTTCAGAGTTTATATGATTGTTATGTTTTTAAGAGTAGCCTATTTATGGTGCTGTAGCACCATGACTGAAAAATTACAGGAAAAATTAGAATGTTCTAGACTTGATTCACTCAGTTTTGAATCTAGTTCAGATGCTTGAATACCAAATTAAAGGCAATATGCCTGCATGATCATTTGATCTTTATACTGGAGTTGTGGCATTGAGGAAATCACAATTTCAATTCCCATGTGATCACGTTGGCAAAAGCCAGTGCTGTGTTGGGTAACACACACTTTACTCCAAACAATTAATTTACTGTGCAGTGCTGGCATTTTCCAAAACTTCTGCAGTTACTAATGAGAAGTTCACAGTAGAGCTGTAGAATGCAGCACGTGGAGCAGAGGTGTGGCACAGGGCCCAGCTGCAGGGGTTTATTTAGGGCTGTGTGTGCAGTGTCCCCAGTAACTGCAGGTGTGGGATCCTGTCACAGCTCTGTGGGGTGAGTCCAGCCCCATGTGCCAATAACTTTTGCTCACTGTGGGACTGGGCAGCTTTCTGGGTCACAGGTGGTTCTGACAACATGGATTTGTCAAAGCTGAGATGGGAAAAACCAGAAGTACAAAAGGTTTGTGGGGTGACCCAGCTTAGGGTCAGCTAACGTTTGTGGGAAGAGATGACTGCAGATGGAAAGGGAGAGGCAAGCAGGGAGTCAGGATTTCAGCCTGCCTTGGGGGACTGCAGAGCAGCTCCTGTGGCTGGGGAGGATGCAGTGTGTGCATCTCTGGTGTAGCTGAGGGGGCAGGAAGAAAACCTGCATTGATCACATCTCTTGCATTTTATTGTGTGTAAACTCAGCTGTGGGAAAACTTGTTGTGTGGAGACTGCTTTCATCTCTTGATCTCCTGCAGCTCTGGTGCTATTACAGCTTTTTGATACATGGACATGATCATGATTAACTCCTGGGATAAAACTGTTCAGATAGTTTACTTTCATTGTCTGCAGAATTAACACACCTGGGATGGGAAAAGGATAATGACAGAAATTAAATTGACTTCAGTTTTCCTTTTTGTAAATATGTATGACAATAGTAGAGCTTTAGGGTTTCCTGTTTGACTAACTTTATATGCATGGATACACATCATCACTTAAATGCTTGTGTGACACAAGTTACATTTGTGCTCTGGACTCAGTGCCACAAGGGCAATGGGTCTGTGTTCAGAGAACTCCTCCAGATGGGATTGTGATGGCACATTTGTGCCCAGGCATGGGCATTCCTTCTCTGGCCTGTTGCTTTACCCCAGAAAGGCCTGTGACACTCCACATGAACTCTTGTCATCTTCATGTCTTCACCAGTGCTTTACAACCACTCTTCATACATAGAGTTTGAAATTATTTTGAGAATTGGAAGAGATGGTAAATTGCATTAATGCAACATAGGAAAATGTATTACTGCTTCAGAGGCCAGAAAAGTTGACCTATAAAACACAAGTTTATTATGTTAGGGAAATTTGCACCAGCTTTTGTTCTTATTTACTGTGAAGCTGCCAAAAGACTGTGATATAACTGAGAAAATCTGAAATGAGATGCTGATGCCTTGCTCAGGCAGGCAGTTGGTTTTTAAACAATATTCTCCTCTTGGGGCATTACTTAAAACCCAAAATTACTTGTATAAAATGTTGGTAAGACCAAAAGCATTCCTCTGCAGCCTAGAAGGAATAGCAGTATTACATGTGACTGTATGGTGCCTCTGCCCTGTGGTTATTTTGTATCTGTTGAGCACAAAACATCTAGGAACAAGTCAAGCTTTTAGGATTTCAGCTGATGAGTGCTTTCAACTGGGGAATTTCCAAGTAGTATTTTTTCCCTAGAATCTTTCAGTTCTAATATTCTTCCCTGGAAGAATGACTTGCATAGAACAGGCTGGAAGATGCATTGTAGAGAAGAAATGTGGTTCTTGGCTTTTTCAATGACTTTGACTACTGAACATAAAGCTCATTAGGCACATGCACAGCCTCCCCTGTTCTGGCCCTGTGGAAGATTTATATTTTCATAATAGAAATCTTAGATCTGTGTGTCTTTTGCCTACAGATGAAGGAGATGACCTGCCGTGATGTTGTTAAAGAAGTTGCAAAAATGTAAGTCTCCAACCCGTTTTTCCAATTTGACAAAAATCCAGGCTGGTGAGCTTGCTTTGGTTTCAAACTGAGGCTGTTCCTTTTAAATTTGGTATCATGTGTTAAATTGTCTGACTCTAATCCCTGGTTTTAAGATATTTAAACCAGGTGACAGATGAAGGGAAACTTATTGTTGTGCTGCTTCTGAAGTAAAGAGTTGTTTGAACAATGACCTGATGCTTCAGAGAGAAGCTGCCCACAAATAATGCTGAGGTCTTGGACCCAGCCTAAAAAAAAAGACTCAAGTACTTGGGAAAGAAGCAAAGTAGAACTTCTTTAAAGAAATATATACAGTATAGCTGTATTATTAGACATTCTAAAATAACTTCTAATAATGAAAATACTTCTAGTTCTGCTTCAGCTCAAAACTCAGCAGCAGCTCTAGACAGGGTTCTGTTTTTCAACTCAAATTCATCTGCTTGGTAGGATTTAGCAAGATAGCAAAGATTTTAATAACTTTTGAACCTAGAATACCTGGCACAGTCCAGAGCAGTGATTCCTTCAGGAACTTGTAAAGGTACACTTTGTTGCAGAAGCCTTGTAACCACCAGAAACATGAGAAAGACCTAGAGGTCACCTCAGCTAACAGACAGGAGGGTCTGTAAGCATAGAGGGGCATTTCCCTGGACACCACATTCACTTCAGTCTTTATATTTGTTTCACAATACTTCCACTGGCAATGTGCTGCTGAAGGTATCCTGCCTTCCTCCACTGTCTCCAAGGTTTCCACGCTGGGTAGGAATTGCTGGTTTTTCAACTTCTGACTTTGCTTTCTGAAGCAAACTGGAAACACAAAATACAGGCTTCTTTAACAGTGGAGCCACAGGTTATTGTGAGTTCTGCTGTTTTGAATGTCCCAGCCCAGGATTGTTCCAGTTGATTTGCATGTTCTGCCACAGGATGAAACAAATCAGTTTTGTTATTGCAGTGTTAGCATTTCTGTCCCACAGCCTAAGCAATGATTTTAGTGGTCTGGGTGACACTGTGTAGGCTGTGATACCACTTGGAGTTTAAATTCCCATTTCCATGTTTGCAATAAGCACCACATTGGAAATCTTATGTACAGACTTCTGATTAGACACAAGGTACTTTGGTGTTGGCATTTAGTGTTAAGTGTAAACTGAAGCAAAGTTTACAGGGGAAATACAGGACACTCCAAGCTGTGTGATAACTGATCTAGCAGCAGCAGGCAGTGATGATGCAGCCTTGGTTCTGCAATATCTAAATGTTTGTCCCAGTTAGGGCAACTTGAACATGTCAACCTGCATCTTGGCTGTAATGATTTAAGGTGTTGTTAGGCTAGCAGTTAAGCCTGGAAAATTCTCTGATGGTGTTTGGTGGGGAGAAGGCACAGGGAGAGCTTCTATTAATCATAGGAAAACTTCAACAGAAGAGATCTGTGACAGGAACAAAGTATATTTAGCCTGTTGGTCAGTCTGTTCTAATCTGTTCTTTGTCTGTTCTTTTCAGAATCTACATAGTTCATGATGAAGTAAAGGATAAAGCTTTTGAGCTGGAACTCAGCTGGGTTGGAGAAAGTAATGCATTTCTATAATTTCTATAAACATTCCAGAAAATGTATAACTTTTTGTACTTAAAGTAAAACAGTGCTTCTTAAATTCACTCTGTATGTCAGGGCCCTTGTGTGAATTATAACTAACACATACCCTTTCTATTGGCAGTAACCAATGGAAAACATGAAATTGTTCCCAAAGACATCAGAGAAGAAGCAGAAAAATATGCCAAGGTAATTTCTGACTTCAGTGTTGTCGCAGTGCTTCACCTGACAACTGTAGAGCTGCCTGGAAAATGTATCATTCCAACTCACATCCCCTCAGTGGCAGCTGGTGTTACTGGGAAGGACAGTAGGGAAGGCTACAGTGTAACCCAGGGGTAGCTCTTGCTCTCAGAAACTGTTAACTCAGAGCCTGCCACAAGTGGGGTCTTTCTCCTGCAAAAGTAAATGTACTGCTGGGAACTGTCCTGCTGGGGATTGGACACAGTGAGGGGGGGGTGAAGTTGCAGCAAACCTCATTTTGTTTACTGCAGGCTGAATTATAAAACAACTGTTAGACTATTCTTTAATTACACTTTGGTTTTTTTTAAACAGGAATCTTTGAAAGAGGAAGATGAGTCAGACGATGACAATATGTAACACATTGTTACTCCAAAACAAGTCCAACTTTTCTTACCTTAGACCAGGTTTGTTTATAATGCATTATGCATGGGATGCTGTTGTGTACGTGTTGGAAGAAACCAACTGACCAACTTGCACTAATAAATTTTCCATTTTACTGTCTCTTAGCTTTTATTTCAAAATGCATAGGCCAGCAACTAAACAGACATTAAGAAGGAAAGATATTATCAGGCTGCTCTTGCTTCCTAAAGCACCCCCTTTGAGCCAGGCTGTTGAGATATTAGCCAAGTCTCTTGTTTAATATTAAAAACTAGTACTCTGTTCTTCCTTGATTATCCAACAACACAGTTTGCAGTTTGTTCACAGCCCCAGTCTGTGACTGCTCTTGGCAGGAGAGATGAGAACATGGCCAGCTCTAACAGCAGGTTACAGTTTAAGGTGATGTGCACAGCTGACAACTCCTAACAGCCTATGTACCAACCAGGAGTTCAGGAAAGGGAATGTTAATGTGAAGTACTAAGCCTAGGCTTACTGGAGGAGTAGGAGGAATTAAAAACTAAATCAGTTTAAAACAGTGCTTGTGTTAAGTTCTAAAGCTGTGAGATCTATTAAGCACTATAATTGGAATTAATGCTTGAAGAGCCAAACTATTTTTAAACTGTTTAATTCAGCTGTAGTTTCTTAACACACTTCTGAATCAGCTCCATCAATTGTTGACCTTCCCAGATGTCAAAAACAAGCTTTGTTGCTGTCATTCCCCACTTCCTAGGAAGACAGACTGCCTCTTCTAGGCACTTCAAAGTTTTGGAGCAGCAGGTTGGATGGGGCTGGGAACAACCTGGGCTGGTGGAAGGTGACCCTGCCCATGACAGGGGAGTGCAGTGAGATCTTTGAGGGTCCATTCTAACCCATATGGTTCTATAAGGTAATAAACTGTTCTATTCACCACCTTAAATCTCAGTTTAAATTCAAGTCTTGTTTGTACATGCAGTTAAAATTCTAAAGGCCCTGCTAATCTAAAATGCATATTTGTGTAACGAATCAAACTCCTCAGCTTTAAGATCACACACTTTATGTTCACCAGCTCTTAAAACAGAAGCTTTCCCTTACAGGTTTGTTTTTATAGAGATAGTTTGGAAAATGCCTGGCTTTCTCCAGTCTCCTTTTTACCAGGATTACAAAGCACAGGTTCTACTTCCTTTCTGTGACATGAGGAAGGCAGCAGAGAGAGGTGGCTCTGACTGTGTCAGTTCAGGCTACCTGAGCTCCTGCTGGGACAGATGGGGCCAGCCTGAGCCAGCATTAGTCATGGCCAGGACAGCAGCCTCCTTCTGTGCCTCCTCCTGAGGCAACAGGAACAGCTGCTGCACTGAGTCAGCCTGGAATTCCGTGTTCCAGGGCTCCAGACTGAATTTACTACTGCAGTTTCCTGCTGATTCAGCTCTTTGAGTCACAGGCCAGTGCCAGTCAAGAAACTCCTCAGCAGCACCTTAAAGCATCAGCTGAGGCTGATCTGCCACTCCCTGGGTATGGCAGCAGGGAAGTACCTGATCCTCTCCATTTTGTCTTGATTCTGTTCCTAAAATCACAGAATAGTGATTTGGAAGGGACCCACGAGGATCATCACATCCAGGATGAAAACCCATGAGCTTGGTGTTGTTAGCACCACGCTGTAAACTGCTGAAGGGAAACTGAAAGCTGTCATCGTGTGGCTACACCCACCCATCCTCCTGCCCCTCTGATCCTTTCAGTGACAGCCACTCACAACTAGGGACAGCAACTGTAACACCCCTCACAGCCAGATTTCAGGGTACACTGAGAAGAGCAGTACCAGCTGAGTATATTTAAAAGACAAAATTGAAGGAATGTGAAGAGGTAAGAGGTATCCAAAATTTCCAAATAACTACTTCTTGGAGAATATGGCAATCTAAAAAGCTCCTTTTGAGGACCAACACTTAGTTTTTCTATACCTTTTCACAACAAGCAAAAAGTTCCATGAAAAACAATTTCAAGAGGCTGTGGAGAGCAGTACAAGCAAAGTGCTGCCCAGTGTCTTGCTTCTCATGGGAAAATTTAGTTAGGCAAAACCAAGATTATTATTACTGTCAGGTTATTTTCCAAATTTAACCATTCATTTATCAGAGTATAGACTCAGCCTATTCATGAAAATTGTATGGTAAGGAAAAAAACCTACTTTCATTTCCACTGACTACAAATGGGGAAAGAAAAAAAAAATGGAGCATTAGAAGGTGAGAAAAGAAATTTGCTTTTTTTATTGGAGGGGGTGGTCAAGGAGGAAGAAGGCAGGAGAATACTAAACAAGCTACTTTAATACTGGCATTTCCCTTTACTTTAGAAACAGAAAACTAACAGAATTCTTTTTGATCTTAGGTTCAGCATTGCTAGTTCTTGCCAAAAGGCTCAGGAACATTAGAATAGATTTCTAGCCCAGAGAGACTCATTCCAGCAGCAAAACTATTGCAACTCCCCTGTGACAGCTATTTTTGTAACCTTGCAGTTCCACAACCACACTGTATTTAACAAGTAACTTACAAATTTGAAGTTAGTTACTTAACAATGATTAATTAATTATACAGTAGTGCATTAGCCATCATAATGCTTCAGTAATTTAGTCCACAGCTGATAGGCTAAACAGAAACTTCAAGAGTTTTGCTAAGGGGAAGTATTTACGTGTTGCTGTGTCAAACAGTGAAGTACAGCAGGGGAAGAAATCTTTCAGGAAGAAAGAAGTGGCTACTTATGGCCACACTGACCAAATAAAGAATTAAAAATGCAGTGGGACAGCAAAGCATGATTAAACTTTAATTAAATGTTGAAGACCATTTTTTTTAATAGAGCTGTCTGAGGCTAATGTCTTGGTGAACAAGCAGAAATAATCCTAAATTG
Organism: Phylloscopus trochilus trochilus; assembly: GCA_016584745.2. Taxonomy (NCBI): domain Eukaryota; kingdom Metazoa; phylum Chordata; class Aves; order Passeriformes; family Phylloscopidae; genus Phylloscopus; species Phylloscopus trochilus. Next base: position 62,068,255 of record WQNJ02000001.1, on the reverse strand, counting down.
CAAACAACCAAAACCCTTACATTTAGCAGAGGCTCTGTTCTAATTACAGGACTAGGGGGAAGAAAATCTGGCTCTGTTATAGATACTCCCATATCCTGCAGGCTTAAACAACATCTAAGGACAGGAGTTTGATTTAAGCCCAGAGAACAGCACCTGATCAGGCAGCATGCATTCCTACAGAAGCAAGGCTTGGATCCCCTTCCCTAAAATTAAAATTAGCTTTTCTAGCTGGCTTGAAAATGGTCAATTATAACTTCGGTGTAACTAAAATGTTGAAATGCTTTGCAAGGCAAACAAATGGCAGGGTGAAATCTGAATTAGAGATTTGAGCAAGAGGTGATTCTGAGTCTCACTTGGGTTATTTCTGCCCAAAGCACTGGGAAGTTTCAGATCTAAAGATAGAAAAGCAGCACTGCTTGCTTCAGGCTCCACAACTAACCTGCTTTGTCCTACTCTGGCCATTTATGGGAACACATAATATAGCAGAAAGTTAAATACCCACTTGGAATGCGTAACTCCAGTTCTTGCCATGCTGAAACACTTCAGCATGTGTGTAATTCTTGCTTAAGACCCAAAGCACAGGGCTTAAACAGAACAGCAGGAAGGGTGTACAGACCAAGTCATCCCTCCACCCAAGGAGTGTTTGAGAAGCACAGATCCAACAATGACACAAGAGTAGCCTGTTCAGTAAGATGCTTTCTCCCTAAGTCTCACACATCCACTGGCTATTATTCAGCACCTGATGAATCACTACTCTGCTGTTTATTAAGGCTGGATATGTCACATTCCATGTTACAATTATTTAGTCAGCAAGTCCACAAAAAGCAGCTATGCTCTAGAGAATTAAGAAGGGGACTAGGTGAACTGCAGGTGACAAATTACAGAACAATAGGCTCCAGTATCTGGTTTACTTACATCCATCTCTGTGACTGCACCAGGGCAGATTTTAGAATATGAAAGTACACTTGCAGAGTTCAAAAAGCAAGTTTAGGCTATTGCATCAAGATAATTAATTTTATGCTACTTTAATATGGCCATAAAAGTTACTGGCTTGGATAATATCCTCTTTACAACTGCTAGTACTGTTGATGAAATGATGGCAAGATTGTTAGAAGTAACCCATATGTGAAATTTCCTGTGTGGCACACATCCACGAGGCCATCTCCAAAAGAAATACTACTCATCTGTATTTAGTACTGACTCTCAGAAAGGAAACATTCCAAGCAGAATGTGTCTAATGCAGATCTGAAGTATGCCAAGCATTGGGTCATTCATTTGTAACTTCTCATCACCAAAAATAGCTCGATGGCCTGAGGTTAAAGCCCCACATGCTGAGAGTGTGACTGTCCATGTGGATGCAGCACTGCCTGGGATGCTCTCTGCCTGTGCACTCCCAGGCACCCTTAAGGAAGGAGATCTGGAATAACTCCAGGGCTGTTTTGCAAGTCTCTTCCTGAAGATAAAACCACAGCCATAGAAGGGAATGCAAAACAGTGAATTTAATAATGCATCTTAGCGTGACCTTAAAATGGAAGTACACAGTTTAAAGATTACGAAGAGAAAAACAGTTTTGATTGTCATGACAATTCTGACGCTGTAATTGCACCAAAAATACAGCACAGAGTCTGCTCTCTCCCCCTCATTTTCTTCTTTCAGTTGCATGTCTGTAAGACAAGGACCAGCTTTTCCTCCACCCACCAGTTTTTCAAGTTGCATGCAGCAAGGAAGTTACTTCTACTTAAGAACTGAGAGCTATTTTGAGATACCAACTGCTTGTAACTTTCCACTTTAGAGTATCTTGCTGCCTATTATGTCCAATTACCCAGAGCTGCAGAAAACAAGTGGTAGCAGAGTTAAGCCTTGCTTTACTGTAAATACATTCTAGTATTTTAGCACACAGGATCTACAATCAAGCTCAAACCAAGTCTCCTATTTCCAGATGGATGCAGCCACCCCCACACAGTGCTCTTTCATCTCCAGTACATTGCTATTAAAGGACTCTGAAACAGTTGTTTAAAAATGGTTCTTACGAGTTGCTGTGCCAACCAAAAATGGACAGCTAGAATGAAGCAGGCAGCAGCATCACACAGTTTGTAGTCCAAACACATGAATATCTTCAGATACAGGAAAAAACTGAAGTCTCCCCTAAAAACTGTAGGAGCTGCCCACTGAAAAATACCATTTTAGGCAATGTGATAAAACAAGCCAATCAAGGGTTTAGAAAGAACGTGGTGTGCTTTATTGCTGCGTAAAATTAGATATCATTTGGTACACATATTGTCTGCATATCCCAAATCAGTCATTAGGATTCCAATCTCACCAGATTAGAGTAGGTTCAATTATAGTGAATTCACCCAAAACCTGATGCATTCCAAACACACACACGCCCCCGAAACCTACCCATGTGATGCCTAAATATTTGGGAGATAAAATTTATCTTGTTTGTTGGGATTTTAGAAAAGCAGGAAATCTGCTCCTTTCATCACATTCAGAAAGAACAGAGGCCTATTACATGAGACTGCATTAACAGGTGACAGGAGCAGCACAGGAAGCACCAGCTACTTTAGCAGAATGTTCAAAGCTCAGCTTCAATTCTAATCCCAGGTGTTTCCACAGTCAACAAATCCCATCAAGTGAGAGCCTATTTCCCCCCAAACACTTTCCTGTGTACATCAGGAATAGAAACAAATCTAAAATGCTGCTTGAGGCAGAATCAAAATGTAGCTGAATGTGTTTTCCATCAGTTGGTTCAGCAGGAGCTGCTTCCCCCAGCCAAGTGCTTGTGTCTACCCTCACAGCAGTGTATTCCTGTTGTGCTGCTTGCAAGGAAACACCAGATCACTCCCACAAATACATCTTCCATTGATCCAGGATAATAAACCCCTTTATTTAATAAAATAAAGCCATGTATTTGGCAACTGTCAGAGTTCTGAATGCCACACAACACAGCACTGTTTACAGCTGTAGCTAATGAGGTGACACTACACGGGAGCACTGCAGGGGAAAGCACATCCCTGAAGGTACAAAATCCTGCAAACAGCACAGCCTGGCAATTAATTCACAGGTCAAGTGTTGATGGGGCAGCCAACTCCCTGGCCAAATGGAAATGAGCTGCCTGGAATAATATCCTCTGAAAGACACAGAGAAATGAAAAACAGCTTTGGAAAAGATAGCTGAGCAAGAAAAAAAAAATCAGAATTTAATCACTGGCTGAACCGTAGATTCTCACCAACAGCAGCTACTTGCAGCTCAAACCATTTAATTCAAAAGACTGAGGGCATTAATACTTTTAAGTAAGAATCAATACTGACCAACTGCAGTCTTGTTAGCTGAGGATGAAAAATAAATTAACCTGCAGTGACTGAAACTATTTGGACAAGCAAAAGCCCTGGAAGAAAGGCCATGGAACCACTGCCCTCACCAGCTTTCTTTTGCTGAGCAGCCAAGCTGAACAGCAGTGCTGCTGCTTCCCTCTCTGTGCCAGGCTGCAGGGACACACACAGACTGCAGGGACACACACAAACTGCTTCTGCAGGGTTACAAGGAAGGACTGGGAATCCATAGGCCTGATCCTGCTGGATCACGTTGCTCTACACTCTGTATCTGTAACAATAAAGTATTTTAATCACCAGCTTATCAGTGCTGGCAAGCCTGAGACACCCTTATTCTGGCAGGTGGACCATGTCCAAGGACTCACCATCACTATTAGAACCTCATTCTTTATCTCCACAAGTACAGAAAGACACATTTTAGTAAAAATCTGAACTCTGCATGCCACTTGCACAAGCTTTTCCAGACACTGCTACATGAGAAGATGGCTCATAAGAGCTTTATTTCCTTCTTGTATGTTTTTACATGGCTACTGCTGCAGCTGAAAGTCTTACCAGGAGGCAATGGGGGAAAAAAAAAAAATCAGTCTAAGACATAAACTAGCAACAGGTAGGATAAATTCTTACTTCAGATTGTCCATGACAGATCACTCAAACTACTGAAAAAGAAGACCCTGAATGTAACACAGATAAAGAAATTAATCCAGCCAGAGTTAGTTCTCTATACCCAAGTGAAACACCAATTTCAGCTCTCCAGTGTCAGCAGTAACTCACATTTTAGCTATGGGCATCATTAGACATCTCTTCAGTAAACATTTACTCCCAGTGTGGTATCACAAAAGGCTTTGAAAAAGTGACCACACTGTTGCTACAAAGTAGATCTTAGAAGTTAAATATTTATGGAGGAGTGTCTTTTATTTCAGCATCCTAATTTAATCAGAAGACTGAAGTAAGGCTCCTCAAATACAACATGCATAACTTCAAAGACTTTTTCTCTGGTTGGTTTTCATAGCAACCAAGTCAGTAATTGCCACTCCCAAACCCACATGGGTTTTGCTTTCAAGTTTTACCTCATACATTTGACTTAGATGGGAGTTTACTGAAGCAGCAGTAAGTTTAAACTAGAGATTTGACCTTTTTTAGGAAGAATACAGACTATTTAGAGATTCAGGTGTAAGTTTGAATGTTTTCTGTTTATTTCAAGAACATAGAATGTACTCAATCTGTAGATAGGTAACTGACTGTGTTCACTGACAAAAAACACTCCTTCAATCCTGTAAAAAAAAGCATTTTTTCTCCTCTTGAAAGATCAAAACTTTCACAGATAAAGAATTTACATCAGGAATAAGGTTTACACCTCAGAAGCCAAGAAAAAAAGGCTGCATGCTGCAGAGATAATTTGGATGCCAGTTAAAAAATTTACATTTATAACCCTGGAATGGTTAATGCACTGATGCAGCCTGTGCATGCACAGGATACATTTCTGGTACCAACCACTCTCTTGTGCCTGCCATGAAAAATGTTACTCAGAAAGCCTGGAAGAAAATTAATGACAGGTAAATGTAAAGATCTGATCCTTCACCTATTCTGCTGGCATCCAAAGTGTTATTTTAAAAATATGTAAGAACATTCTCCTTCAGCAGCTGTGTGAGCAGTGCTACCCAGAACAGTAACTAACTCTCATTTGCCTTCAAGCACCTACTTCAAGTTTTGAAAGACAGGCTGATCACTTGATTGCAGGTGATGACAGAATCCTCTGCCACATCTAAATTAAAGCTGCTGCACAAATCTTCAGCTTCCCTGCAGTGCTGTGTAGCTGTTTTGCAACAGTGCATGACTTCCCCAGGATAGCTGTAACTATCGTCACCAATGTCAACTTGCAGTCCTGAGAAATAATACAAGAAATTCAGTGTATTTGTAATCAAATTCCATATGCTGCATCCCTTTATTAGACAACAAAATAGAAATTAAACATCTATATTCAGATAACTTAACACCACATGCCAAAACATGCAAAAACTGGCTTTAGGATCCGTGCTTAAGTAAACCCTGACAATGAGCACGTAGCTCCTAAATTAGCCAACATTAACATTTGATACAAATATGTCAGCTATCATAAAATTCCATACCAGAAAGAATAAAAATAGCCTCTTACAACACAGCTCCTATTCTGTCCGAGCACAAGATTACCAAATCAGTCTTAAAACAAGGAACATTTTCTGTCTGGCATTAGAAGATTGACAGACACCGCAGCTCACGGGCCAGGGGGAAGCAGCAGCTCCATCAGCTGAGAGCTGGAAGGGCTCTGGTGGTGCTGGGCTGCCAACAGCACCCTCAGCGAGCGCATCACTGCTTCCTGCACACACTGCAACACGTGGGACTGCAGCTCGGATCTGCAGCCACAAAGCACAACAAAGTCTGCACATGGTTTATTCAGGAGAAATGGGGCTGCTCCTCCCTGGAGATCACTGAGGCTGCTGCCAAGAGCTTGGCCAGCTGAGCACAGATTACTGGTGTTACTGGGGAAAGCAACTACAAAGTGAATATTATTTATGCAGAGCTGATAGAAATGCCCATTCTGATGTTCTTCTCACACAAGTATTTCTGACAGTGCTCTACATCATTAATATTTTCATCGTTACTCATGTCCAGAAGATACTGCACTGCTGCAAAAGATCCCCAGAGCAGATCCAAGGAACCAGCACTGAACTTCAGTGGAGAGAATGCATCAATTCAGGCTTCCTGAGGGTTACCAGGCTTTGTGTCTTCTCCAGTGGGAACCCTCACAAGGCAATGATTAAAATCAGCATGAAGTTATAAGTTTGAATAATTAAATGTCCATTTTTGGAACTTTGAGGACAGGAATGTCCCAGAGCTGGGGAAAATGTAAGTAAGCATTTAACATTAACAGGTTTCATTCAAGTTGGTTTTTCTTTTCCCTCTCACACACACACAATTATAAAAATGAAGGAACTTAATGCTGATAGTTTAACAGTGAAACACAATTTTCTCCGTGATCAGGAAAGGTTTGTTCTTCCATTTTTATAATCCAGCTATTACTGGCTGAAGTTTTTTTGCTGTCAACTTCACATTTATTGGGATTTTTTTTCTCTTAATACCTATACTTCACAACTTCTTACCATGCTCCTCTGAGCAGTTTGCAACTATTTAGATAATAAAGCTTTGTGGGAAGCATGTGACCTTAATCTGTACAGAAATACTGCAGTTCCACATAGATAGAGGAGCTGCAAAAGTGTTGCCTATTTAACTACAGAACAGAAACACCAAGGGGAAGAGCATTAACAAAAAAAGAACTTAACAATGGAAACAGAAATAAAAGCTAAAAGTCTCCTGAACAACTGCAAGGTCTGACAGAATAGCATTGTACTCCACTACACAGAAAGCAGCTCAGTGTTAAAATAAGATCCAAATATTTTTAATATTTCTACAGTATTTTGGCTGCAATTGTACATGTATTCTGAGTTCTTTTATCCACAAAAACACCCAGTATGTCAAGAGCAGTACGTGATTACTGAACAGAATAAAACCATCTTACTTATCCCAGAAATCTTCTTACTTTAGCTGTGATCTGAAGGAAGCCACGTGATACACTCAACAGTTACTTTGCTGTTCTTAGAAAGAGAACTGTAAGATACAGACATTTCTAAATTTGCTTTTTCTCATCAAGTGCCACATCTATGGAAGGCTTTAAGCAAGATTTCTGTATATTCTGCAACTAATACACCAAACACATTTTCAAGTGCTTAAGTGTATTATTTTTACTAATTTACTTACAGCCATCATTTAGAATCCCATGTGGCCAATGACCAGTGTCATGCCTGGAGTGCCCTAATGCTTTTAATTGTTTTTAAATTAAGAAGCCTTTAATTTGCTCAAGCTAAGATTCAAATGCATTTCCCCAGGCAAATTTCCTGTGCTGCATCTACAAGACCTTTGGTACTAACAAAGTACAGATAACACAAGTACTGCTGCTTTGAACACTGATCTAAAAAATGAAATGCTTCTCCCTCACAGCCTATCTGTTTACAGAGAGATTAGATACTAAAATGACTTACTGTGATTGTCCCACTCTAGAGCTTCTCAGCTGTTAACTTTGTGCAGTTAACACAACAGGCCATGATAAAAAGGCTCACCAAAGTGACCTCCACTGCTCATTTCTTCCACTCCTTTCCACAGTTTCCCTGTAAGGGTTTGCCCAGAGGGATGGGGCACAGTGCAAAGATCCAGCACAGCCAGGATGGCTTCAAGTTTCAGGGCTGCTTAACAATGACAGTTAGGATGAAAAATTTCAGTACCATGGAGTAACTCTTGAGTCCTGAAGTTCCTATTCCAATGAAAAGATATTTAAACCAAAATTAGCTTGCCTGCCATGCCAAAAGCATAGTGTTCTCATTCCATGACAACAGACATCATCCTTAAGCTGTGTGAGAACATCTGTGCTGTGCTGAGCTGCCCACTGGGCATTCTTAGGTGCTTAAAATACCATAAAAGAACAAGTCACCTCTCCTGCTCACTGGCTATAGAGAAATAAAGTCCTTTTTGCTCACAGCAGCTTGGTGGGTGATGTGCCATGAACCTTCTAATTGTGCTGGCTGTAACAGATACATCCATGGGGGCAGGGTTTTTATGCTAGAAATCAGAAACAAGACTGATTAGTTTAATCACAAACTGTTATTTATTGAATGGTTTGACACTCAGAACAGAGGTACAAACCCTGCCTCAGGAAAGCTCACAACCCAAGCCAGGATTTGCCCAACACGCTCCACAGAGAGATCAGAAGTTCACATTCAAATGGAATTTTAGAAGTTTTGTTAACATTTGGATTAGACATAATATATTCCAAGTCACAGAATCAGAGAGTGGTTTGGGTTGGAAAGAACCTTAAAAATATCCAATTCCAACCTTCCTGCCATGGCAGGGACACCTTCCCCTACCCCAGGTTGCTCCAAGCCCCATCCAACCTGGCCTTGGACACTCCCAGGGATGAAGGAGCCACAGCTTCTCTGGGCAACCTGTGCCAGGGCCTCACACCCTCACAGGCAGGAATTTCTTTCTCATATGGAAGCTGAACCTGCTCTCAGGCAGTGCCAAGCCATTCCTCCTTGTCCTGTCACTCCATGCCTTGTCCAAAGTCCCTCTCCAAGTCTCCTGTGGGTTCCCCTCAGATACTCTCCAGTTTATCCATTGTATAAAACAGAACTACAGCACAAAATCAAAGCTCCCTCAACACTAAATGCCTCAACCTTTATACACTTGGTAGAGCTTCTCAACCATCTTTACATTTACAGCCCAGCTCCAAACACCACAATTCCAGACGTTTCCCCCATGTCAGGTCTTGCCTGCAGTCAATTCCAAACAAGTCTTGTGTACTTTGTGCATTATTAAAACTTTAGAGCTTCCCTGTACCACACACCTCTGCTCACTGAACTCCCTAGAGAACTTTCCCATTACTTGTCACTTTCCAAAACACCAAATTAAAAAAAAAACATACAAAAGCCATCTTCAAAGCAAAACTTACATGGGAACCATACCGAAATTAACCATAAACGTCTGTCAAATTAACACAACGGTCTCCCCGCTGTTGCTTTAGGTAACCCAGAGAGAAGCCTTTTAGTTCACTGTCAAACAGATGCTCACCACTCTGGAATAAAAATTATGGATCCGTTACTTCAGATTAAAAATTACACGTTTGTATTACCATTAGCCACAGAACAAATTCTGTACAATGTTTCAAGATGTGAAACTAACGTTAAAACAAACGGTTTTATCATAGGCTTCAACCTATAACTCCTACTTATCCGGATCGAAGCCCGTCTCTAATCCTAAACTCTCTCAAAGGACTCCGACAGGTGCAGGTATCCCGCCTCGTAAGGCCGCACCGCCAGGACCACACACAACACCCCGCACACCTCCCAGAAAAAGCCCTCAGTCTCCTCCACACCGCTCATCCCTGTCCTTGCTGCGTCTTCCTGCAGAGGGAACCGTGGGGAAGCGCTCGTGCAGCAAGAGCCGGTCACGTTCCCTCCCCACACGCGTCACGGCGGTGATGAAGGGCGGCGGAGCTGCGCCCTCCCCCGCGGGAAGGCGGCGCGGGCCGGCAGCCCCTACCTGCACCCCGGGTGTGTCTCTGCGGGGCGCTCGGGCCGCCCCGGCGGCTCCGCGCCCTCACGGCGGGCGGTCCCGGCGCCTCCATGGCGGCCGCTCCACTTCCGGCTCCGGCCGGGCCCGCTCCTGCGCCACCGCCACCGCGAGCGGGGCCGCCACCAACACCCAGCGACGGGGTCGTGCCGCCGGGAAGAGACGCGGTGCCGCCTCAGCGGAGCTCAGGACGAGCCTCCTGGCCGCTCCCTCCGCCGATCCCACGGACGCTCCCGCTCCTCCCTCTCCCCGCGGCCTAAAATGGGAAAGCGCCGCGCACAAAATGGCGCCTGCGACGCCGCGACCGCCGCGCCTGCGCGCCGCGCGCGCCGGCTCCGCCCCCACCGCCACCGCCACCGTCCCGCCCCCGCCCCGTCCTTCCCCCTCCCTCCCGCCCGTCCCGCCCCGAGCCAATCACATGGCGCCGTTGCCCTTCCGGTCCCTTCCGCCCGCCAATCCTGTGCGCCCGGGGCCGCGCCGCGGCCCAATGGGGGTGCTGTCCGCGGCGGCCCAATGCGCGCGGGGCGCCGGGGCGGCGGCCAATGGGAGCGGCCCCGCTCCCGCCGCTTGTTTATTGGGGCTCGCGCTGCGGCGCGGGGCGGGTCCGCGCGCGCGGGGGGGGGAGGGGGGCGGGAGAGCGGGGGGGCGGAGCGGGGGCCGCGCTCAGCCGGGGCCGCCGCCGTCTGCGGAGGGGCCCGGGCGGCGCGGGGGCTGCGGAACGAGGAGTTCGCAGGTAGGAAGGGACGCGCGAGGAGGAGAAGGAGGGGGAAGAGAAAGAGGAAGAGGAGGCGGCGGTGGCGGAGTTGCGGCTGCCGCGCCGCCGTCCCGGGGGAGGGGACGCGGAGCGGCTCCGGGAGCTGCGCTTTAAACCCCCCCCCCCGCCGCCACCCCTCCCCCGCCCTGGGGGAGCGCACGGGCGCGCGCGCGGCTCCCCTCACGGAGCGGGACCCCCGGGACCGGGACCCCCCAACTCTGTCCCGGTATCCCCGGGATCGGCCCCCGCGCTCCCTGGGCCGGGGGGCTGCGGCGCTGCCCCGGGGGGTCGGGAGGCACAAGTCCGGGAGGAGGAGGGGGCCCGGCGGGGCCGCGGAAAGTTGAGAGGGGAGCCGGGGCGGGTGGGGGGCGGCGGCCCCTGAGCCCCGCGGAGCAAATGGCGACGTGACACACACCGAGCGCGGGGCCGCCCGGCGGGAAGCGGCGGCCGCGCTCCCTCGGCGCGGCCGGGACGGGCGGCGGCTCCTTCCCTCCGTCCCTCCCTCCGCCTTCCCCGGGCTCCCCCCGCCGCCCCTCGCGGGGAGCCCCGCGCTCAGCCCTCAGCCTCCCCCGCTCTTGTTTTGCAGTGTTTCCCGTGCGAGGAGAAGTCCTGGAGCTGGAATCGCTCACATAACCCTTAAGGATGAAGGTAGGCGGCTCCGGCGGGAGCGGGGATCGCCGCCCCGTTCGCCCGCCGCTCTGGAGGTTTCATTTTTAATCGCGTTCCGTCTGGGTACGGCAGCAGTGGGAGAACGCGGGGTTCGGTGCGTGCCCGGAGTGCTGTTCCTGCTCCCCGGCGAGGTGCAGGTGATTTAAAGCTCTCACCGCCGTGTAGGAGCGCTCGGAACATCCTCATCGCCTCTGAGTTGTTGTTGTTGTCCTTCTGGCTCCCGTCTTTAAACGCTTCCTGTATCAGCAGCTGCTATGGCAAGTTTGCAAAACCACTGCTTTTGTCCCGCCTTTGCTGTTGCCGGTTTGCTCAGTACAAAGGCTCAACAATTGCAGTATAATTTACAAAACTTTTCCTTTTCCCTTCTGAGTTGAATGAAATATCAAGTTGGAAAAAAACAACCCGTACGTATCCTATTTTATTTTAGATTCTGCACCCATTTCCTGTCTTTTCAATGTGGTAATTTTGTCCTTGTTTATCAGTTGCAATGAGCACAGTAAAGTGAAATGTTGAGTATTAAAGTCCATGTTAAGGAAAACGTGATGAGTGTTTCTCTTTAAAAATGCACAGGTAATTAAGTTTTGATAAAGGCATTCCAGGAAAGAAAAATACTTGTTAATAGCTGTTGGAAAGATTGCAGCAGATTTCTCTAGAGGTCTCCTTTTAGTCACCAGGAAAGAAATCCTATATTTAGAATGTTATAGACTTAATTGTAAGTATTGGGATGACACCAATCTCAAACGTTTTAAATAATCTGTGCCATTGGATTGCTTATAGCTGAAAAAATACAGCTGCCTGTTATATTGCCTTTTTGCAGTTGAAATGTCTTCCTTTTGTATAGAAACTACTGAAATTAATAGGCAGTCCTTTGCTGTGTTGCCCTTTTTAAAAGCAGGTGTCCCAAGTATCAATGAACACTCATAAAAACATTTCTGGGAGAGGCTGACAATGAATTGACAGGAGGGGTGTGTCAACACGAGTGACAAACCAAAACTTCCTGTAACTTGTTGCTGGTGGGGTTTGTTGTTTTTTTTTTTTTTTTCCCTTTTGAAGAACTCTGTGATGGTAATCTCGAGGACAGACGCTGTTTATCAATGAAATGTCAACAGGTTTAAAAGCCTCGGTGTAAAATGAAATGCATAACGATGCAGCTGCAGCTGTGAAGAAGAGCTGAAGTTTGTTTTTGTGTTTTTGTTTCCCTCCAGGCAGCAGATGAGCCTGCCTACCTGACAGTGGGGACTGATGTCAGTGCCAAGTACCGTGGTGCCTTCTGCGAGGCAAAGATTAAGACGGTGAAGAGGCTCGTGAAAGTCAAGGTGAGTGTGCTGAGGCTGCTGCTGATTTTGGGGAAGCGTTGTGCTGAAAGGGCTGTCACAGGAGATCTTGCTCCTGAAGATTAGGAAATGTTCCTCACTTCACTCTATTAATTCTAAACAACACTTGAATGGAGTTTTTTTCATATTTTGTTGTTTGTTTTGGGATACTTTTTTTTTTCTTTATATTTGGGGGAAATGTTGTTTGTATTGTATTTTTAGAGGGATGCTGGAACAAAAATTAGCTTTCTTGCTCCTTCTTTCCTGACTGCATTTGTCTTCTGCTTTTGAATGCATCAGTTTCCCAGCAATAAGTTTTGATGGCACAAATACAGGATTATGGCTTTACATGAATAATAAGGAATAAGAACAACCTCTTCAGAAGCAAAAGTTCCATTTCATACCAACTGATGCTCACTTTTATAATGTGGAACTGAAAAAGCAAGGCAAAAATAAGTCAACAGCAAGAGAGATGGAAATATTTTGTTTCTTAGGCCAGGTTTTAGCAATGCCCAGGGTAATACTTAAGTTTTGAGCATCTTGATGCAGCTTCTAAAGCAGCATGCCCTGGCTGTAGCTGAATTTCTGTGCATGGATAGTATTGGCACATAGTATTCATTCACATTTACAGAGCTTTTGCCAAAACAACCAAAAAAGAAACTTGTCATTTTGGTGTTGTAATACTGCTATAAATGCCACTATGTGAGAATAAGAATAAAACATTTTTAAATGCAAGCTGAAATTGAAAGTAAACATAGAAGTTGTTGTTCTTCTTTGTCTTGTCAAAATCTTCCCACTTCCTACTTTAGTGTCTGCTCTCCAAGATAGTAAATAAGGCATTAGTGACCCTAAGTCCCCAACCAAATTGAGGTGAAAGCTGCTTTTTGTATCTATGCATCCAAGCTTTTGTGTGCTTCGATGCTTAGATCAAGTAGAACAAGCCATCAGCCTCTTCAGTTACACATACAGATCGTATCACTTTATCAGAGTGCTTTTCATCAATAGAAAAAAAAATGTAATTCAGATACTGGAGGCTTTTGCCTCTTCTTAATGAGTACTTAGGGAAACTTGTGGTGTTCTTTGAAATCTGTGTTAATGAGAAGCTCTGTAGGAAGCAGCGTGCAGGTCTGACAAGCTTGATTTTGTCTGCATCTTTGGTCTGGTAGAGTATTTAGCCTGTTAATAGGTAGGAGTTTCTTTTTCTCATTAGAACCAGATGCTTTATTAGTCCACGATAAGATTTGGAATTACGTGAGGCTGGTGTGACTTGGTGGAAATTCCTGTCACTGGCTCTCAATTATACTATAACAATAGAAGTTTTAACAAGCTAAGCCTGATACTGTAATTAAGAGTGTGTAGGCACACCCTGGCACGCTTGCCAAGAGTGCAAAAAGTCCAAAACGTCCGGTAGCCTTTTCCTGAGCAGCAGGACAACCTGTATTCATCCCTCTGCAATTTTTATTTGAAATTTTATATCAGCACAAAGTTCATTTTTTAACCTGAACCTGTGTTAGTACTGATGCTGTTTTGGCATGCCACTGGTGTTGTGTTTATAAATACAGCTACACAGTGTAGTCTGTGCTTGGAGGATAATTGGGGGAGCCACACTGAAAACTTGTCATCATTATCAAAGTAAGCTCCTGGAACTTTTGGTTCCTGAAAACAAATAGAAATTTTGGATCTTTTTTATTTAATTAAACTGCATAAGCTGATGTTCACTCTGTTCCCTTCTAGAATATAAGATCTTAAGGGGAGAAGCAGAGTTTACTTACACTGTGACTCATTATTTTCATCACATTGGTAGTGTTTCACATCTTTGCCATGAAAACGTGCTCAAGGCAGCAGAAATGCTGTTATCGTGGCCAGTTTGGTGATTTTTTGATGCATTTTTAATAAAGGGAGGCTTTTATTTTGGTTTTTGTTTAGTATTTAAAGTGTTGTCAGTGAAGTGCTGTAGTTGAATCAGAGAGAAGAAAAAACACTACTTAATCTTCTCATCTGGAAGCCCAATTCCAGGTTTGCCCTGAATTGTGTTAAATTCTAAACTCACCTGAAAATGTATTTGCTTTGGAATGACTGGTGTTTGATTTGCCCTGCTTTTAATTATGTTTCAGATTAAAAATTGAATGTGATACTTGGGGCTACCTGTGAGTAAAACTGGCTGTGCCAAGTGTTTTCTGTTGAGGAATATTTGCGTCCTAATTGATAATCTTAATATGGATAATAAAATATATATAGATATATACATGTTTTCTTGTGGGTTTTCTGTGCTATTAAGAAATCAGATGTGTATTAAAAAGTTCATTCATATCTTTCAGGTGGTCTTGAAGGGGGATAACTCAACTCAGTTAGTGCAAGATGACCAAGTCAAAGGACCTCTAAGAGTATGTATATTGCATGCCTTCCTTTGGTAATCACATACATTTCTAAAACTCGTAAATTTTGATGATGTTTAGGTGGGCACCTGTTCTTCAGGATTGAAAACAACAGAAGGAGGCTCATCACTTTAGATGAAATGGGTTCTGGGGAATTAGTCTTAATTTTTGTAGGTGTTTTTGCTTCTCTGTGTAGTGTACTTGATACACAGTTTTGCCTGCACAAGGATTTTTCTGTCTTCTCATAAGATGCAAAACTTCTTAAAAATAATGAAATCCTGAAACTTCTCAGAAGTAATTAACAACCTGAGTGCCAAGCCATGTTCAAGCCCATTGGACAAGATTGAATACAATTACTCAGTGGTTTAGAATAGTTGATGTATTTTATATAAAAAGGTGTTTGTTTGTATTTTCATTTTGTGTAACAGTTGTGTGCTAAAATGCAGTGCTGTGCTACAAACACTGAATGCAAATAGAGTTTTCCAGAGAAGGTGATCTTGATTTTATTTGTCTTTTCTGTGTTGCTCCTGCAGGATCACCAAGGCTGCTACTGAATTCTGATCTAGCTGACAGTAGAACTGTGTTTAAAGTATAAGAAATGGTAGTAATTGAATGATTATCACTAATGAATTAATGACTTTGGGTATTTGTTTTCTATTGGCTTTCTATTTCTTGAGATGATGAAGTCATGCTGAATTTGGAGTTCTCAGTGCTTTAGTGTCTACTTGCAGTTCAGCCTTCCTGCTGAAGGACCTTTGTTCTTACCTGCACAGTAACTAAACTTGCAAAGCAGCGTTTAGCTAAACTGAGTCTTAAAAAGTAAATCTGGCTTGCTGGGAAGATCAATGTGTTTTTTTCAATTTTCTGAGTGTGGGCTTCCAGGTAACCTTGAGCTGCTCCTTCCTTGTTGCAGGTTGGAGCAATGGTTGAAACCAAAATGCCTGATGGATCTTTTCAGGAAGCAGTTATCAGCAAGCTGACAGATGCCAGTTGGTACACTGTAGGTGAGTGGCCATGTTTCATTTATGGGCTGTAATCTTTGAACAATATATTTCCAATGATAGGTCACAATGTCAGTAATTACATCTTGTGTTGCATGATCTGAGATAGTTTTCGGAGGAGACTTCTTTTTAAAGGCATCCACATCTTGATTCCTTTTCCATTTCAAGTGGGATAATAATTAATTGATGTTCAGGGAGGCTTTTGCACGGGTAATTGCAGGGCTGAATAATCAAGTTTTATTTGACATAAAGTACCTGTAATGATAGCGGTTGCACTCACTGAAATTCAGAATAATTTTTGCAGGTTTTAAGACATAAACCTTGTAAAATCATTCTTGCAGCTGAAAACCCAAGGCATGAAATGAATGACTGAAATATATGAACTTCCTTGCACTCTATGCAAGCTTGTACACAAGGAAAACATGGATAGTATAACAGAAAACAGAATTTGTTTCTTTTTAAGAAAAGAATCAACATACCACACAGTAAAAAGAAAAGAGGAGACATTAATTTAAAATGTGCATAGCTCTTTCCTTTAATAAAATTTTCAAATAGTGATCTGAAGTGAAATAGAAAACTATTTTTCTTCTCATGTTGGAGGCTCATGTGGTGTTCAGTTATTGAAATAGAAAGTTCAGAATGCAGGGTCAGCGAAATGTCAGTGTTAACAAGAATTTATTGTAAGACAAATTTCCTTATTTTCAATAATTCTGATCTCCATGTTTTTCTGAAACAGCTTTAAGAGCAGAATGACAAAACTCAGCAACATTGAAGTAATTGTAGCAAAGCAAATACAAAAGGACAGTATTTGAATCAGAGAGCTTTGCAAGCACCCATCCTTTTTTTGCACAACTTTCTTCTAGCAGTGGAGCCTTTTATTGCCTAGAAGGAACATGCTCCTGTTAATTGTTCCTGTACATGCTACTCTTGGGCATTGCTTTGGAGATTAGTACTTGTAAATTTAACCTCTGTGTTTCTCATTAGCTGCCTTGGGTACCAAATGTATTCAGCTTTATTTCATATTCTTCCATCCTCTGTTGAGTAGTCCTCTGTCCCATGAACTCTTTAATTATTTTGGCTCATTAACCCCTTTTTAAGATTTCAATAAGCTATTTTCAGTAATTCAGCATTTCCTTTGCAGTAGGTGAGGTTATGTTGTCTTTGGTGGGATCAGGATAAAGCTCTGCAGATAATTTGGAAGGATTTGTCGCTTTATGATTATTATTGTTAGTGAGTGCTTTAACTCTAAGCTGGTTGGCAAAGCTCACTCTTCTTTGCCTTTTTCTTCAGGATTATAACATTGCTGTAAAATTGTGGTGGATGTCAGGTCAGGGAGGAGAGGCAGGATTATTTTGAAGTGCAGAAGATTGAAAATCTACTTAATTTAGTACTGTGATGTGACATAGTCGAGGTAGAACACTGGACCTTTAACTTCTCTTTATAGATTTTCAGAGGTTCACCATTCTGTTACAGAAGTGATAAGAAACACAGTCTTGCACTTCATGGTTTATGAGTTAGCATTTTAATTGTAGAACTCTTAACTTATTTCAGTTTTCAAGTAGCACTTTCAGATAATTTTGATTGAATTTGGGGCAGAAGACATTTATTTTCTTACATTTGATGTGTGAACTTTAAATCCCTTGTTCAGGGGATGAGTTTTGTCTGTGTTTTCTTTTTTTTTTTTCTTTCTGTCTTTATTTTCTTTTCCTCTTTTTGGGCAGTGCATTTCTGCCAAAAATCTTTACTTGATGAGCAGGAAATTTGAACAGTGAATAAATGCTCTGCTCTGTATTAATGGATTGTTGTTTATATTTAACAACTTGTTGAACTCCCCCCAATTATGTAAGAGAGAAATCATGCATGCCATGATTTTTACTTCATACATTTATTAAAGTTCAGTTCCTCAGAAACTTGAACC
Organism: Phylloscopus trochilus trochilus; assembly: GCA_016584745.2. NCBI lineage: Eukaryota > Metazoa > Chordata > Aves > Passeriformes > Phylloscopidae > Phylloscopus > Phylloscopus trochilus. Next base: position 62,050,737 of record WQNJ02000001.1, on the reverse strand, counting down.
AATGGATTAATTAACTACTGTAATTTTCTTTCCCCGAACCAGATAATATTTTTTGACAGGCAGAATGGAGAAAATAAAACATTTTCCATATGCAAATGTATTAAGACTGCTAGGATTTTGTAAACTTTGGAGCTCAGGGGAGATTTAAGTAATCATAAGGTACGTGAACATGCAGAACTGTTACATGGCACTTTAACTATGAAAATACAAATGTAATGGTTGGATTTAGATCTTAGGAAGGTTTTTGTTACTTCTGTGTAGTGGGTTGCTTGTTGGAGTTGAAAGTGCAGGTAGCACTGACCAGAGTAAGCAGATCATCAAGTTTTCATCGTGGTTCTTCTGCAGTTTAAGTTGAGAAAGTGTTCTAGGAATATTTGCCTGTGAAAAATAAGGCTTATCTTTTGCCTGCTGCTTCCATTGTGTCTTTGCAGAAAGTTTTGAATTGATATGAGGTGTATTTTTATGTTGCTGGTAAAGCAAAGAGCTGAATTGGTTGCTTTTTAATAGCTCCACAGCCTTCCTGACTGGTGCAGTCACAGCTAAAGAGCTGAGAGGGAAGTGGATTAACAAGACTCCAGGTTTACAGGGTGCCTTCCTGAACATTTTGAGATGGAAAGCACAAAGGAAAGCTTGTATTTCAGTAGTTTGTGCATTTCCCTTACTATTTATTCTCTATGCTATCTAACATCTCTTTCCCAGTGATCTAAAAGCAAACTGATTTCTGGCTGGTGAAACCAGTAATATATACAGGCAAACATTTTCAGAGGATTAAGTACAGATGTGTAAAAAATGCACCAGAACAAACTGCCTGCATGTCTAGTGAGAAGTGAGGATGTTCACTGCTGCATATCAGGTTCTCTGTTTCATGTAGGGATGTGAAAGAGAAAAGTCACCTGAAACAACTTTGCTTTGATCAATAAATTGAACCAGTGGAAGTGCTGAGTTTGCTATAATAGGCTGCTTTGCCACCACTTTAATGCAGGAGTCACAGTGATGATCAGTTTGTGTACTTGAACACTGTCTCCTGTCTATTAATGGTGTTCACGTACCCAGAATAAACAAGGCTTTATTTTTATTGTAGCTTGAACAGAATCACTTTTTGACCTCTTTTTATATGATAATGATGTTAATCTAGCCATGTAGTCCTATTGAACTTTTCAGCTGTGATTTGGAAGTACTTCTGAAACCACCTTTGAAATTCAGCTTTTCAGTATAAGCAGGTGAAGAAGCAAAAGCTGTTTGGAGTAGAAGTTTAAAAGTGTCTGGGAAATGTCACTGCACAAGGCACTCCTCAAATCCAAAGTGATGTGACACTAATAGGGGTTTAAGTTCTTTGGTTAACAAATAACAAAAAGCTCAGTTGGACCTGATAATTTTACTAAGTGATTCGGTGATGTTTGTCTTTAGAATGCAGTTATCCAAACTGCACTTCTTTAACTTACAAATTACAAAGTGCTGCATTGATGCTTTTGAAGTGCTGAAGATATTGTTAGGTGATAATTGCATAGAATTAAAATGGTCTGTCAGATCTGCTTTAGCTGAACAGGGTTTGAATTACAGTTTACTGAGTGTACCATCCACCTGATTCTCTGTTAACTTGTAAAATGCTTCAGGTAAATACTGAAATAATGTCTGAAATGACTGACGAAGAAACCACAACCCAGACCACACCTTACAAAGTGCATAGTTTTATTTTCCTTCTCTCACGCTCTGCCTGGAGTTTTAGAAGCATTACCAGAATTTCAGAAGACAGAAATCCTTATGTAAATGTGCTTTGAAGATAAAATTTTGTATTACTTCTGGATAGAATTAGAAGTGATGTAATACATACATAGAAGTGAGAAACAGGATTTCTTTTGAGCAAGCATCAAGGAGTTGCTGTTAGAATGGCCTGGTTTGTATTGCCCCATGTTATCTCACCTTTGACAAAACTCAGGTCAGTAATGTGTGTGTGCTCGTGTCTCTTTTTATTACGTAGTGTAATAATTTCTACAACTTCAAATGAGATTAAACAAGAACAGATCAAATACATTGAGCCTTGTCTTTTGCTAGGTAGAATAATGGAAAAGTGTTTCTAGAGAAAGAAATAGAAAACATGTATTAACTTCCAGTAATGTTTCCTCTGAAATGAGTAGGAAAAAGGAGAGGTAAACAGTGAGAGGTCTTTGCAGTTTCTAGCAGACCTTGCTGTCAGTTATTAGGATTTTATGTACTGTTTAGAGTGAAAGGGAATGTGATTCTTTACCTTTTGAGAGTTAAGTCTTTCAGACACTTCTGAGAGACCTCAGTGAGCCCCACAGCTCTGCTGGTGGCTTCTTCCTCTCATGTAATCATGGTGGCAGTTTCCAGGAAATGCTGAGTTGAGTGTGTGCTGAGAGGAGTCAGAGACCTGGCTGCTTGTTCTGGGAATGAAGTGAGTGTAGTTTCAGTCACCAACATCACTTCAAGTTACTGTCGTGATGTCACGGAAATTAAAGATACCGAGGATTTGGTTTTAGTCATCTTGCATGTTCCATGGATTTTGAAAATTCCAGTTCATAATGTTGAGGATATTTATCAGCAAATGAACCAACATTGATGTCCTGGGACTTCAGGACCAGGGTTGCTAACAGGAGCTATTTATAGTCACATTTTCCTATTTTTAAAAGACGTTTTCTTCTGATGCTTTGTGGAGATAGTTGTGCTAAGAGGAAAAAATAGGCTTGGCTCTGAATCCACTACAGCTGTAAGCTCTTATTCCAAGGGTGATGGGAGCTCTCAGTGCCCCCACAGGCAGCTGAGTCCATCCATGGACATCCATGGAGCTGTTGGTTTGTCCTTCCAAAGCTTGACCAGCACCTGTCCTGTGCTGTGTGCCAGGCATGGTCATGTCTGCAGGGCTGGTCTGACCAGTTCCCAGCATCCTGTTGAGTTGCATGTGGCAGAAGCATCATCTCTGGGCTGGGCATGTGTCATCCAGGAATCCAAAACCACTGGTGTTTGCCTTCACTAGGCTGGTGATCTCTACCACCATGAGCCACCATAACTTTGTTCTTTTTCTCTTTAAAATTCACTTGTGTGGATTTTGAGGAAACTCTGTATTTGTCTAGAGCCCTTGCATGGGATGTGTTGTTTAAGTGTACCTGTGGCACATAAAAATGGTGCAGTAGCTCTGTTGGTTACTCTCTGGAGAATCTAGAATAAAAATAACATCACTATGTGTTGTGTTTACACGTGTTTAGGTAACAAGTGTGTAGAGGAGCAAGATTTTGTAGTGAAAAATAGTATTTTACCAGTAGAACCTTGCTACAAATCAACTGGATTGAACTCCTGCTTATAAACCCACCTTTGTTACTATGTGAACTGAGTGTTAAAAGTATTTTAAAATTGTGTACAAACAATACTCTAGGGAAAGCAAGGAGGTAGATTTTTTTTCTTCTAATTTCTTTATATGTAACAATAATAAGATGAACGTTTCAGAAAAAGCAGTTTCGGGCAGCAGGCTTTTGTCTGTGAGGTGATAGATTTCTCTGAGTAGACTCAAAGGCCACTCAAACTTCTGTGCTTTCTGGGATATTTCAAATATATTTTTGTAAGAGGAGCTTGGTTTCACTTAAAATCATTTAAAAAATAGTAAATTGGAGTTGTGTGGTCTCTCAGTAGCACCGTACAGCGCAGTACTTGCTCTGAAGTCCTTTCACAGTGATGAATCAGTAGTACAGCCCTTATCTACAAGGCCATTCAACAAGCACTGCACAGCTCTTGGTCCTTTCTGTATTGTTTCCATAGCTGAACCCCAAATATCTGCAAAATCTGCACACATTAATCAAGATACTCATAGACAGCACTCTTGTAGCTCATAAACTACTGCTTTGCCAGGCAGCCAGTGAGAATAATTCAGTGTGCACAGTGAGACTGGAACAGCTTTAATTTGTGGTATGTACTTTCATTTCATTGTCTTGGTGACTTACAAGTTTCTCAATGGGTTGAGAAACGAGACAAAATTGTATCCTTGCAGTGCAGTGTAGAATCTAGTCTCTCCTGGTTTGGGCAGCAGCAGTAACACAACCTGTTGAATTTGAAGTTTGCAAGATGAAGCCTTGAGGGTTGTTTTCCCCATGCACTTGTGTGTCACAGAGCTGCCTTGTCCTGGTCACACTGGGAGCTCTGGGGAACTCATCTCGTAACTGCTATGAGGAGGATGTTCTCTCTAGAGTTCTGCTCTCTTCTCCTTTTTCTTTTTTTTTTTTTTCCTTAAATCTATTTTTAACATAGCTATATGTATATATTTCTAAACAAGATGTAGCCAAACTGATCAGTAGTATTTTGTGACAAGTTTCTTCACAGTTCCTAAAAATGATTTTGATTAGTTGTCTTGTTAAAATCATATATTTTAATACATGAGAACCAAACTTGAGACAGCCTTATTGTAAAGGCAAACTTGAAAGCCTTATTGTAAATTCCTGCTGCAGACAGGAAATGAAAGATACCAGCTCATCAATAGTGAGTTTAAAGTTGCACTTTTTAGTGCCTTTTTGAGGTACTGAACTTTCAATCAATTTTTTTGTTGTTTTGTGAAATGTTGTATTGATCACTGCTGGGAAGTTTATTTTTCTGTCACAGATTAGGGTTGTGTAGATTTTCACAAACAGAAAAAACCCAATTCTGTTTCTTTCCTATTCTCATAGACGAGATCGAGATGCAGCAAAAATTCTGAAAACTTTCATTTTATTATCACTGTTTCAATATGCTCTGTACAGAGCATATTGAACTCAGTTCTTGGGACTAGACCAAGCATTATGGCAGAGACTGTTCCTCCAGGTTGTGCTGCTTACTCATCTCTTTTCCCCTTCTGTCAGTGTTCCTCATTAAGGAACACGTTTGGAAGAAAGGGCTCTGCCCGGCAGAAATGTCGCCTTGCTTCCCTTCCTTCCCCTGATGTTCTGTTGACTGTTCAGCAGCCCTGAGCAGTGCCCTGGCTAGTTTGTATCCTTCCTTTCCCAGGAATCAGCTGCTGCACCCTGTTGCCTCAGCAAGCCCCTGCCTACTGTAAGATGAGGCAATGGGAGGACGTGAAGGGTTTCTGCTTTTTCACCCTTGTTTCTTTGTAAAGGCAGGAGTGTAATTTCCTCTTTAGAGATGAGAACTGTGACACTGTAAACACATCCTTTGATGACTTCACTCTGTGTGTGTATGTGTGTGTATGGGGAGATGTCTCCTTGTCTTCTGTTCCTGTTTCCTGCCCTCTCCCTGCCCAGTGAATTCTTCCTTATAAAACACAACCTTCAGGATCTTTGCTTTTGAAGGATTTGGAGTTGTAGCAATAACCTGTTGAAGGAATGAAGTAATTGATACAAGTTCTTCAACATTAATCTGAAAGTTTTTAGTTTGATTGTTAGTTCTAGGCATTTTAGCTAAAGTTAAACAGCCTAGCTTCTGGATGAGATTAAAAAGAGGAATGAATTTGCAGCTTAAAGTGTATTAAGTTCTTCTGACACCACTGTTATCACAGCTTCAAAATATCTCATAGCCAAAAACTGTGCCATCTGCCTCACTGCTTATATTTACAGAATCCTCAATATTTGATACTGTGCCTTGGAAAGACATTCCCTTAAATCCTCTAGGGCTAGAATTAAGGAATCACGCACAGGGCGACACGAATATGAACAGTACTTTGGCACAGCAGATTTTTCTTAAGAGTGAAATGGAAACCACAAGGCCTATTTAGTTTAAGAAAGGTTTATATTTTTAAAGGTGCTGAGTTTATCAGTGTGAGTTTCTGATTGCCCTTTCAGTAAGGCACAGTCAAGTGTTTTCCCTAGAGGAGAAGCAAGCTTGGAGTAGCTGCAATTACGAAATACTTCAAGCATCATGATTAATTGGAGAGACTCCTTACTTGGCTCCACCTTAGTAACTCAAATAATTGATATTTTTGTATGACAAATGGTGCTATCCTTTCTCCATTGAAACTTATTAGAGTGATCACTTATGTAGGCAAGGAGATCTTTCTGGTTATGCTGTTGTTTTCCACTTTGCTGTTCTGTTTTGCTCCAAGTTTGCAGCCATGCTGGCAGTTGCAGGTGCTTTGTACATGTCCACAATATAAATTGTTACCCCTGATTGTCATAATTTCCTTATGTGTCTTAATTGGAGTTTAGTGTATTGTACTGAGGGTATTCTACTTAACCTTCAGTATTCATAACATTTTATCTTTTAAGGATGAAAAACTGGTATATGTCATCTGGTAGTTTACTTGATTTATCCCTCTACTGGACTAGCTTTAAATAAATGGGTGGAGCTTCCAATTTTGGAGATAATAAATAAAAAGAAGCAGTTTAGTTCCATTGTCAAGTATTAAGTTGTGTTTGCTTTTTTTCAATCAAGTTACCTGTTGCCAATCACCAACCTTTTGTCCCTTAAAATGATTATTCCTGAAAATGTAGTAGTTTGAGATTTTTGGAGTGGGGAAAGTTAATTGTTTTGTGTGTACAAGTGTTCTAAGCCATTAAGATAATTTGGTTGTGGAGCATATGGAGCATACCACAGCAGTATTTACTCTGAAGATGGAGGAACCTTAAAGTTTATCTTATCCATCTTAATTAATTTTATAAGTATGCCAAAATTACCATACTGCTATGCACAACACTTGAAACTTTCTTTCACTTAGTGCACAAAGCCTGTTTCAAGTAGTTTAAATATAGAGAAGTGTTCTGTTCTTCACTTTGACCCCATACAAATAAACTTGTACCTTGCTGGGATTCCAGCCTGCAGCCACCTGGGCTCTGCTCTTTGAAGTCAAGGAATTGGTAACTTTGGTTTCTTTCTCTTCAAGGAAATTTTCATGAAGAGGTTTTATCTAAACTGAAGAGTAGATCTTTCTCAGGCAAAGCCTGCAGTAGCCTCATAGCAATCCAGCCCTTTTCTGTTGTGTATTGATGGAAATTGATGGAGTTTCCTATTCATGAGATATAACACAACAGGATGTGTACTAAATATTCCTTATGAAGTGGTCAGACTTGGAATTGCAGGTTTCCAGTATCTTGTAAGATGGCATTGATAGTCTAGCAAAAACTTACCAGAAACTTGTTTGTTTTTTTTTTTCACTGATCTTTTTGTGGGATTGCTCATAGCAGGAGGAGAAGTAAAAGGTACCCTATTTGTTAAATGATGATAAGTAAGGAGTAAATGTATGGGGTGGGAAAAAAAACCCCACAAAACCAAACAAACCCCAGAGATTGCTAGATAACAGTAACTGGTGTGCAGCTGGGGCTGTGGTTTGAAATGTGCAGTTGTATTGATAAGAAGGTGTCTAAATTACACTGAGACTTTTGCCTTACTTTGTACTGGCTTGAATCTGTGTGAAAATGTATTCCAAGCCTGAATCCTGAATGCTGACTTTCCTTTTGCTTGTGAACTAAAGAGTGAGTAAATTAGGCTTGAAAGTGATGTTTTAGAGACTGCTTCTGATTGTGAGATAAACAGTAGAATTGGGATTGAGGTCTGATCAGCTTGTGCTGATGTGTTTTCTTGGCTTCACCCTAGTTTTTGATGACGGTGATGAAAGGACCTTGAGACGAACTTCATTATGCTTGAAGGGAGAAAGGCACTTTGCAGAAAGTGAGGTAAGACAATGGTGGGCATGGAATAAAAAATAAATAGTTAATTCATATTGTTTTTATTACAAGATATTGCAAACCATTGTTGTGTCCCCCTTTTCCATGTAGACACTTGATCAACTGCCACTAACCAATCCAGAGCACTTTGGAACTCCAGTTATTGGGAAGAAATCTAATAGAGGGAGAAGATCTTCTCTTCCTGTGTGAGTTTTGAGAGTGTTCTGCTTTTCCTGTAGTGTCCTTTGCTGAAACTGAAGCAGTCCCATTGAAGCTGCAATGGTCTGAATGCTCTGTCACCTGAATTTTGTGCACAGCTGATAGACATGGTCATATGTTGGCAATATTATAAAACTAAAGGGTTTTTTTCCTGTAGTACCCTTAAGAACATTTATGTTTCTTTCATCTAATAAGAAACGCAGGGTTTTTAACCTTCTTTATACTGAACACAGTAAAAAAAAAAAGGTGCTTTTTAATTTTTGGGGTAGAGAGCATTTTTCTTTGTTTCATATCTGTGCACAATCAAAACCTGAGTCATGTCTCCAATTCTAACATGATGCTGTTTTAAAATACTGCTGGTTGCAAAGAATTCCTACAAAATTCCTCTTGCTGAGTAAGTGCACTTAACATTTAAGTGTATTTCAAGCAATTTCAGCTGTTTTTAAAGCTTTGCAAAATAGGGAGAAAAATCTTGTAAGCTCTTTTTGGTTTTCAAGTAGTAACTTCAGACAAACTTTCAAATATTATACATTTTGATAATTCAGTACTGAAGATGAAAAGGAAGAAGAAAGCAGTGAAGAAGAGGATGAAGATAAGAGGCGCCTCAACGATGAATTGCTTGGCAAGGTTGTGAGTGTGACTTGTAATTCAGAGAAGGCAGACTGGTACCCAGCTTTGGTGAGTTCCTTTTGCAGCAAAGCTGTGAATGTAGTCAGGCTAAGCTCTACTCCCGTGTTTGCTAAAAATACAAGTGTTTCTCAGTATCTGTGAAGAGTAGGAAAGCAGAGATTAACATTTATGTGTAAGTTACAGTTGCATGACGTTTGAGTGTTTTAGAACTGCATACAGAATGATCAGTGTGTAATGATACTTTTCTTCTAAAAATAAAATATGTTAGGACTTGCACTCCCAGGCAATTTAAGAGGATCTAGATTTATGGATTTTAATTGCTGTGGGATTTTTAATTTTTTTTTTTATGTAAATTTTTAATTTTTCCCTAGGCTTTCAGTTTTATGAAACAGTAATTTCTTTGATGCTTGCATTTGTATCAGTGGTCAGTTACTCCAGAGCAGATGTTGGTGCTTATTTTTATTTGACTGTCAATAAGTGATACAGCTGTTCATTGCCACTGCTGATCATAAATGTACATTAAATAAACCCAAGTTTAAGTAGACTTGTAGTGTAAAGGCAGACACTTTGTATCTTGTTGATACACACAGAAAAATTTATATGTGCATATTAAAAGTTGTTTTCTGTACAAAACTTTCTGGTATTTTCAGACATGTAGGGTGAACAGCTGACAGCACCTTATCCACCTGTGTATGTACCTCAATTTAAAATGTGATATTGTACATGCTCTGGTTGCAGCTTCCTTTATTGATGACTTTTCTTGGCTTTATTTAACATGGTTCTTAGTTGGTGGATTAAGTTCTTAGAGGTCGTATGTTTGCACTTAATATTTTCTGCTTGTATATGATCTAGAGCAAAACAAACTTCTGTTTGTGGTAATACAAATGCATTTTTATTAAATACTGCAAATGCATTTTTATCACTTTCTTTAGACCTAGAGATGATACTACTGTTGAGGGATGTGCTGGATTTCAGTGGTTTATATTATCCTCACCTCAATAAACAAAACAAACCGAAAAACCAACTTAAGTCTCAGTTTAAATGCCAAAAATCAGAAGCTGGTGTAAAATAAGTGGGTTTGCGACTTGTTAAATAGATGCTTTTAAAAAAATTTGTGTGAACAAGTGACCTCAGTAGATTAGTGTTCAAAATGAAATTTTAGTCTTTCTTTGCTTGTACATACCAAGTCAATAGTTTGGGGCAAATTGCTTCTCAAAATTTGTTGTTGTTGGCCTTAGTACTATAAATCGAAGTAAGTTTGTTTACCCAATACTGAAAATACAATAGAAGAAACAGAAAACGGCAGTTTTCCTGCAGTCTATCTTTCTTTCTTTTCAAGATCAGCTTTTTCTTTTTTCTTTTTCTTTTTTCTTTTTTTTTTTTTTTTTTTTTTTGGTAAAGGAATGTTTTATTTGAATCTTCAGGTTGTGTCACCGAGCTGCAATGACGACGTCACCGTGAAAAAGGACCAGTGTTTAGTTCGATCCTTTGCAGATTCCAAATTGTAAGTGATACCTAATCAAAGTGAGCTATCTCTGGGAAGAAATTAATCACATATTGCTCCTGAAGATGTTATTTCTTCCAAAAGGAGAGGGTACAGTTTTTGTGATGCTGGATGGACACATTTGGCATGCACAATCTATTTCCAGCTGATTCCTTCTGTGCTTCCTCACCCTTCGTTCCATTGTGTGTAACAATAAGAATTCATTGAGTCAAATGTCTGGTGCTTCTTCATTTAAAAATATCAACAACTTAAAGTGTAAACACCTGGATGTTTTTCCTTTTATTTTTACTTAATTTCTATCCTTTAAAGTGAGATTTGGTCTTAATTATTTCCCTCATTAATTCCGTTCTTTAGGCTTTAGGGGTGTCAGTTGTAGTAGTTTGGGTATCTGCCTCATAGCCTCCACTGCTCCAGTGTCCATATCTGGTTAGATCGTTTATAAGGGTTTAATCTACTTTTTTTTTTTTAATAGCAAAGAGAATTTAAATAGAATTGCTAATTAAAATCTTTACAGAATCTGAATCATATTCCTTCAAAAAGAAAGAAAAGTCCTGTTAGTCCATCCTCCGCTCCAAAAGGGAAAAGGAGGAGAAAGAGAGAGACAGAGATGTGTGTCTTACATAATGAATGATGAATTCATAAGAGCATGAAGACTGTTTTGGGGGTTTTTAAAGGCTGCTTCCCTTTATTTCTCTTCATTGTTATTGCACTGCATCTGTGTTAACACATTGTAACTAAAAACTTCCTCACCAAAGGCCACCTGTCACCTTCTTTCTTTCAAAGTGAGCAGTTTTTGATTTTTGCTAGCCATGATTTTGAGTAGGTGACAAGTACTTGATTACTGAAATGTATTTCAAGTACCTGAAGACTTGGTTCATTTTGGCCTCTTAATGTAGATATATGTCATCAGCCTACTGGATGAGCCTGGCTCCTTCTGTACTGAAAACTGAATGTTACTGGTAAAATCTAGATTTTTTTCTGTTTGGCCAGAGCATTATGGCTTTAACTTCAGAAAATGGCAGCCTTGAGTTCCTGAGGTTTTACCAGATTTTCTGAAATAATGAAAGAAGGAAAAAAATAAGTGTTAGACTAACTCACTTTTTTAAGGCTTTCCCTGCAATTTGGTTAGGATTTTTCTTGTGACTGGATATCCAGTATGACTTTGGAACAGAGCAACCTCCATATGTTTTGCTGTGAGAGCCCTTTTGTAATTTAAAAATTAAAATCAGTTGTCTATCAATGCAAATCTGTGAATTGGCTTCACTGTGGTTCTGTGCAAGTAAAAAGACATTTTGAAAATAGAGGACTTGCTTCTGTCCTCTTAGCTAGATCCTTGTTTTGGAGAGCAGCTGTTGATTCTTGTGAATATTTTCAGTTCAGAAAATTGGTTTTGCCTGCATGTTTAACCTTTGAAAATTTGTGCAGATTAAGCAATTAAAATAAAGGACATTTGCAAAGCTTTCTTAATTACTTAAGGGTACTTTAATGCCTGGATTAAAGATAGGAAACTTACCCTGGGTAACTTACTCTTGTATTTCGACCTTACAATAACAAGTGCCTTAGGCAATTAGTTCTTAGCAAGGACCTTGCAAGTGAATGATAACTCTTGAAAATTTTAGAAGTTGCTGTTTTTCTAAGTCAAATGCTTGCTTTTCTGTGATGTAATCAAAAACCTTGTTCTTTTACAGTTACTCAATAGCAAGAAAAGACATTAAGGAACTAGATCTTCAAAACTTACCAAAATCAGAGTCCTCTCCAAAAAAAGGTAATTTGGAATGAATTCTAGGTGTTTAAAAGAAGTAATTTCATACAAAGGTTCTTTTAACATTTGCTAATAAGTGATGACCTGTTGATTTCTGATAATTGCTCTTGAACATTTTGTAAACAATTTTAAATGGGAGAAATTAGAGAAACTCTGGATATAGCTATGTCTAGTAGAAACCTTCTTTATTTGACTTTTATTTCATTATTTTGATCCAGTCCAAATTTGTGGAAAACGAACAGAATATTTTCAAGGGAGTCTATTTGAAGTGTCAGTGAGCAATAGAATATATTACCTTTCCTAATGCTAAAATGTTGTGCTATTGCTCAAAACACTCTGTTTACATGAAAGATACCCAGACAGCAAGGTGTAAACTTCATAACAACAATAGACTGTGATTAATATTTAATTAAAAATATAATTAGAGAATTGGATGGATGGATGGTTGGATGGATGACATGGATACCACAATCCATCAGAACATGAGATGTGTTAAGGAGAAATGTTTAGATTGTATTTATTAAAAATTACGATAAAAAGTTCCCACTCAACAACAACAGGATCTGGTTTGAGTAAAGGTGTGGAGCAGCTCCTTACAAGTCAAGATTTAAAATGCTTCAAATGAAAGCTTGAGGTGGTTTTGATTGATTTGTCTAATATTACATGATTTCTCTTCTACTTTGTTCTTAATAGCTGTTTCACAGTACAAGAACTTTCCAACTGCCAAAAATAAATAGCAGATGCCAGGTTTGAGATAAAGTGAAGAAAGGGACTTTTTTTCCTGTGCAGAACATAATTGGGTTGTGACTTTCCTTGCTACAAGGGAATATTTTAGAACCAAAGGTACTAATGGTTAAAAAAAAAAAAAAAGAGAGTTGAAACCAATGTCTGGAGGTTTTTCTGTCAGCAGTGTTATAAACTGGTGCCTTTTCTTCTCCAGTAACACTGAACAGCTCATTGCAGTGTGTTCTTCTTTTGGGTGTTTTCCTGGCTCCTTTATTAAAGTCTTTTATTGTGACTGAGGGGCAGATTTTGGGGTTATCTAGGTTTGTTTTGCTTTGTTGTTTTTCACCCTTGGAGCACCTCTTCAAGGAAAAGAATTTGAGGTATTTCCATTGTACAAGTGTAACCTGTGCCTGTCCCATCACTCCTTTTACTCACTAACATGTTTTCCCTCTGTTCCAAACATTAATGTCACATCTCTTTGGGCAGTGCTCTTTTTTCTTTTATTTTTCTTCCTTGTTTGTTTTGGATTTTTTTGTTTGTTTTTTTTTTCAATCTAAAACATGATATTTTGGCAAGAGCCAAGTAAGCCATGGTGCTTGATCTGTGATGGATTCATTGCATTTAAGTTGGTGTTGTGATTTACAAGAAGGTGAAAAGGAAATAAAAAAATGCTTTGTGACTGTGAATGCTGCAGATGAGGTAAAGCCAGGGCCCTTTCCTTTGTAGGGCTGCAGGAGGCAACCACGTTTCTCAGCACCAAGGGTGTTCCTCGGAACTGGAAAATGGACATCAGTGAAATTCTGGAGTCCTCCAGCAGTGATGAGGAGGATGGAGCTGCTGCAGAAACTGATGAAGAGGAACAAAAAAGAGAAGAGAAAACAGAAGAAGTAGCGGTGAGTCTGGACAATTTCAGTCATTTTTCAGGGATAATTTAATAACTTGCTTGCTTGAAAATCCTGTACTTTCCAATATATTATTCTCAGACTTAGCTCACTTCAGTGTCTTTTCAGTCCTGTTCCTCTTCTCTCTGCTACAGTTGTCTTTATTGGGATTTGTGGGCAGTGGCAAGTTGTCTCCTGTTACCCAGTGAAGAAACTGGAGACAAATCTCAGAAACTTAGGAATTCATGGCAGAGAAGAGTGAAAGGTTCTGTGTCGAAAGAAAAGGCAAAACCAAAAAAACTTATGTTGAGCCTAGTAGCACTAATTCCACCTTATATACAATATTTTTGTGCTTTTCTTTTGTGATTTCCTTTTGTATTTTTCTTCATATGTAGTTTGTATAAAAAATGACTTGTTTCTGAAAACACTAGTGTGATGTAAAAAAAAAAAGACAAAAATTTCCTAGTAAAAGCAGGAGGTTGACTGAAACTATGAGCTAATTCACAGGGCAATAAGTGCTATTTAGAGCAGTACAGGACTGACCTTCGTGCTTGTTAGTTGGGAATCATGGAATGATGTGGTGGATGGACTTTCTGTCTAATGTGTTGTGGCATGAACAGATTGGGAGGGGAATTCATGGAGATCAGCTCTGTGGAGAAGGGCTTGGGGATTCTCATGGATAAAAGGCTGGACATGAGCCAGCAATGGGTGCTTGTGGCTCAGAAACCCAAATGTGTCCTGGGCTGCATGAAAAAGGGGATTCTCCCCTTTACTCTGCTCTCATGAGAGCCCACTGGGGCGTTTTGTCCAGCTCCAGGGTCCTCAGCACGGAGAGACCTGTGGAGGTGGCTCAAGAGGAGGCCGTGAAGTTGCTCCAAGGGCTGGAGCCAGGCTGGGAGAGCTGGGAGTGTTCACCTGGGGGAGACTCTGGGAGAGATCTGAGAGCTCCTTCCAGGGCATGAAGGGGCTCCAGGAGAGCTGGAGAGAGACTTTGGTCCAAGGGCATGGAGTGATAGGACCAGGGACAATGGCTTTAAACTGAACAAGAGATTTAGTTTAGACATCAGGAGGAAATTCTTGGTTGTGAGGGTGGTGAGGCCCTGGCACAGGTTGCCCACAGAACCTTTGGCTGCCTCATCCCTGAATTGTCCCAGGCCAGGTTGGACAGGGCTTGGAGGAACCTGACCTGGTGGAAGGTGTCCCCATGCAAGGAATTAGAACTGGATGATCTTTAAGGTCCCTTCCAACCCAGATCATGGAATGTGATTCCATGTTTCTCATATTAAGAGTTTTTTTCTGCATTCGAATATTTTAAGTGGCTCCTTTTCCATTAAGTTAGCCAGTTTCTTCATGATATCAAAACTGTCCTTACAGAATTCCCTTCCATTTGCTTGTAACCTGGATGTTGGATTTAGAAGCATGGGCGGAGGGTGGGGGGCGGGGAGGGCGCAGGCACTGCGGGATTTATTTGTTTCCCCACCGCGCCATTCTCACAAATACACCCCGAAAACATGAAACCCGTAAACCCTCAGCGCGGCCTGTGTGTCGGGAGGAAGGTCAAACGCCGCTTCCCCTTCCCCTCGCCTTCCTTCCCTTCCCTTCCCTCACGGAATGGCCGATGGCGCTTGGCGGCGGCCTCGCCGTTCCCAGGGCAACCGGGAGCGGGCGCGGCGCAGGCGCGGGGAGCGGCCGCGGGAGCCGGGGCTGGCCGGGGGCTCGGAGATGGGCTGGCCCTTCCCTCTGCCTTTCATCTAATGCCTCGCGTTCTCCTTAGTATCCACTAGTTCGTTTCATTAATTTTTTAATTTTTTTTTTTTTTTTTACCCCCGTGCGGAAGAGAATGTAAGTAATGCCGGTTAACCGCGGCCGCCGCGCGGGGAGAGAGAGCGAGCGAGTATTTGGAAGTCAGGCTGAAAATATGTCCAGGCTGTGGGCAGATTAGATAGAAAGGAAGTAAAACCATTTTGCGTTTGAAAGAATGCAGCTGCTAGGTAAGGATCGTGTGCTTGAATCCGCGATGTGAGCGTGGTGGTTGGGGATGGGGGTTTGACTCGGGTTTCTCATCTGGGAACTGTCTGGTGGAGCTTGCAGCCAGGATCTTTTCAGGTAAAAAAAAAAAAAAAAAAAGAGAGAGACAATAAGAATCTATTTTTAGGTATGAAATTTATGTTCGGATATCAGTGTTTTGGAAAATGGAGTAGATGTCTGTATGAGAATAGTGGTATGATAAGATAAATCTGAGATAAATGTGTGCAGAAATGTAAAATCCTCTAGGTTTTTTCCCCTCTGTTTGCAGTGAAAAAGACTGAATAGGCCACATTTTGCAGGGTGTGAACTGTTGCAGTCTGTATGGCTCTGTCTGTATTAACAGTGGTTAAAATTTCAGAGTATCAGTCACTGAAAATCAAGGATTGCTGTACTAGTTTTCTACTGTCCATTTTTATTATCATTTTTTCATGCCTATTGCATAAAATGCTGTGTGTTTCAAACAAAGAAGGGGGAGGGGGGAGCTTGGTGGTTTAAAAAAAAATTAAAAGGCATTCCTGTAAAAGAAAGAGATTATTTTTAAAGAATTATGTTAATATAAAATACTGAACCAAAGGATTCCAGACAGGTGGATGTGCTGATAGGAGAAGCTGTGGAATCCATTATTTCCAGGTGACAAGTAGGAATGTAAGGTGAGCAGCTTCATGCTGAAGCTGTGTAGCAGAGGGTAGATATGAATCTTTCTAGATAATGTCAAAGCAGAGCTGTCATGATGGCCCATTAAATCAAATTCCTGGTTCAGATGTTAGAATACATATTTTTAATTGTGGGCCATGCTAGATATTGCAACAGACAACGTTTAGGGAATTTAAGGAATTTCTGTTTTCTTTTCCCGTAGAAAGGCAGTAATACTGGCTGCAGAGAGGATCGACAAGTGAATGATGGGGATTTTTTTTGCCTGTTTTTGAATACAGATGTGGAATTGCTGAAATTTTATGTTTTGTAGAGTGCTTCCTTTTATTTATCAAGGTCAAAAATAGCTCCATCTGTCCATCCTCTCCCAGAATATTCTCAGTGGACTTTTTCTTTTAGAACTATAATTGGTTATATTATTACAGATGGGAGTGAGATTATTAAAAATACCTTTTTATTTCCTCCCATTCCCATCTTTTGGTATGCACAGCAGCTTTGCTGTCAGGGCCTGTCCAGCTGCTGCCCAGCCATGATAGGCCATCATTAAATAATCAAATGGACACAGACCTACTTAATATATAATCACAGGATAAAATAAGTCAGAAAAATAATTCTGGAATGGGAAGGATCCTATTTTTCTGTAGTAGGAACTTTTATAATGATAATGGAGCAGAGAGATCTGCTGTAGCTGGTGACATTAGAGCCTGCCATTTTTCCAGTCGTTGGCTTAAAAATCTGCAACTTTGTTTTGACAGAAACTGTCTTTCTAAGTGTGTTGCCTTTTATGAAATCTTTAAGATGTGGTAGAATTGGTACCACCAGGTTTCCAGGCTTTACATGGCTTTTGTAAGCTAAGGAGAGGGAACAAACATGGTGTTGGTTTGATGCTCCTCCTCCTCACCCCTGGTGAGTGACTTGTGTGGTCCAGAGTTGACTGGGAAGAAGGACAATGTGGAAATTGCTTGTCATGGACTCTTAACAAGGATTGCATTGCACAGAGCTCCTCAGCATGTTCAAATTGCTGGAATTTTGGTGATAACGTGGTACAGCTCAGGATTATTTTCCATTACCAATTAAGGTTTTAATAGCACATTTCATAAAAAGTGAAAAACTCCAGAGGTATTATAGAAAAAAATCTTTATTGAATGGAATTTAAAAGAATCATTCAATTATTTTAATCCAGATAAAAATCTGGGTATTGAATTTGCGTTTTACCCAGTTTTCAACGTGTCAGAATAAGATAGTCAACTGTGTTTGGAGGGTACATTTGGCAGTCTATGCACTGCAGCTAAAAGGAAAGAGAAAATCTTGACTCCAGTATCTTCACATAGAAACAAAAGCTTTTGGAACATTAAACATATTACATGATTTTTACTCAAAACAGGTTGCATCTACTGCTGTATTTGCTTGTATTTAAGTTGTTCTGTCAGGGAAGAAGACAGAAGAATCTAATCTAAATGTAAAGTAGTGAAGTGAAGGATTCCAGACAGGTAAATGTGCTGGTAGGGGAAGCTGTGGAATCCAGTATGATCCATTACATTTGTTTCTCAAGCTTAAATATTCCAAGAGGGAATGTGTAAGCAGCATTTGATTTTGACTCTGGCTCCCTGTGAGCCATTCTGATTCTGTTAGACTGAAGATCTTAACATGCAGTTATTTCAAATATCCTTCCAGTACACATTCTTAACAGATACATTCACTTAAGACCAGAGTAAAGGCAAGGAATTTCTTCAGAAAAAAAATCCCAGCTAGCTGGTCTCCATGGCTCATTGAGGGAAGAGTTGTAGCACCTCCAGGTGTGTGCTAAGAGGGATTTTCTTCAAGGCTTTTTTCTGATAGTCACCTGGAGGATGTATGTGTAGCATGTTTAATGGGGTGCATTCATTTAACCTTTTTAAGGTTCTTGCATCACATTGGCATCAAAAAAATCAGGTATAGTTGCTTTACGTTGTTGAAAAGGGAATGCCACAGGCATTTTCCAATGTTCCTCTTCTGCAAATAAGCAAGGATTTTAGTTCTCATGGTAAATGGTTACCATACATCTTCTTAGCATTAAGTCCATAAAGGAAGGATGAAAAATCCATGATGTGTTTTAGGAGGCTTGAAATTCCTACAAATAACCAGTAGTCAACTATTAAAATATTTACATTTTACTTCAAAATCATTCTTGTTCCCTGTGTAGGCTTTGCTCTGAGTAACTGTGGGAGATCACATAAAATCATACCCAAATTGCCATGTCTGTTGCAACCTATTTGTATTCTAAAATAACATTGAAAATAGCTGACTCTGGAAGTTAAATACAGGAAAACAGTAATTTCAAAGTTAATGAAGGGTGATATCCTGAACAGAAGTGGTTTATTAGATACTGAGAAGAAATTCTTCCCTGTGAGGATGGTGAGGCCCTGGCACAGGTTGCCCAGAGAAGCTGTGGCTGCCCCATCCCTGGGACTGTCCAAGGCCAGGTTGGATGAGGTTTGGAGCAACCTGAGGTAGTGAAAGGTGTCCCTGCCCATAGCAGGAGATGAAACAAGATGGTTTTTTAGGTCCCTTCCAATCCAAACCATTGTAAGATTCTGTGATTTATATATATCAACCCTCCCTAAGCAGCTGTGATGTGTAATGCACAGAATAGCCTTTAAAAATAGCTGAGCATTGATTAGCTAATCCTCCTTCTCATGCATGTGTGCGTTTGTAGGAGTTCTGGCTACTGTGAAGCACAGCCTGCATCATGCCATGCACAAATGTTCTTTAAAGACTTTCTTGCTCACAGTTTTATGCAAAGAAGCATTCTCAGAATGTCACTCCAAGGGAAGTTGCAAACTGAGGCACAGCTCCGGAGTGAGTCATTGTTGGTTTGTGGGATTTCTGGTTCTTGTTGGTACAAATTAACATTTTAAGACCATGCTCATCTCCACGTGGTTTAAAGCTGTTAACTTGTTGCAATCAGTTTAATTCTTGTCATTTCCTTAATTAGTTTTCAAGCTTGGCATTAGAAAGCAAATGTGCAAATGATGAAATCTCATTGAAGTACTGTGAAGCAACAAAATTACATTAACTGTAATTCTGGCAGCTTGTCTTCATCATCTCCTCCTCTGAACTCCAAACCCTGTGTGTGCTGCTCTTCTTCTTCACCTGCATTTCTTTCACAGAAGCATTTATGGTCTTGTCAGTCTATTTATAACATAAAAGAAAGATCTGTCCCTGGTAGCTCCACCTCGGATTGCCTGAGTTCAGGGTGGATCTGCTTGTAGGTAGAGATTCATTCTTTCTTTTGTAGAAGAAACTATTTCATCCTTTGTGCTCCCACTCAGCTCTAAGGGTTGGCACCCACAGAAGCTTTAACATCTTTCTGTAGAGTAAATGATGACTCAGGATAACAGAGCCACATCCTTGTTTAAAATCATGCTAAGGATGGAGGCAGAGCTCATGGTGAATTAGGTGGCTCGAAACTAAATGAAGCAAAACCAGTTACCAGTGTTCTACACATTTCTGTGTGCTTCATGTTGCTGCTGGTGCTTACCACAGAGTTTTAGAAAATACATGAATGCTGATAATGTTGTTTGGAAAACCATAAGAAATGGAGTTGGGAAAGGAGCATTATACAAATGTCCATTATAGAAAGTTAAAAAGATAATGTTTGTGATTGATTTTATCGTTTTATTATTTCCAGTGTTCCCTGACAGATGTTGCCTGCTTGTCAAAAAAAGAGGAAAAAAATCTCAAACCCATAAAATTTCAATCTTTTAATCAAAAAAAGGGGCATCTTGGAGATTTTTATTTATTTTCACTTAAATGAAATTCAGCCTCTCATCGTGAAACTTGAAGTTTTTCCTCATTTTGCATTTAGCTGTGGGTATTGGATGAGCACCAGAAAGGTCTCAGTTTTGGACTCCTGCAACTTAAAATTTTCATGTTGTTTTGCCTCTCGCTTGGACTTACCTTTGGCTGCAGAAAAAATGAAATGGAGAGCCAGAACTCTCTTCAGTAACGGGTTTTAAACAATTATCACTGTGAACTTAATTTATGCCCTGTCTAAAATGGGCACAAATGTCTGCATAGTAGCAGGGACTTTTGGAGAGTAGCACTGTCATCCTGGTTCCTGCTGGAAATCAATGCTGGGAATTTCTGCTCTCCATTTGCTCCCTGATGATGATCACAGGTTGTGACATCAACATTTCTCAGGTGTTTCCTTGATTTGGGTGCAGATTTACAGCAGCTTAGATGAACCCCATGGCAGGGGGGTTGGGACTAAATGGTCTTTGAAGTCCATTCTACCTCAACCAATTCCATGACTTTGTGATGGCTGATATATTTAAAGTAAAACTCAGCTCTAGCTCAGAACAGCAGACACTCCTGGGAATTCTTTTATATCCAGTTCCAAACAGATAACATAAGTAAAAAAATGTCATCTCATCCTCATGTTGCAGTAAGCAAATCCAAGAAGGATTGGTCTTTCTCATTTTGGCCAGATGCAGAAGAGCAGCTGGTCCATGATGTAGTCCATGGTGACAGTCACTCAGGTCTTCCTCAAGTGACTCCTCAGAAGGATCTGGTGCCTGTTCTGGCATCAGTACCAGGCACAGTTCAGATTCCCTCTGTCAAGGGGCTCTTACACCACCAACAGAGAGAAGCAGGTGCAGAATTTGAGAAATCTCACACAGGTGGATGAGTATTGCAGCCAGGTTTTATGCCCCCACCCTATAAAGATGTTTTTATCTTTCCTTTTTGCTTTTCTTTAGCTGGAAGTACTTGGTCTCAGTGGAAGGGTTAAATTCTGGCTGCAGTATTGCTATTTCTAACCTACATTTCTGCTGTTCTGACCCACAGTTCTGGATTGGCATTGTGCCCACACAGAAGAAATGGCTTTAATTCAACTATTCAGAAATATTTCTGAATGTTTACTGTTATTAGATGTATTTAGTTTGCCCAGTTGGAGCCGTATTGCCTTCAGTCAGTAAACATTACAGTCGATGGTAGAAATTTCTCGATCTTGAAGTTATTTTGCAGTCTGGATGGGGAGAAAAAAAGCTGTGGTTTCTATAGCAATACTTCACTTGATAACCTGGAAGAGCATGCTAATTCTATAGATAACTGTTTCTCCTTATATAATCCTTGTAATGTGCTGAGCAAATGGTAACTGATGCTGTACAGTGTTGTGATTACACATTTAATTTCCTCCAATTATTCCTGAAGAAAAATTAGTGAAGTAAGGCACACATATTGTCTCTGCCTGATTGTAGCTGAGCCCTGTTGGGTTTAGAAGCTCAGAATTCAGTGAGGCAGGCAGGGCTGGGATTCATTCTGATGCTGGGCAGATTGCTTGCCTGTTAGCAAGCCACTAGCATGTACATCCCCATTTCCCTGCCTATCTCCTCGCCTTGAAGCTTACAGGTTACAGAATGCAGAGATGACTGAAATCTAAATTGTTGTTCTGGTTTCCTTCTGGAACTGCTTGTCACTTTCCTGTTATTTTTAATAATGTAATGATAAGATTTTTTGACACGTACTGTACGTCTTTCCTTCAAGACAGCTGCAGCCTGCCTTGTGCAAACAGCCAGGCTGGCAGGAAGAAAGTGGAATGCAGAAAGCATTACAGGGAAAAGGTTTTCTTTTTTTTTTTTTCCTTTTTTTTTTCTGCTAGAATTTCAAAATTTCATGAAGGTACATAGACATTATTTCCTCTGCCTGCCCCTTCCACCCCCCAATAAATTTATTTTAAATAATTTTCACTGGAATAAAAGGAATATCTTTATCTCACGCTGTGGATTCCTTGCCATAAAGTTGGTGTTTATCTCTTTGAGTCTTTAAGTTGTAAAGGTAAAACTAAGGAATTAATAATAATAATAATTTATAGGAGGGACTTTAAATGTGTTTAAATGTGTATAAGGCTGAATTCAAGCATTGGGACTTAATTACAAAATAAATACTATCTGGAGCATCTCTAACAGGTACTGTTGGAGAAGGAATTGTTCTGCAACCTGAGCTAAATTTGGGATAAGGAAAAGGAGTTAAACAAAAAAGCCCCAAACAGACAGAACCTAACAACAAAAAAAAAACAACCCTGGAATTCCTGTGAATTCTTTCAGTCTTGTAAATACCAGCCCTCTGCTGTATTAGGCAGATGTGCTTCATGTATTAGTGTTTTCATTTTGAGGGTCACTCATTCGTTCTGTCATGGACTGATGCTTTCCCTGACCTGCATTTTCTTTTTTTCTTCCTGAGGTGCCACTTCAGCCTTCCTGAGTAAATTTTGTTTTGTGCATATTTCACCATTACATGGGTTCAGGGCCAAATGGGAAGTGGTTTGGGTTTAGTTCTTGCTCTTAGGCTTTTGTACAAATAAATGGTTACTTTGCATATTTGCTCTTTTCATTTATGACTGCATTTATTTTCACAGCCTGAGGAAGAGCTTGATCCTGAAGAGAGGGACAACTTCCTCCAACAGCTTTACAAGTTTATGGAAGACAGAGGTAACACTGAATCTTCTCTTTTTAATCTCTAGTCCACTTCTTAAATGGTAGAGCACTCAAAGGGAACTCAAATCCTCCCTGAGGTGTTTTGGTTTTGTTTTGCTTTCACAAAGCCTTTTTTATGTTCACAACGCCTGTTCAATAAGCCCTGGGTTGATTTCTGGTTGTGACAGCCATGGCTGGGAGCTGTGCTGCTGTTAATCCCAGGCTGGAAGCTGTGGAGTCTGTCCATGGATGGTGAAATCCCACCAGCAGAGAATGGAGATGTGCCATCCTCAAACCTCCGTGCACAAACAGAGCAGTGCTACCTGAAGAGACAACTTACAATTTTCTACTTCACCTTGTAGCTAGAACAACAAAATAGTGTATTTTAAACATCTGTCTTTACAGAATTAAGTGAGAATTAATAAATTAGAATAGTTGAAATCTTGGCTTCAGAGCTGTATCAGAAGTGCACGTGCTCTGCATGGGGAGCAGGATGTACCTACTGACTTGGGAGAGCTGCTGTTGCATAAGGCATTTGCATTTGCAGTTGTGATGAGACTGACACTAAAATGGAAGCTTTTATGCTCCTTTTTAAAAATATATATTCAAGCCTGCAGAGAGTTTTGTCTTTTAGAGTACATTGGTTTGAGTAATTTTACTCATGAGCTCACCATTTTAGTCATGTATTTCAAATAACCATTTTCATCCTGCAGTAGCCTTGGTGTGGAGTTAGGTTACAGCTGTAACTACTGCCCTTTTCCCTTTTGTTTTCATCTTTCTGATCTCTAATCAGCAGTTACCTGAATGATAATTCCATAGCAGCATAGAGTGCAGCAAATGTTGATGTATTTGAATTTGAAATAACCAGAGCTGAGGGTAAAACATGAAGTACTTGCAGAATCTGAGTATTTCCCCTTTCTTTTTTTCAGGGGGGCAGGTTATTAAAATTAATGGAGAAATCAAGCTGCCTTTGTAAAAGAGGGTCTGTATGCCTTCTAATGAGGTGTGTTCTGGACCACAGAATCATAAAAGAACAATCCAAAAGCTGTTCAATATTGCCAGCTCTTATCATAGGTTCAGAAATTGAGCATGTATTATAGCAAAGTGTTCTGGAGCTCATCCAATATAATTTTGAAGGCCTCCTGTGTATATAACCAGTTTTCTGGGGAATAAGCTGCCTTAGGGGAATAAAAGGCTAAGTTGAGGGGAAAAAAAGAAATCACTCTGCTGCTGGGCTAATCCAGAGTTTCCCTTTCATGTAGCCTGATTTTCCCCACTTTTCTGTTTTCTTCCTTTCTCATTCTCTTTCTTAAACACTCACAGACTACAAAACAAGTAGGGATGTCAGGACTTTGTGAAGGCAAAAGAAGAAAGGATTTGTGTGCTGAATTTGAAGACTCAGTCCATGAAATATTCTTTAAGCCAGTATGTGGATTGAGCAATGTGCAGGACTTTTTCCAGGACTGGGACTTTCCCCTGCCTGTTTGCTTTTTATTTTTCCTTCTCCGTCCTTACAGCAAGATTCCTGTTCCCACCAGATTTGTTCTACATTCTGTTCTCTCAGTATAAATGTTTTGATTCATAGAATCATGACAGTATTCCCAAAGTCCTATAAAATTATTTTAATGATTCCAAATATAATTGCATGAAGATGAGGGAAGATAGGAAGCAGCAGGGAGGAGGTTTGATACTCTTCCCTTGCTGGGAGGATTATTGTCTACGTATGCAGCCACTCGCCTTAAGTCACTTTTGGTTTCTCCTTTTGCAGATAATTACTGTTCTTTATGTCACTGCCACTCAGCTGATTTGAGTTCTTTCTTTTCCCTGGAACTGTCCCAAATATTCATGTCTGGTCAGGGCCTTGTGCTTTTCCACATTCTGACAATTTGCCTGAGTGTCTCTTCCTAATCCAACATCTCTGCTTCTTCCTCCTTCCTTTCAGCCTGCAGTGTTTTTAGTTAATCTCTTCACACACTGCTCTATTCCAGCATTCCTCAGGTATTCTCTGGAGCTTCCTGCAGGTCTGGCTGTCCTCCCTGCTCATGAGAGGAGCAGTGGGATGCAGCCAGGTTGATGGGGGTTAATAAACCTGGGAGGCTGATAAACCACCCAGAGGTAATGATGCATTCAAAAGAGAGTGAAGCCTTAACTGGTGATTGGAATTTACTGACTTGGGAACATACCTTAAGCCATTAAACACAGATTTTAAAATGCTGAAGAATACTTGTAATGCAGGGTACTAAAGGAATGGAAGAGGCAACTTGCTGTTCTTGGGAATAACTTGTTTCTGTTTTATTTTGTTCAGGTACTCCTATCAATAAACCACCGGTTCTGGGCTACAAGGACCTTAATCTCTTCAAACTTTTTAGGCTGGTTTATCAGCAGGGTGGGTGTGACAATGTAAGTGCTGGATGTTCTCTGAACTAAGTATGTCTGTTCATTCATATCTGTAAGTGGTTGTCCAGGGAAGCTGTGGATATCCCAATCCTGGAATTGTTCAGGCCAGGTTGGGTGGGGCTTGGAACAACCTGGGATAGTGGAAGGTGTCCCTGCCCATGCAGGGGGTTGGAATGGAATGTTTTTTAAGGCCCCTTCCAACCCAAACTGTTCAATGGTTATAAAAGGCTTGGCTTTTAGCTCTGTTAGATATTATTCTTTAATGTTCTTATTTAACAAAACCTGTAAACTTCCTTTTTTCTTTTTTTTTTTTCCCTTGAAGATTGAAAGTGGTGCTGTATGGAAGCAAATTTATATGGACCTTGGCATTCCTATTTTGAACTCAGCTGCTTCCTACAATGTGAAAACTGCTTATAGAAAGTAAGTTCTTATATTGGATAATGGTGAAAACACTTCCCCTTTCTTTTTCCTAGTTGTAGCATGTACCATATTCATGAGATTTTTGATAGTTACAGACAGCAGCTGATATTCTTCAGTTAATGAGCAGTTCTGAGCATTTTCCAGTGCTTGATGTGGAGGAAAGGAGGGAGCACTCAGGGCTGTGAGTTCCTGTTGCTCCAATACATCAGAATTCTGCTCAGTTTTTTACCAAGAAACTTCCACTTTCCTCCTGTTCTGATGGTGTTTCGGAGCACACCAACGAAATTTATAAAATAAGCTTTGGCAGATTCAGTTTTGCAAGTTGAGACAATTAACAGTAACAGACTCCTTAATCTTTAGATCTCATATGCATTGGGGAGAATTTTATACCAGTTGTTTTAACTTCGTGAAAGGTGTTGACTGAAAAAAAAGAGATGTTTCAGATTGTACATTTACATATAATCTTTGCAGAATTTGTAGGATAATGGCTTCAGGGCTTAACTGTGTGCATTGCTATGGTGGATGTGACAGTTATTAAGTAGTAAAATCATTATTTACAAGGATCAAATGCATAAATCTTTTTCTTCTGACCCTCGCTTTTCAGCTGTGTTGTAACTTTTGAATTGGAAACCTTTCAGGAATGACATTTCCCAAGCTCGTTTTCTAAATAAAAATTGTTTCTATTATTTATCCTCCTGGAAGTCTGACAAGAAACAATTGGGCTTTTTGAGTAAAAGGGAAGAATGAGATTCTCTTGACTCAAACCTAAGGAAATATGGAAATAGGGATGACTAATGACTCAACTCATGTTAATGTCGATGAAGATGACAATATTGAGACTACCCTCAGTGGGATTTGAACTGGGCACATGTTTAAGGTCTGTATTTTATAGGGAAGAGTGTTTATCCTGGAAAGAGTAATTGGTAAATGTGCACTGGGTTGCTGTTACAGTGGAAATAATGATGATGTTGTTTGGACATATGAAAATGTGTTGTGATAGTGTTTTGTAACTTGCATATTAATTCTTGCTAAGAATTAGCAATTCTAATTCTTAATAATAAGAATTAAAGTTAATTAATACCTCTCTCACCTGTAACTGGATTAGAGTTTCTTCTGGAAACTGCACAGGCAGTTTTCAGAAAAAACAAGCTCGTGCATGGCATTACTGTCATGAATTTTTAACTGGATGGGGATGAAGTTAAAGATGTGGGGAGCACCACCATGTATTTTTTTTCAGCATTTGACTTGAAATTGTTCACTTCAAAATCCTCTCTAGCTTTTATATTTTTTGTTTATTTGGGTTTGTTTGGTTACTGTTCGTTTTATTATTATTTCCCTGGAATTACTGAGCAGGAAAATAGGTTTTATGCACTTCAATAAATAGCAAATAAACCTTGAAATGTAAGTGGGACCTTCCTTGTGTCTGTAGGTATCTTTATGGTTTCGAAGAGTACTGCCGTTCTGCAAACATTCAGTTTAGGACCATCCATCACAATGAACCAAAAGTGGTAGAAGACACACAGAAACACGTGGAACCAATGGAGGAAAGTGTGAAAGAGGAACAAAAAATGCCCCCAACAGAAGTTAAAAAAGAAGCAGAAGAAAATTATTCCAGCAGTGAAAGTGAGAAGGAAGAAATTGAACTAAGATCCCCAAGGGTGAGTGGTTTGAACTGGTTTGTGTTCAGTCCTTAACAAAGCCCCTTTGTATAGTGAACAGTTTGCATAATGAGTTTTCCCTGTGGAGCAACTGCACGTTGGAATTGGTGCACTCGTACAAGTGGGGAGTTCTGTGAGTGTTAAAGTGTTAATTATGTTCTCCCTAGACAGAGTCAGGTTTGATTATTCCTTCACATTCCACACCATGCATGGAATTTGCTCAGGCTCAGCTGGATGTGCTGTGGCTCAGGGATGGCTTTGGGAGTTGCTTGGAGCTGTTACCATCAGAACAGTGAAACACAGCAGGACAGTCTTGGTCGTGGGTGAGGATTTCCACATGGAACCTGGAGCCTTCTGGCAAGAAACAGGAATATCAAAAACCTGCTAAGGATCTAAGAATCTAAGGAAGACCCATTTCTCTGAGTTGGTTTTTATCACAGTCTCTCTTCTAATGGAAGAAACACCCAAATATTAGAGTATATAGACAAAACTAGAGGGAGGAACAATTAAATTTAGCTTTCATTTGACTTTTAAGTGCTGTAGAGGTGAGGATTGTATTAGTAGCTACATAGATCAAATCAGTGGTTTATCAGCTGGAGGGTACTGAACACCATGAGGAATACAGAAAGTACTTTAAAGGTATTAGAATATAACTGTAGCACTCATTTAATTACGTTAAAAGAACATTTTGTGTTCTTTAATAGAGTATGACTAGTGAAGGACAAGAATTGCTGCTTTTAAATTGTTCAAGTTCTGAAGATTCTGTTTGACTAAAATGTCATTCTGTTAAAGTCCTTGCAAAGCAGCTTTTCAAGCAAATATATGGCCTTATAAATTAATAGATGAAAGGACATGGTGTAAACACAAGTTGAGACTTCTGTTATGTGTTATATTTTATTTAAATGGAAGTGGTTGTTCCAAGCTGCATCAGCCTCAGTGAACTTCCTGACATGACATTAGCTTTGTTCTTAATTCGTTCATTTATTTTTGAGTTGGTTTTTCTTTTGGAGAACACTCAAAAAAAAAAAAAAGGATAAAGAAACGTAAGAATTTTTTGTCTTTTTAATAATTGGCTCTTCGTTCCGGTTAAAAACCAATGATCCTTTCAAGAGACTTTTAATAAATGAAATGATAATCCTGTGCTGGATCTCTAAGAATCAGTTGCAGATAGTCCCAGACAGCAGCTGCCTGAGTACTCAAAAGTACCTTTTAAAAATGGGATACTTAGAGGTTTTTGAAAGCTGACAAATTTCATAGGTGACTGTCAGGATTGAAGATGCTGAGGGGAAGATGCCTCCCCTCAATAGTCCTACACAAGCACTTCAAATAATGCCATTGCTGTAGGTGGAGGGGGACATTTTGGCCCTTTCTATCAGAGCAACAAAGATTACAGATCCAAACAAATGTCCTGAAATCCTCCATCAGTGAATCAGAAACTCATTTTCGTTATTCCAAACGAAGCAGATATAAAAAGCTTTAATTTTACTGTTTTAGAATATTTTGTGCTTTTTTTGTCATCTCCAGCCTTTCTTCTCTACAGGAGTTGCATGTCTCTCTTTTGTGCTGAGGTTTGGAGAGGTTATGGAGGAAGCAGATGCCAGGAGTCATTAAACTGATCTTATTTCTCTTCCAGGGACGAAGAAGACTTGCCCGTGATGCAGCCCCTGCTAAAAAAGATGGTGAAGAGGATAAAACCCAAGACAAATTAAAAGAAAGTAACAAAGAAAACAAAGATATAGAGGAAACACCTGAGAATGCAGAAAAGAAAGAAAATGAAACTCCACTAGGGAAGAAAAGCACACCAAAGCAAAAAGAGAAGAAAATTAAGAAACAGGAGGATTCTGATAAAGAGTCAGATGAAGAGGAAGAGAGGCAGAGGGAGAGGTAAACACAAACTTGTGTCACCTTTGAGTTTCTCTGTGCCATGACTGAGCTGTTCTCCAGGCAGGAGCACACAGACTTGATCTTACTAAAGTGTGAAAATCAGAAACCTTATTCACTCAGACAGCCAGGGAAGGGAACATTTTATTTCAAGCTTGTAGAGCCTGCTGTACTTTCTTGGGAGCATCTTTTTGTGCTCGATGCCAGGCAGTATTTTTCACTCTGTTAGTGTTTTTATCACACCAATACCTCCACACACCAAGCTGACCAGGCTGAAAGTCTGCCAGGTGCTGTGAGGATGGGAACAGCTTGGAGACACTTCCCTGGGCAGTTTGAAAGAGAAATGGCAAATCCCTCTTCTCCTGTGCTTCTAAGGATTTGCTGATGGCTGGTGAAGCTGCCAGCTCCTTGTTTTTATTGTGTGTCAGATGATCAAGGCATCAAAGAGTTTTCTTTAAGCTGCGTGGGTGTTACTTGTCCTCTGAGTTGCTTGCCACGAGCTAATTGATCTTTCACTGAAGGCCAGCAAATCTATTTCATTAAATGCAAACCCACAGTCCTTTTTAGTATTTTATTTCTTGCTGACTTTTTTGTAGAGTAACTTATAAATTATGCTAAATACTCCCTTAAATAGGGAAGGAATTCTAGCTAAAAGTAGGTTAGATTGTAGTTCTTCAAAGTATGTTTCAGTATGATATTTAAACAGTAGCTAAAGATGTAATAAGAGGTGAATATATGTAATAAGAGCTGTGCAGACTCTCTTAAGCTTGGCTGGATGCTTTTGTCATCGAGTTTTTTTCCAATGGAATGGTGTTTGTGCCCATGAGAGGATCACTGTGATGGCAATTCAAACTTACATGCAGTTAATAAACTGTAGCAGGTTCAGCCAATTGTAAAAGTACCCTTTTTCATCAATAATGTATCAAAAGTATTTCAAAAATTGAAATTAGTTCTTTCCTGTGCTGTTTAGGAGACACATACTGAGTTAACTTTCATTCCTCTTTGTATTATCAAAATATTAATTTAAAAAATAATCTTTAAGCTTTGAGGTAGTTGTGTGCTTTATAAATTGTGTTTAAATTTTGATAAAACTTTCTGGATCTTTTTGGCACTTAGCCCTATTCTCCATAAGTTCTGTTCTTGATTTAAAATACCTGTTTCTGAGCAAGTTTTAGAGGCAGGACAGGGTGCACAAAATGTATTTCTTTTTCTTTTGTAGCCTTTTTCTACCTTGACTATTCTCTTTAAATTTTAAAATATGATTGTCATTAATTAGATTAAAATACATTTTACTGCAGGGAAGAAATTGAGAACAAAGGAGAATCAGAAGGTGAAGAGGATGAGGAGGACACAGAACCCTGCCTGACTGGAACCAAAGTGAAAGTAAAATATGGACGTGGAAAGACTCAAAAAATTTATGAAGCCAGTATTAAAAGCACAGAAATTGATGATGGAGAGGTTTTATATTTAGTTCATTACTACGGTTGGAATGTAAGGTGAGGATAACAAATTGCCTTTCATTTCTTTGTTCTAAGGCTTATTTGCAAAAGAAATTTTTGTTTTTAAGGAAATAAAATGAGAGATGATCAGTGATGTGGCTCCATATTGATTTATCAACATAACAGGCTCTGACTTCTTTACTTTTCAGTGTTGGTGATTTTGTTCATGGTGCATATCAGAACATACTTGTATTTTTTCAAGTCTGCTTTACTAATCCTCAGCCCTTCCAGAAGCATCCCTGATATTTATTGTGTCTTATCAGTGTTAGCACTGGCAGACTTTGCTTTAAGGGAGTCACTGATAATGGTGAAGATATTTACAGTTAAGTGTGTTAAGCACTATAATTTTGGCAACAAAATATATTCTTGTATTGAATGTTAACTGTGATTGAAAAAATGCTTCTCCTGGCAGCCAGTCTTTATAGTACTTTATATATTTCTGGTACTATATAACTATATATACACTTCTATAACTTGTGGTATTCCAAATCCATAAGCAAATTTCTTTATGTGGCAACATGAAGTTTGAGTGTGGCAGTATTCCCCAAATATTTACAGGTTTACCTTATTAATACCTTTAGGAGATTCTTAGGAGCATTAGTGTGTATGTGCTTTTCAGAATCTCATGCAGTTTGTTGCCCTAATTTAAAAACTTGACATTTAAAATAAAAAGGTACATTTTCCTGCTGAGACATGGTGTGGTGAAAACTCTGATGTGTATGATGTGGAATGACTGACCCTTCAGAGCTGGCTCAGTCCCATGAGTGTTCCAGTGCTTTGCTGGTGAGGGACAGGGAAGTTTGTACCTTCATTCCTTCATCTCATAAGGATGAAGGAATAAACCATAAAAACAAATAAATAAAAAGGGTTTTTTTTGTGGACTGGAAATGTCATTAATCTTTCTAAGGCCAGATACTGCATGAGTTGTAAATACGTGCTCTGCTATCATGAAATGGTTTGGGTTGGAAAGGAAAGCCCATCTCATTCCAACCTTCCTCTATCCCAGGGTGCTCTGAGCCCCATCCAACCTGGTGTTGGCCTTTTCCTACCTCATTAATCAATATTTTGTGTAATTCCAAGTCTTTTACTCCTCAAACACCATTTTGGTGTGCAGTGCTAACAACATGTTGTCATTCCCTTTCAGGTATGATGAGTGGGTGAAAGCTGATCGGATTATCTGGCCAGTGGAAAAGGGAGGACCAAAGAGAAAACAGAAGAAAAAAACAAAAGTAATGATTTCAATAAGTTTGTTGTAGTACAGTATTTAATGACTAGCACTGTCCCTCTTCAAAAGAAAAAAACCAAAAGTTATTCAGTCCACAGTCTAGTTTTTAATAGAGCAAAAAGATTGGATAATCAGCAGTGAAACATGAATAAAAATCCACTGTTTCCCCTGCAGAATAAAGAAGATGGTGAAAAGGACGAGAAGAAGGACGAGGAGAAACAGAAATCCAAGCGTGGGCGGCCCCCTCTGAAATCCACTCTCCCATCCAACACGTCCTGCAGCCTCCTCAAAACGCCCAGCAGTGAAGGTAAATCCTGCTCCGGAGGTGCAGGGAACAGCCTGTGCTCCCCAGCATTCCCAGCTTGGAGCCCGGCGTGGTGTGGTGGCCTGGAGCTGCATGTGAGCTCTGAGGTCCCTGCTCTGGCACAGCACCAAGGCTGGGCGCTCCTTCCGCTCGATACAAATTAATTCTTTCGATTTTAATTTTAGCAACACCTCGCAGGCAGACCAGACGTAGCTCAGGAATGTTTGATTCTGATAGAGGATCAAACGGTGAGTGATCTCAGCCCTGTGTATGCTTTGGAGGCTTTTTCAGTACCTTTTTTTGAAAAGAGATTTGGTTTTTATTTTTTAGGGTTTTTTTAACCTTCTTTTTTTGTTGGGTGTTCTTTTTTTTTCCCCTTTCTCCTTGTAAATTTTATTGAGTAAGCAGTTGAGCTGACACTGCTGAGAAGCACAGCTTGCTCACAGAAGAGCAGTGACTGTGCAAGTCATTCCATGTTCATCAGCCAGAGCCTTTGAGTCCTGAACAGACCAAATCCAGTGCTATAATGATAGTCTTTATTGTGCTAATTAAGTCCTCAACCTCAATACTCCATCATCCAGCAGAGCTGTTAATTATACACAAATGGCAGCACATCTTTGGTGTTTCTAAGCCTCTCTGAACAAGAACTGAAGTGAAATCACTGTCTCCTTTTAGTACAGGTCCCTGAATAATCTTCTGGTAATGTACTAATGCTTGCTCTCTGTGTGGTGCATCATTTGTACAATAGTTTAGCAATGAAATGTCCATGTTGGGGTTTAGGAGATTTTTATTTTTGGGTTTGGGTTGGGTTTTTTTCTCTGCATGGAGGGGAGAAGTGTTGTGTTTTGGTTTTGTAGTGTCACATATCTCACATATGTAGTGTCACATATGTCACACATGGAGGGGAGAGGCAATGTCCATTGGATCAGGGGAATGTGTAAAATTACTTTTGCTGCAATAAAATGTAATTCATTTTTATTGGCTTATTTTGAGAAATAGTAGTAGGACAACCATAGACTTCAGCTGAATCACCTGAGTTAAGAGCATCATCCAGATGCTTCCTGAACTCTGACTGCACCACCACTACTGCAGTTTCATAGCAATTATAGGTAAAAATAAGAACTGTAGCAAGTGTTTTGAATAGTGCAAGATTTTTAAAGTTTAAAATTATTACTGTAAATTTTATTACTGTGACATTGACACCAAAGATTACTAAAAGCAGGGGGTTTTGTGAGGTTGAAATAAAAAGTCATGCTGCAATTAATTATTTAGGGTGCTGTTTGCTTCTTTTTAAAATTTTTTTAGACTCTGGCACATCTGACAGTGAAGCAGATGAGTCATCTGAAAAGACTTTGAATGAAGAATTTTCTCCAGAAACTTCAGAACTGGAAAAAAGTGAAAAACTCCGTGATGAGAAGCTGGATGAGGAAAACCCAAAGATTTCTCATGGGCTGAAGGAAAACGACAGGACTCAAGTACAGCCACTAGAAACACTGAAACTGGAAGTTGAGGAGAGTGAACAAATTGTTCAAATTTTTGGAAATAAAACGGATCAGGTGGAAGAAATCAAAAGAGAGGTTGAAAAATCACCTAAGGGAAAAGGGAGAAGGAGCAAGACAAAAGATCCCTCATTGGAGAATGCAAAGATTGCACCAGGAAGCCAGGAAGAGGTGGCAAACGAGTCTCTTACAGAACCTGAAAGATTGGATGCATCTTCCTTGGACTGTAAAGACATTTCCAGCACTACTGAAAGTGAAACGGAGCCCTCCACAAAAGACAAGAAACTTTTGAAAAGGAAAACATTGGAACAGGCATCACCTGAGAAGAGAAATCGGCGAGAGAGCGAGATGGAAGTGCCAAATATTGTATCTGAAGAGAGGACCAATGAATGTACCGGAGCAGAGGAATGTAGAGGGCTGAGTGCTGAGGAGTCCCTCAGAACTGAAAACGAGGAGATGCCGTCGCTGGTGGCGGAATCGGTTCCGCACGGCCCCGAGCTGAGGAACGACAGCTTCCAACGGCCGGCCGAAGCCAGCGAGAGCGTTCCCTTGAAGGATGAGGACGACACGATGCCTCAGATTGGTCCTGAAACCTTGCTGTGCCATGAAGTAGACCTGGATGACTTGGATGAGAAGGAGAAGAGCGGCAGTGAAGACACAACAGCAGAAAAGCCAGACCCCAATGCTTCCAACTCAGCCCCCTCTGCCTTAGCCCCCACCGTCCCCTCGAGCTTCCCGGTGGCCTCTCCCCTGGCCCTCAGCCAGGACGAGTCACGCAGCATCAAGAGCGAGAGTGACATGACCATTGAGGTGGACAGTGTGGCAGAAGAGTCTCAGGAAGGGCTCTGTGAGAGCGAGTCTGCCAATGGATTCGAAGCCAGTACCACGTCGAGCAATTGCAGCATCGCCGGGCAGGAGAGGGAGGTGGGAGAGAAAGGTGAGCATTTCCTGGGGGAGTCATTCCCTGCTCTGGTCCTTGCTGAAGGTGTCTTGAGACTGGTGTCACTTGGCTAAAAATTGCTGGTCTGTTTTGTCTGCTTCTTATAGATTGACAGAATGGTTTGGGTTAGAAGGGACCTCAAAGCTCATCTTGTTCCAGCCCCCTGCCACGGGCAGGGACACTTTTCTAATATCCCAGGTTGCTCCAAGCTCCATCCAGCCTGTCCTGGGACATTTCTAGGGATGGGGCAGCCACAACTTCTCTGGGCAA
The DNA here is from genome assembly GCA_016584745.2 of Phylloscopus trochilus trochilus. Taxonomy (NCBI): domain Eukaryota; kingdom Metazoa; phylum Chordata; class Aves; order Passeriformes; family Phylloscopidae; genus Phylloscopus; species Phylloscopus trochilus. The sequence goes on along the minus strand of WQNJ02000001.1, from coordinate 62,016,196 downwards.
CCTATGCCAGGGCCTCAGAGTAAAGAATTTCTTCCCAATATCCCATCTAACCCTGCCCTCTGTCAGTGTGAAGCCGTTGTCCCTTGTCCTGTCACTCCAGGCCTTCATCCAAAGTCCCTCTCCAGCTCTCTTGGAGCCCTTTTAGCCCCTGGAAGGGGCTCTGAGGTCTCTCCAGAGCCTTCTCTTCTCTGAACAGCCCCAACTCTCTCAGCCTGCCTGGTTTTACATTTCTTTGTTGCTTATAAAAAGAGCTTTTTAGTAACAGAAGTATTTGAGGTGTCTTATGTTTTATTTTTGTTGGTTTTTTTTCCTCCTCTCACAGGTCAAAAAAGACCCAGTGACAGCAATAGTGGAACACTGGCAAAGAAGCAAAAGCGAACTCCAAAGCGAACCAGTGCTGCAGCCAAAAATGAAAAGAATGGAACAGGTATGTTCCTGCAGGGAGAGGAGGGGGAAGGTTATCCTGTCCTGTAAATATCTGTAAGAACCTACTGTTCTCATGTTACAAACCATTTCCAGTGGATGAGGCTTTCCTCTCAAGGTTTTTTATTTTTGTTCATTGTGATTATTGGTGATAAACTGGAGAGGAGTTCTGAGCTCTGCAGTAGCAGTGTGCCTGGGAAATCTCTTGGCTCTTTTATATTACTTACTTAGGAAAAACCTCTAAGTTATTATTTATATTAGCAGTTACCACATGTTTACCATTATGCTGATTTTTAATTATTGGATTGGTTATGAATTTGGGAGAGGGCACATTTCAAATCTTGAAACAAGTGTTTCTCCTGGGAAAAAGTCAACATTTTTGAAATACAGAAAAATGTTGGATGCTAAAGAAAAGCTTTTCATCCAGAGGAATCTTGTCTAGTTTCCCTCTCAAGCATCTGACTATTTTATAACTTGCTATAGAAATCTTGATTTTCTTGTTTCTGTAGCTCATTTTTCAGAGAATCACAGAATGGTTTGAGTTGGAAAGGACCTTAAAAATCATCTTGTTCCAACCCCCTGCCATAGCCATGGACACCTTCCACTATCCCATGTGGCTCCAAGCCCTGTTTAACCTGGCCTGGAACACTTCAGGGATGGGGCAGCCACAGCTTCTCTGGGCACCGTGTCAGGGCCTCACCATCCTTATAATAAAGAGTTTCTGTCTAATATCCCATCTAGCCCTGCCCTCCTTCAGCTTAAGGACATTCCCTCTTATCCTGTCACAAAATTATTGACAATCACTGCATGAATGAATCAATGGGTTTGGCTTTGTGGCAACACTGTTAGATTTCTAAATATCAAACTAAAAGAGTAATTATCTGATATACACTATTCACATATATTTAACATGGTTTGTGGAAAACTTGGCAGTTATTGTGGGAATCTAAAATACTTGAATATATGAGCTAAAATTTTTCTGTTACGTGTTGAACTTCTGTTGTTTTAGTCATGTGTCAGAACTGTTCCTTTAGATGTATAAAGCAGTTTGATAACTAAATACAATTGTGTGGTACCCATAGTAATACAGGTTTAATCTCTAAGAAGAGGGTTTTAGTGTCTGCTTTATATTAGCTAAAATAGGTGATGTAAGACAGCTTACCAGTGCTCTAATATTCTAATTTTGGTAAGTTTATTTATGATTTCTGTAAAGAAATTTGGCTATTACTTCTTAACTAGGTCTAGTCAGCTCTTGAATTCTCCTGCCTCAACCATGATTATTACACTTGAGAGTTCAGTGCATGTTGTGTCTGATCAGGTTATCCATGGAATCTGAGAGCATTATTCCTTGGGTGTGCTTTAGGATCTTCTGAGCAAGAAGCAGCAGTTTTTTTCTTAATCATTGTTTCTTTACTATAACCACAACTTTTAAAATATCAAGGTGGAGGTTTTAAGTCCTAATTAATTCTTTTTCCTGCAGGACAAAGCAGTGACAGTGAAGATCTCCCTGTCCTGGACAGTTCCAGTAAATGTACTCCTGTCAAACACATCAATGCATCCAAACCACAGAAGATTGCCCGCTCCCCTGCCAGAGTGATTTCTCCTCACATCAAAGATGGAGAGAAGGACAAACACAGGGACAAGCACCACCACCAGAATGCTTCACCCAGAGTGTACAAATGGAGCTTCCAGCTCAGTAAGGATTCTTGAAAATGGCTTGGTTACGGGGAATTTGTGAGAAAATTTGTTTTGAAAGAAAAACACAGAAGTTTTGTGTTTCTAATTTAGGTGTGGGCCTTTTCTGGCACAGTTACGGAAATGTGTTATCTTCTGTGCTGTGTCTTACATCTTCTTAAGAACTGCATTCATTTGTTTAAAATCACCTTGACTAAGCTATTCTTTTCTTTTCTTTCCACTTACAGATGAACTGGACAATATGAGCAGCACTGAAAGGATCTCCTTCCTACAAGAAAAACTCCAGGAGATACGAAAATACTACATGTCCTTGAAGTCAGAAGTAGCAACCATAGACAGGAGAAGGAAGCGATTAAAAAAGAAAGACAGAGAAGGTGAGGTGGAGATTTGCTTTAGGATCCCCACAAGGAGTTAATTTGTTTGGAAATGCTCAACTCACAGCAATTTGAGTTGATGATGTTTTAGAAGGAAGTTGAACCTGACAGAAACATTTGCTGACTCTTTTATAACTGTGTAGTAGAAACTTGGACTTCCTAATGCAGGTGTTTCCATCAGACTCATCTGAGTTACCTTTTCAGTATTGGGTAAGGCTAATCCTGTGTCTGTGAATACAGCAGTGAAAGCACTTGGCAAGACCTCAGTATCAGTTTTTCTGTGCCTGTGCTGCTGCTTTGATGTCTTTTACACAACCTAAGAACCAAGGAAAGCTTCCTTGGGAGCTGTACTTTGCTAACCTAATGCTGATGGTGTTGTTCTCTGTGTTCAGTGTCCCATACAGGAGCATCCATGTCATCTGCTTCCTCAGACACTGGAATGAGCCCCTCCTCATCCTCTCCTCCCCAGAACGTGCTGGCTGTGGAATGCAGGTGATAAACATTTCTCTGCCTTGCCAGCAGCTCGCTGCCATGGACATAAACCCTGAAATTCAGCCACAGAAAGCACTCAACTGGTTGGACATTGCCAAGTATATCCTGTACACACTTCCACTGCTGGACTGTACCTGTTCCCCCCTCCTACCCTCTTTTGTTTAATTTACTGTTCAGAGAACTTAAGCTCATTGGTAACTGAAGGTTTGTAGGCACAACGTGACATCCTTGTCATTGTGTTTGTTTTTGTTTCTTGTTTGTTTCTTTTTGTTTTGTTTTGTTTTGTTTTTCCTAACACAGAGAAAGGGCACTTATCAAATTTGCAAAGTTATGTCCAATGAAGCATTCAGGTGTTCTAGGGTGATCTTTAAAAAAAAAAAAAAAAAGAAAAAAAAAGCAAGTGCACCAAGCAGACATCAGAGTATTATCCAAAAGAACTGAGAAACTGCTGCACTTTCACTGAGCTGTGGGTAACTCTTGGTGAGTAGTTCCTCTTTGTGGAAGCACTTGCTATACAGAACTGCCAAAGTATGTGTTCAGCAATGTGCCCAGTTTTAAAGCTGTAAATGGGACAAAATAAATTGTGAAAGGAAGTGTAGTTGACTGAAAACTACAGTTGTAATAAGTCTTCCACTTTTTATAGGATTTTTGAGCACACAATTATGCAAATGTTTTAATGTTTATTAATGTTTACAGTGGAATTGTGAATAGGTTTTCAGTGGACTATCTTATCCCTTGACAAAAATATTTTGTCTTTTTTCTATGTAATTTCAGAGTTTTTATTTTGTTACAAAAAGACGAAAAATGAAATATATAACAACAATGAAGTTATTTAACAAGATTTCTAAAGCTGAAATTTTTGTGTAAAATAAGGTATCTTGCAACTTGTTAAATATATTTATTCAGACATTGGATGTTGTATTTTTATGTATTTTTTAAAATATTAATAAAATTGGAAAAAAAAAATTCTAGGTTAGTTCACTCTTTGGACAAAACATCCTTATCAGTTCTGGCTCTTCAGGAGGAGTTATCCAGTAGCCAAACCTGTACTTCCAGTGGCTCTGTCTACATATCCTCCAACCACACAGATCTGCCAGCAGGCATCTGGGTTCAAAAATCAAACTTGATTTGGAAACTTTGGCAGTCCTAGTACTTAAACCTTGTCTGGAGGAACAAAATTTATTGGGTTGCCCTTAAAAGATGCTTTGTCAAAAGTTCTTGTGTTTGCTGTACTGCCGAATAAATTTCTATCTCCCAAAGTTGAGATGCACCAATAAAGTCAAAGCGACTGGGTGTGCTCTGCCTGTGGATTGTCCCACGGGCAGATGCAGTTTGTAAATAACTCTTCCCAAACCCATGTATTTAAAGCAGTTTGCATATACATTATGTATAAAAAGTGATTTTTTTAAACCGATTTTTTTATTCATGTTTGTACATTGAAAAGGGGTCTGAGCCCCTTTTTCTGTGTTTAATATGCTGTAGAGTAATAACATAGATGCTCTAGACTGTATATCAGGATATTCTGGTTCCACACGGCAGAAGGTCAGGAGGAAACACTAGTGATGGGCGTAGCATTACTGAAAGTGACGTTTCTTGAAATTTCATTTTACCACATTTGTCAACTTGTGATTCCAATTCCTTCCATTTTCGCAGAAAAAATTAAAGAAAAAGTACTCTTGTAAATGCACTTTTTCTGTCTTTTCTTAAGCAAAGCAGAACTATTTCAATGTAAGATAAATATGGAGCTCACTAGACAGCGCTAATAAAGGCCATGTTTTAAACATAGGCTTTATATTCTATTTTTATTTAAGTGATTGTTCTTGTAAATGTCTGGACTTTGCCCTAAATAGGAAAGTTAATCTCCATAAATTACTGTAAAGACTTTTTTTTCCAGAGCTAACTTTTACTTGTTAATCTTCTAATAGCTACAAATAAAAAGCAATACTCATTTAAAAGGAAGTAACATGGGTCAGATGTTTAATATTTGCAGAAGCAATCTGCAATCCGGGGAAATGACAGGATTAATGACATCTTGTGCAGATCTCTGCTATCTAACCTGTGTGCACACTGTTGAGATCTTAAACAGGCACAGAGGCACTCCCAGCAGAGAGGATGGAGGAGCTGCTGCCCTGGCCTGGATGTTCCCCACGTGTGTTCTCAGCTGACTGCTGCTCCTGTCTCTTAGGAATGTTAAAAACCCCGCTTGGAAGGCTCCAGGTATGCACCCATGGAACATGGAAACCCATTCCAGCCCATTGACAGGGAGAGCTTCCTCTCCCACCTGCCTCCCTTACCCTGCTCACCCCAAAAACATCTGCTGTTACTCTGGCAGAGCACTAAACCTGCAGGAAAAGGGGAACTTTCTGCCAAGCCACTGGCAAAGCCTCCAGCATGTCACTGATTACCTCCTTTTATCTTTTTGGGAAGGAGCATATCAGATTTTTCAGTAAAAGTTTCTTATGATGTTTAAAATATCACAGGGAAGAGGAAACTAGCTGGCATCATTGGGCTGTCCTGGGTTAAAGGTGAAATCAGGAAGAAATGCTAATAAAATCTATGATTTCTAACTCTACAGTAATCCCCTTATTGAAGCCTTGCTGATATAAATTCCAAAGTGTCCTGCACTGGCTGAAAGTTCATCCTGTTGAAGACACAGTGATTATGATTATACAGAATTGGGATTTTTTTTTTTTTTTAAATAAGAGATTAGGTATTGTGTTTCTGAGACCAAGCAGAAGTAAAGCACCCTCCTGGCAGTTTTTGTGCTGTTCTCCTGCCTTCTGATCTCCTACAGGTTTTCCTCAAAATCATACTTGTTATTTCAAGCTTCATTAGGAGGTAAAAAAAAATGAAGATACAGCATCCAACACAGTTAAAAAGAATAAGGTTGTAAGAGAATCAGACTCTTCTGCAGTTGATACAAAGAACTGCTGTCAGACTGCTGGCAGATACCTTACTTTTGTATTAGCAAAAATCTGAGAGATGGAAAACCTCAGAATGTTTTTCCATGCAAGGACATAAGGTAAGATTCATTTCCTTACTTGTTTTCATTTTCACTTCCTTTCCATCGAGTGTGTCAGCTACATTTGTACTAATGAGTTTTTATTTTCTACTGTGAAAGTTTAGCAACACCCACTTAAATCCCTGCTTGTTTTTTGGCTCCTCCATCAGGTTGCTGCTGACTGAGAAAGTTTCTCCTGCTTAATCAGCCTGAAGAGATCAGGCAAGAGAAGCAGAGTTGTCAGAACAATCATAACAAGTCATTGTTTTGACAGAGATTAAACAGATTTTCAGTAGGAATTATCAGTGAATGAAAAGCATAAAAAAGGCAAAGAAATGTGTGTCTTCTTGAAGGATGATGTATCTGACCTTCACAGGGAGCAGCAAAAAAGGTGATTAAATCACTGTTTGTGCTTTTGGGCATGCTTCAGTCTAATTTTTTAAAAGGTAGAGTATTAGAATAGACAAAAATCTTTAAAATGATTACATGTTCTCATTTTTTTTTGTAGGGAGAGCCATGCAGAAATGGCTACCAAAATTACTCAGGATGGCTTTGACGTGGAGCTGGGAAGAGAATCTGAACCTTAAGGATTGTCAGCTCTTGTGCCTCAGTCAGAATACCCACTGCTGAGAGAGCCTTCTCTGCAGACAGGTTTGTCAACCAGATGGAATGTTACAGTAAAGAATTAATACTTCTATAACATGTTCATTTTTTCCCCATTAAAAATCTTGGATAGCTGAGGCAGCCAAATGGATTTTCTGGGCAGCATTTACTGGAATTCTTTTACAGCACTTAAGTCTAAGAAACGCTGTTGTCTTCTTTTTAAGAAGAGAGCAGGTTTGGTTTGCTGGCTTGAAAGGAATCTGACATAAGCCAGATTTACCAGCTGAAATAAAAGATTAATGTGTTCACAAAAGTATGTTGAGCTGTTTACTTCACTGTGTCCCTGCATTTGCAAAAATCATGCACTGAAATCAGGGTCATTTTTCCTTCTCTGGTCTTGGGATTTTCTTACTTGCAACAGTGTGCAGGATAAAGGCTCTGGAGATGTGGGGGACATAATAAAACAGTGGAACCAAAGGGGATGTTGCCAGAGGCTGACTCACTGTAATTCCAGGGATAAGGAAAATGACATTTTATAATTAGCTCACACTATTAAGCTCACTCTCAGATTTTAAGAAAATCTGTCATTCTCCCATATTATTACATCATACCAAATAGGATGGGATTTTCAGAGGTCTCAGAGTTTAAAGTTATTCACCTTTATCAGTTACCACTGAGTAGCTGGGATTTTTTGGGGGTCTTTTGTCTGCTCTGGTGATCTGTGAGTTCCCCAATTCCACCAGTATTTCTTAGTCTCATCCATTGCTTTGGATGGATATGTAAATTCACTTTCTTTTGTCCCAGTCTTTTTGGTCTGATGGTGTGCTTGTTTTAATGCCAGTGAGTGGTAGATTTTATGATTAGCCACAACCCAGTGACAAATACTCACCGTGCTGTCATTTAAAGAAAACTGGAAGGATAAAACTTCCAATTAATTGTGAAAGCTGTTTCTCTAAGAATAGGATTTGTCTGGTGTCTTTTTGTTTTGAATTATCTTTGCTATTTATGCTGTTATTGCTGCTCCTTCCCATTTCAGAGGAGCCCTAAATTCTGGGTTGGTTCTGCTTCAGCTCTGCAGCTGTTTACATTGTTAACACCCTTGTGCTGCTGCTTATCCCTCCCCAGGAGTTTTCAAACATGAGAAGTGTCTTTGTTTGATGCCACTTGGCCTCAGTGCACCAGCACAGCTCACTCACTGCAGTAACCACAGAACCTTTGCTTCCCCTTTCCCTCTTTCAGTGTTTGCCAGCACAGAAAAGCTGCCCTGGAGCTCTGCTACAGCTGTGACAACCTGCAGGGGGTTGTCACTGGTGTGTTTAACCCTCACCTTGAGCCTGCTGGTGAGGGACACACTGCTCTGGGTTGGTGCTGCAGGTCTGGTGATGTCTCTTGATTTTCCTGCTGTTCAGAGTAACCCAACATTTCCATTCCAGCACTGTGGTGTCTTCAGCTGTTCCTAAACTCCTCCTCTAATCCCTCATCTGGGTACAGCTTGACCTAATTTACCGTGCTCCTGCCAGCTATGCCAGTTTCATAAGGAGGGGTAAGATGTGGAATTTGTATGAAATACTCTGCTATATTGCACAAGAGTGTTTTTTTCTTTCTGTTTTAACAAGGCACTTGTTTATGTGGATGTGTAACTTTAACCATCTCTCTTTAACCATCTCATGCTCCTTTCTTTCCCTTATGAATAAATAAAGCTATTTTAAAAAGAAAAAAAAGAAAAAGAAAAAGAAAAAAAAAAAACCAACCAAACAAAAAACCCCCTTGATTCCTTCTGCACATGTTCTGCTGCCCACCCTGCAGGTGACCCCTGGGTGCCATCCCAGTGGCACGGATGGAGGGACAGGTGCTGGGGGGCAGTGGCTGCCCTCAGGTGGGCAGGACAATCCCTCTCTGCTGAGGAAATATTTTGGCAGTGGAACCAGTGAGAGGTAAAATTTTATGTTGGCCTGTGCAGGTATTTAAATGTGATTAACTCAAGGATGTGAGAGCAGCCTCACTTAATCCTGTGGGAATCATTATGGAATAATGTTATCCACAGGCAGGGCAGGAGGGAGCTGATCTTTGTGGCTGTGGTTTGGCTGCTGCTGTTCTTGTTTCTTGCTTTTCCTTTGGAGAACCCTGAGCAATTAATGAGAATGTGATTTCTCTTTCGCTCAGAGGCAGAGGTGCAGGGTAACACCTCTCTGTGCCTTTGAACAATCAGCTGATGTTCCTTCCATTCAGCCCAGAGCTGGTTTCCTATAAATCCTTGACTGTTGGACTGTCCCAGGGCACAGGGCTGACACTGCTCATCCCCTGCAGTGTCCTGCCTGCCCCAGAGCCTTGCTGGAGCTGGGGATATGCAGGCAAGCAGTGAAACGTGTTTTCTTCCAGATCTTCCATAAGGCATTTCCTTATTTCTCTAGAGAATCAAAACCAGTTTGGACTGGAAGGGACTCTTGCACATCATCTACTTCACACCCCTACAGGAGCATCTGCTTGTGCCCCAGCAGTCTCTGTGGTCTCTGAGTACTCCAAGGGTGACCCTGCCCTTTTCCTGATGCCCCAGGATCCATCCTGCAAGTGCCTTCTGGTGTGACCCAGCCACCTCCCTGTGCCTTTGGTGCAATATGGGCAGTAATACAACAACAATTTAATCTGAAGAAACAGTCACTAATGTACTTCCCCTGATCTAATTCCAGTTGCTGTAAAAATGTTGTAACATCTGCATTTTACCTGACATATATTGGGAAGAACCTGACACCAAAACACAAAGGAGTGTGAAGTTAAGGTAAAACATCATTTTAAAAACACTCCAACATGACGCAGAATTGTCACATTTTGAGTTCTTTTAATGCTGTCCTCTGCAAATTCAAGGTGCAGGCATGATGCAGGTTCAGGTGTCAGAGGCTTTAATTGCTTTTACAGCTTTTAGAGGCCAGACTCATTCAAGGAATTTTGGAGCTCAGCTTAATGGACTCCCTAAGATTTGAACTGGATTCCTCAAATGCCATGTGCTGACTTCTTCCCAACTAGCTAAGAGCAAATGCTGAAACAAGAGCTGTTGCTAAGCTCCAGTTCCCCGAGTGGGGAATGTCAGAGCACACAGGATTTGCCTCCTTGCTCAGAAGCCACAGCCACACTCAGTGTTTCACCCACACTCCCTGCCACAGCACTGGCAGTCACTCCTTTTCTTGCCTTCCAACAGAGCTCACCAGTTGAAGCTCTCAGCAGGGGATTACATAAATTGGGGCTTTGCTTTTATCCTGGACAGAATTCAAGGAGCCTCTATTATAATCTTCCAGCTGATTGATCTGATGGCTGTGCCAGCACTGCTGCTGTCCAGGGCACTCTGGAGCAAGGTTCTCATTTGACCCTTCCTGCTGAAATGGTTCTGGTTTCTGTGGGCTGAGGAATCATTGTGTGTGCTTCCAGCAGGAAGGATCTGTGTTCCTGTTGCTGCTGCAGTGAGCATCTCCAAATGAGTGTCTGTTTACCAGCTCAGTTTCATTGAGCTGGTTTTTGGCAGGCTGCCCTCCCGCTCCCTCCCCCTCCCACCTCCACTTTGGCTCACTTTCTCCACAGATTTCTCAGTTCTCCTTCCTCAGCAACTTCCCATTTTTCACCCTTTGCCCCCTCTTCCATCAGAGTGGGATCCATTCCTATTGTGCCTCAGCAGGGTGATTCACCTCCTCTTGATTCACCCCTTAACAGCACTTAAGGAAATGCTGTTGTCTTTCTGTTGGTATCCAGAGTAAAACCATTTTTATCCTTTTTTTATTATTTCATCACTTGGATGCTTTAGTTGCATGGATGCATTTTATTTCCAAGCTCAAATATATTTGTATTGTCTGTATGCAGCCTGTCACCTGGATTTGAAAGACCACAACATTTTTGTAGAGAAAAAAAAGCTTTGACAAAACTGGTTATCCAAACCTGAAAGTGGGTAATTTATTAACTAAGTCCCTCTAAAACTTGCTTAACCTTTTTTTTTCAGGAAATCCCTCCTAGTAAATATTTAAATATATTCCTACCTCCAAATACTGAAATGAGAGAAAACCATTATTTTTTTAAACCCCCCTCACTTGAGTCCCAAGGTGCTTTGTTCAGAAGACATGAAAATCCTCCACTTCCATCAGTTAAACTCTTCAGGCACGTTTCCGAGCAACTCTTTGCACCTGGAGATCCAGTGGAAAATCTCCATTGTGGATTAATTTCAAAGGTTTAACAAAAAGAGAGCTGCTTCAAGGAAAGCCTTCAGTCTTTATTATGCATCTGTTGATTCTAATTGGCTGCAACATTTGTGGCCTGATGATAGCAAACAATCTGGACAGTTTTAGCCTGATATTCCTTTGAAAAAAAAACAGGACATTGGAGACTTGCTGCCTTATTTGGGCTGAAATTCACGATTTCAGAGGGAGCTCTCACCCATCTCCACGGTAACAAGGCACAGGCAAAGGAGGAAGGAGCTGTGATTCAGCGAGTCCAACCACAGGGACGTGAGCCTGGGGGATCACACTGGCTCCTTCCACCTTGGCAAGCACAGGGACAGCAGTCCTGGGAGTGCTGGACAGCAGCACAGAGCAGTGTCTGGGGCAAGTAGCAGGGGCACTGTGCTGCCCTCAGGGGCCAGGAATGCACAGCCTGCACAGCTGAGTTACTCATCCATGCTGCTGCTGGGAAGAAAAGGGAGAGAAGGTAACAACAAAGAAGTCTTCGTGCCCTTTCTGTTTGTTGCTGTTGCCTCTCTATAAATAACAAAACCTGGCAGCTGACATGAAATAGCTTTGGTTCATTCCTCATCACCTGAAAGCTCAAAATTGGTGCTCCTGATGCTCAGTTCCCATTGTTCCTGTATTTCATGGGTTAGCATTGAAGCACAGGGTGCCTGTTGACTGTCACTCCCCTGCACTAACGCCCTGACTGCAGGATTTCAGCTGTCAGGACCCTTCCAAAGCACTGCTGTGTTTCCCAAGCCAATCCAGCTGCCTTCCTAACCTCTCTCTGGGCTCATGCAGCAGCAGAACAGCCCCTGTGCTGTGCAGAGCCTGTAATTCCTGCTGAAAGAAGAAATCTGCAGCCAGCTCAGTGCTTGGAGCATGTCAGGCCAGGCAGCTGGGCTGGGAGAACCCCCTGGGGTTCCTGGGGGAAGCAAAAGGGTGCACAGGAGCTGCCTTAGGCACAAGTGCTGTTCCTGCCCCTCTGTCCCCTGTAAATGACACAAAGAGGCAAAGATACCCTGGGGCAAGGCTGGCAGAGCAGCCCTGCCTGAGCTCCCTCTGGCATCTGCCAGCTCTAAAAGCAGCAGTGAATGAACACAACTCTGGAGCAAAGAGCCTCCAGCAAACAAAATGCTGCTTTGCAGTGTCCCAAAAATGGCTCTTTGGAAGGAACACACACGTGTATATGGCTCCCATTGATTTTATTTGAATTAAATAAAAAAGTGTATTCCCCACATTACATTGATTCATTTCAAACAGTCTCAGCAAAAGGCAGGTGAGCCCTCCCATCACCCCTAAAATTCAGACACCAGTCTGTGGGCCCTGGGAAAAATTGTATCTGCATCATTCCCTTGTGGAAACAAACTCCACTGCCAGGCCACCACGACTGAGCTCCTGTTTAACCCTTCAAGGCTCCCACTGCCTGAGCAGCACCCACAGCTCTGCTCTGAGCTGCTGCACACACATCCTGGCAGCAGGAATCCCCCAATGTGTTCTTGCCCAGGGAACAGTGGCACAGCTTAAGTCTGAGCACAGTGCTCTGGTCTAACGAGGTTGGCTGAGCAGTCCTGCCTTGGCTGCCAGAGCCTCGTTCTGCTGGATGTGGTACTCCTGGAACCTCATGGAGATCCTCTGTGTCATCTTTAGATACTTCTGCAGGCAGTTCTCTGAGCAAGTTATCTACAGCAAGAGGGAAACGGAGAGCTTCAGACAGTAAGGCAAACACATCCCCAAGCAGGACCCAAAATATCACCACAGACAGGGATAAACAGGTGAGTACATCTCATACTGTCAAGCCTCAAGGGGAGGGCAGTAGAAAATGTAATGCTGAGTTTTTCAGTAATGCTTGAAACATCTACTGGTCCTCATTCTCATATTAAAGTCCCCCTGGAAAACACCCTGGCCCTAGGAGACACCATTCTTCTGTCCTTGGGCTCCTCTTGTGGATTTGAACTATATCTTTTGAAATCAATAATAAATCTATTAAATGAGTAAATTTTGTTTTAGTTCTGTTTACAAACATACTGGATTTGACAGCTAAATGTGATCTGCTCCCTGCTCAGTTTAACCCTTTTTTACCCTTGTTCCTACTGGGTCTATCAGCCTTCTGGTACCTGCCTTGTTACCCTTCAGCAAAACCACAGAGTACATCAGTCAGCTGGACTGGGAAATAAATACCAGAGCCTATTCCATCCACAGTATTTTTCAAATTTAAAGTTGTTTCTTTCTTTAAGTGTAGAGAAAGTGTGGTGAGATTATTTCTGAGCTACAGTCCTACTAATTGGGTATTCTGTGCCATGGCTCCAAACCTTGCTGTCACTGCAAAGGTAACAAATTTGGGTAGAAAGGAAAGCCAACCCCTTTACCTGGGAAAGCAGACATTGCTTTGGTTCTGCTCGGTACAGAGGGATGTGAAAAGCTTGAAGGGATGAAAGTGAACTTGACAAAACCCCAGCAAGCTCCACACACCACCCAACACCTGCCCTTCTCTGTCCTCAGCCTGGCACCAGCTACAGCCAAACCTGCTGAGCAGGAGTGGAATCTCCCTAGGAAACAACTTCTGGAACTGCCCCAGCCCCTGCTGCCAGCGGGAGCGGCCTGTGGGACACGCTGCTGGGATGTCCAGACTTGCACTGGGACTTGTGCAAGGAAAGAGCTCAGAAGCTGGGTTTTTTTCAAGTGTAGGATCCCAAAGGGGATGCATGGAGGTATTAATCTCAATTTTTTAATAAGAAACTACAATCAAGAGAAATGTGGGACATTCCACAGCAAGCACACCAATGTCCATCTAGACAAGTGTCCTGTTTCTACGGACAGGTGCTCTGTAAGAAATCCTATAATGGCCAATATGGGCAGCACTTCCCATAAGAAAGTTTATTCCTAGTTCCACTGTTAGCAGATGGCTCCTGTGCTACCAGACATGAATCATCTGCAAATCCACAGAAGCAAAAAAAAGGTAGGTCAGAATCAGAAAATGGTTTGGGTTGAGACAAACCCTAAATATCTTATTCCAACCCTCTGCCATGGCAGGGACACCTCCAAGGTTGCTCCAAGAATCTAAGAATATTTTTTGGACCTAAGTAATCTTTAATGACCTGTAATAGAATTCCACTAAAGCAGATGCAGAGAAAATTAGAGAAAGAAGAAATCTGTCTTGGGAAGCTAAGAGAGCTCTGTTCAGGGCAGCAGAACCAAAGCTGGAAGGAGACATGAGTTTTGCCTGCAGTGAGCTGAACTCTAAGGAGGCAGAAAAGGCTCAAAAATAATAGTTAGTTTAAAATTTTAGGCTGCTTCTTTTTTCTGCCAGCAAAGGTTATTAGATTTGTAACCAACCAAAATGATTAGGCTCTGAAACAGCCTCTCAACAGGCAAAGAGAAGCAAAAACATGCAACTAATCTTATGGAGAGCTTAATCTTTTTGCAGATGACGATGTGAGGGAGCTCCCTGCAGTGCAGGGAAGTGGATTTAACAGCCAGAGCTGTGTTCCCATGACTCACTACAAAGCAGGAACATGGGCAGGTAAACAAATATTTCAGCAGGAGTCTTCAAAGAATGAGATGCAGGCTGTAGGTGGGCAGCTTCCATGTCCATGGAGTTACCATCCATGAGAAGGCTCCACTGAGACAGCTCAGGGAATGAAACACACGGAATTACAACGAGCAGCCAATATTCAGTGGAGACTGGGCAGATTCTGTGTGTGACAAACACTGCTAGAATGGTTTTGGTGGGAAGGAACCCCAAAGAGCATCCAGTCCCACCCCCTGCCATGGGCAGGGACACCTTCCCAGGCTGCTCCAAGCCCTGTCCAAGCTGCTCTGGGATGGGACACTCACTTGGGAAGCAACATGCCAGACACCCACACTCCACTGAAGGCTGCTGCCTGCCTTTGTATCTTAGTTTAAAGATCAAAATTCCCCAAGTTGCTTCTGAAACTGGAATGCTGCACAGCAGTTCTACCAAAGGGTCATTAGAAGGCATCACCTACCTCTTCTGGTTTCACATCTCTGCTAGTGAAATCCTTTATGCAATCCACAAAGCAGTTTTCTGTAAGTTTGTTGTATGTGCCAAGAAACTCCTTGAACTGTAAATAAAAATTGGACAATGAATATTTATTAAAAAAATTTTTTAAAAATCAACATTAATTTTCTTACACACAGCTACATGGTGTAAGAAAATCTGGAGGACAAGTCACTAGAAAAATTTACTCTCGGTCAGAAGATTTCAGCATCAAAAGCTGCTTGTATACAAAACATGCTGTTTGTCACTGGTCACCTGTTGAAATTTTGGTTGTGTTAACTCAGATGATAACTCAGTTTGTGTCCTTCTCTATGCCCTACAAGACTTTCAAAGCCATCCCTCCCAAATGCAGCATCTCACCTGCTTGATCTGATCAGCCTCTGATATTTGTCCAGCCATGTTCCACCACCTGTGGCTCAGTCACCTAAAGGTGAGGATAAAAATCGAGTTGTAAATAAAAAACATAAATATCAGCTGCCACATTTTACATAAGAATAGAATTTTGTACATCCTTGAAGTTTGTTTAAATGCAACTTTGCTAGCAAACTTCTGAGCCATTCACTCAAAGGGAAGTTATCTGTTGGGAATCCATTCAGTTAAAAAACCATCCAAGATAATTCCAGGTATGAAACCTTACTAGATCCACCTGCTAACTGCTGTCCTTTAAAGACTTTTAGGGCATTTCACACAGCTGAAGTGACTTACAGAATACCTTATGTATTTTTATAAGTGCTGTCAAACTTACTAAATCTAGGGCCAGGAGCTGGGGAAGAAGCAAAGTCATAACACTTTCTAGCCTTAGAGTTTCAGTGACTTTAGATATGATCTGTAAAAAGTAAGGAAAAAAGGCAAATACAAATTGGTATTCACTGAACAGATGCAATACAAGGTGCAGGGCCTGGTTTCTGTGTAGCTGCACCAAACACCTGAACCACAGCAAATGTTGTGGTCACTGTAGTGAATTAAATGCAAGAAAAACAGAACAATGAAAACGGCCTTAAAGGAATGAAACAGACAAAGAAGGGAAGAAGCAAACAGCCACGGATCCAAGAATTTAAACAAGCATCCTCAAGGAGGACTCGCATTCCTCATCCAACACACTGAACAAGTTAAGGCTTGAAAGCATCCCTGCAGGTTTCCTAGAAGACTGAAGCCTACTCTTCCTTTTCCCTTGATTTCCATGTTATCTAAGACCTGTTATCACAGATGATAATGCAAACTAATATCAGGTGTTGGCAAGAACAAGCTCCTTCAGTTTAACGCAACTTGTGGAAGAAAAATGAGCCTGAAGTGCAATCACTTTGGGGGGAAAAAAAGAGTTCTTTTAGTCCTTTAGCAAAGGCTACTTCCAATTCATCTTCTACTATGCTTTGCCAATTTTTGGGCACAACATTAATGTTTTAGAGAACTTTAGCTATTGCAGTCTCTCAGCTGGGGGAAGGGAAGGGGTACACAAGCTGCCTGAACATGAACAAAGAGACAGCAACAATTATTTCTCCGACAGAAAGAAAATGAAGCAACTAAAAACGGCAGCAGGGAGCTCTCACAAGAGTGAAGTGTCCCTACACCCCCTCCCAGCAGCACAGGGATGGTGACATCTGCCTCTTAACATCACACTTTATCCCTGCACAGGGAGCCAGTTCAGAGACTGGAGGCCAAGGGCACAGATGATTCTGGGATTAAGATGCAAGAATTCCTCAGGGGCACACAGGTCACACGGGTTATTCCGAAGGAGAACCTGCAGGATATGGTGGCTAACAAGGAACCAGGTCTTATTCAGGTTGTCACTGAATCACAAACTGGTTTGGGATGGAAGGGATTCAAGATCATCTCATTCCACCCTCCTGCCATGGCAGGGACACCTTCCACTATGCCAGGTTGCCCCAAGCTTTATCCAACCTGGCCTGGAACCCTTGCAGGATGAGGTACCACAGCATCTCTGGGCACCCTGTGCCAGGGCCTCACTGCCACGCTCACACTCCAGAACTTCTTTCCAATATCCAACCCTGCCCTGTGGCCGTGCAAAGCCATTACCCCTTGTCCTGTCACCCCATCCCTTATCCAAAGTCCCTCTCCAGCCTCTCTCCTCTACCCTAAACCCTGTTTCAGGAGCACGGACACGCCCATCACCTGGAGTAACCAGTGAGAAGTGATGGCAACACCACTCTCTCATCTCTCAGCCTGTGAGAAAACAAGATCAGTGATAATTCTCTCAGGGCAGGGTATGTAGATAATTAAACAGAAACTGCAGGGAGCAGGGAAGGCTTTTGTCCTCTGCCAAAGGCGGGAAGCTCAAAGCTTCAAGTGCCGGTGCCATTTTCTCACACTCAGCGTTGCTTCATGATCTGTGTTTATGGCAAACCTGAGCCCCGTCCTTCTGTGAGTGATTTGGCAAGCCTGGAAATGGCAGATTGGAACTGAAGTGTCACAGAGCTTTGACACCTGGGAAAGGCTCTGATTCACATCAGCACAACAGCACCATCTGATCTGAAGTGCCTGAAGCTCTTGTCCCGGTACAGGTATTTCACACATTCCACAGTGAAATTACTCTGCACCTTCAGCTATAAATCAGCCTTAGGTCTGAAAACGAGCTACTGAACATTCCCAGGAATGTGCAAATCTGGTTTGTTCCAATGTCTGGTAAATGTATTAGTTCAAGATTTCCTGCTGCTTCTCCCCTTTCCCTCCACCTCTGAAAAAAGCTTTTAAAAGGGTGATGAAAGAGTGCTCAGCACCTCAGCCAGCCTAGCCCAGAGCTTCCTACAGAGCTGTTCACACCGCTCCTGCACGGCTCAGGTTTAATCCTACAGAGCCTGCAGGACTCTCCCGTGGGCTAAACACGACTTAAAAATTCAGCACTGCCCTTCTGAGCAAGGATACTCACACTGCAGGAAGCAGAATAAACCTCTGCTGCAAGGGACACACAGTCTGCGTGTGCTGCTTCACCAGAAAGGAGCAAGAACTTGGAAATCTCCCTTCTTGAAAGGCCCTGGGGCTCTTCCAAATATATTCTGGTATTCGAAAGAGACATTAAGAGAAGTCTCTCTGAGCAAAATGTGTTTGGGATTTTTTTTCCCCATCTTTTCGAGAAGGGCTGCATTTTTCTGGGAAGAAGAGTGATGGGGAGACACTATAAATCCCTCATCCTGTAATCCCCACTAACCACTGGAATCAGCTGTAATTACCACCTACTCCGTAAAAAGAAAGCTGAAATGTCTCTTTAAACCTTTGCTTCCAGCTGCACACAGAGAACACCATGCAAGTGTTTCTGAAAAGGAGGAGAAAAAAAAAAAAAGAGTAAAAACATCAAGTCAAAGAACTGTCTCAAAGAATAAAAATCTCGAGTTAAAGAATTGTGTCACGGTAAACTCCCCACAGCTTGCAGAGAAAATTCTTTTATCATGGGGGATTACTAGGCTACAACTGGATTGACAGCACATTTTAAAGAAGCCCAAACGAACTGATTTTAAGAGGTCAGACTTTAATGAAGTGAGAAGGACAGGGTGAGAGGAGAGGGGCTGGTCAGGAGCTGGATAACCGGGTGTAGCTGGTGCACAGGTTGTTCATTCACTGTCTCCTGGACTTGGCCTGGACCCTGCTCTGACGGAGAAGGGATCAGAGGCAGAAACCGAACACCAAAGGTGAAGTTACCAGAGTCAGCCTGACCTCAGGCACCGGGAGAGCCGCTCTGAGCACACTGAGCACGTGTATGGGCGTAGGCCTGAGGGAAAATACACATGTTCCCACCAGCACTCTCCTATCTGAGTGAGATCACACCTGGCTGGCGCTTCTCACCCAATAAAACCAAAGCCTGAGGCTAAAACAACTTCACGTCCAGCTTTATTTTTTTGGTCATTTCCTTCTACTTCATCCTCCAGCTCTCCCTTCCAAGGGCACATTGAGTTCCTCTCCCTCGGGAATCACTGGCTCAGCCAAGCCCCGGCCCAACACCGAGCACAGAGCGCTCTGATCCCCACCGAGCCGCCCGGCACCGGGAAAACTCCTGGGGCAGAGCGGAGATTTCCCCATTGAGGGCCCTCGGGAGCGCTCCCGCACCTTCACGGGCCACGGGAACGCTCCCGATCCCTCCCAGGCCACGGGAACGCTCCCGGTTCCTCCCGGCCCCTCAGGAACGCTCCCGGCCCCTCACGAGCGCGCGCCCTTTCCCCCGCCCGTCCCCTCACGCGCTCCGGGCCCGCGCGCACTCACCGCCCCGCGCGCCGGCCCCGCAGATTCGCCACGCGCCCGCGCGCACGGGGAGGCCCCGCCCCACCCCGGGCCCCGCAGATTCGCCACGGGCCGGCGAATCGGCCGCCCTCGGACCCGCCGCCCGATTTACCCTTTACCGGGCCGCGGCGTTTCCCGCCGGACGCTGTTGAGGGGAGGACCCGCGTTTCCCGCCGGACGCCGGTTGAGGGTGACGCCGTGGCCATGGCACCGGGCGCTTCCGGTGTCGCCGGCCGGGCTGGGGCGGCGGGAACGGGGCTGGGAACGGGGTTGGGATTGGGGTTGGGATAGCGGGAGCGGGGCTGGGATCGGGGCTGGGATCGGGGTTGGGATAGCGGGAGCGGGGCTGGGATCGGGGCTGGGATTGGGGTTGGGATAGCGGGAGCGGGGCTGGGATAGGGGCTGGGATCGGGGTTGGGATAGCGGGAGCGGGGCTGGGATAGGGGCTGGGATCGGGGCTGGGATCGGGGTTGGGATAGGGGCTGGGATCGGGGTCGGGATAGCGGGAGCGGGGCTGGGACACCGGGAGCAGGCACGGGGCTGGGACAGCGGGAGCGGAGCTCTCTCAAGGACGGCAGCCGTGCCCGCGGCGTGGGACGAGCCGCGCCCCGCAGCCTTCAGGCGGCTGTAGCAGCCGCCACAGCGCCCGGGCCCGCACGGCCGCTGCCGTGAGAAGGAAGGCGCCGCTGGCCGAAGCCCTGAGAGCCGCCGATGGAAGCCGAGAGCAGCTCCAGCGACAGCCAGGACTCGCTGGGCGGCCTGACGCCGGGCAATGTGCTGATCCGCTCCACAGCCGTGCGCAGGGAGCCGGCCCCGGCCGCAGCCAAGGTGACGATGGCCGTGCAGAAGCTCCGCGCCGCGGGCTCGCCCTGTCCCCCGGGGGATTTGGCTGCGGACGGAGCCGCCCGCATTCTCCCGGCCGCCGTGCCAGCCTGGGCTGGATCCCCCGGCAGCGCTCCAGGTGTGATTTATTAAAAATATGAATATCGAGCTAATACCGATATCCAGCTGAGACGGACAAAAACTCTCTTAACAGTTTGAAGTTAGAAAGTGTGTGTTTATTGCAGCGCTGGGCAGCGTGTGGGATAGCTCCCCGAAAACACACCGCGCTTTACAGAAAATCACAAAGCTATTTTATTTACAAAACTGTTGAATATCCAAAGTACAAATGCATATTCATAACTCTGGTACATCCCATTTCCCGCTTTTTATGGTAATTAGCAAAAAAGCAATTAAGCATGCGTGGTTTGTCCTTTGAAATGGGTCGGTGGTCTCATTCAAGAGGAGTGGGTTTAAAATGAGGAAGTAAAATGACTCTTCATCGCCCTGAACTTTCTACCTTTTCAATGCAAATGGTGACAAATGGGTGGTGGTAGAATTCCCATTTCCTTAGGTACAGTGACTTTCAATAAGTTTCAGGACTGGGGAGTCTCTGCAATTGTCCTGTGTCCCTAAACCTATTTATCAGGTTCCCTGTTTATTGTTGCAAGCACAGCTAAGAACACATAAAGTTGACAAGCAATCAGTTATTTGGAAAAAGTTAACTCAAGCCCAGTCTTCCTTAGCTAACTACAAAGCTCTTAATTAACTTCAACAACCATAAGGCTTATTTCTAACTAAAATCTTAATTTCTTTAAAATCCTATATTCTTTAAAGTCTGTGTCTCAGGTGCGTCAGTGACGGCCGGGTTCGGCTCGGGCTTGTGCTGAAAGCGCTGGGAGGCGATTGCAGCCGCCGAGGAGTTGTGTGGTTAAGGAGTCTTTGTTTTCCCAAACTGTTCTGTGTCACTGTGGGACACAATAAATGGAGGCAGGGAGTGATAGTTCTCCAGAAGGCTGCAGTGGATCCCTTATTAGGAGGAGCCACCGGTTTATTTTCCGGGCTTCTTTTATGCTTTTTACAAATGTGCCCACCTTAGAGGTGGGACCTTTGGGAACCATTGGTCACTTCCAGAGACCGCCACGCGAAGTCCCTTCTCTGGAAACAACTGTGCAAAACAAGAGAGCTTACAGAACGTGACCTTGTTTACCAGTAAGAGTGCCTGGGAACAGAATTTCCTAAAACTAAAACTGCAGGCACGAAGCGTGGCAACAGTTCTGTGTGTGGAAAGTGAGCTGTGCAGGCTGTGAGGCCCTGGCACAGGCTGCCCACAGAAGCTGTGGCTGCCCCATCCCTGGAAGTGTTCCAGACTAGCTTGGATAAGGCTTGGAGCAGCCTGGGATAATGGAAGTTTCCCTCTCCATAGGGGCAGGAATGTTTAATTCGTGTTAAAACTCCCTGTTTAAAGGATGTTTAGTAATGTTCTGTTTTTCAGAGGTTTCCCCGTGCTGTAAGTCAAATTTCTCATTCAGACTCACAAAATTCATTGATGTTTTTAAGCTTCAGCTCAATCTCTGTGGTCATTTGTGTTGTGAGGATGGTGATGTTTTAGGCATTCAGAGAGAAGGGAAGTGTGGAGCTGTACAGAAAATGCACCACAAATGATTCTGACCACAGTAAAACTGCTTTTATTTTAGGAGTCCTAAGCACCAAATGTCTGGTTCCAGTCGAAAATTCAGAGCCCATGTTTTTATCCCAAATGGTAAGAAAAGTTGCTGTTCCTTCCTGCAATCCTGAGCTAAGAGAACACTGTTTTCCTCAAAGAGCTGTAGCTCCTCTAAAAGCAGCACAGGATTCTGGCTCAGCCTCTGCACCACAATCGTGCACCTGCTTTTCCTCTTTGAGTTGCTGCTAAGGTGGTTTTACTGCAGATGTTTTTGGAGGAGCTTTATTTACCCCCCTGAGTGTCAGCAGTGCTTAATTCTCTCTGTGTGAGCAATCCTGAATTGTCCAAGATTAGCAACTTCTCTAAACTTAAGCAGGTGTAGTTTCACTATTACTTCTTTGGCCAAGAATGAGGAGAATGAGCTTATTTAGCACTTAGAATATGTGGTTTTAATTTGAACTGTGTGGAGTTTTAGTTCCTAAAATGCCTTGTGAGTTCCTCACAGCAATGTCCAGACCCTTCTGTGGCAGAGGTCATCATGTGTTTTGTGCCAAGACCTTTGTGTTGCTGTGTGCAAATGGTTCCATTGGTGTGCTCAGCAATTCCATCTGCCTCGAAAATGTTGGCTGCTGTTGGCAGGGGCTTTGATCTCTGCTTTTTCTGCTCTTGTTCTGAAGCATTATCCTGGAGAAGCTGCAGCACAAGATGATCCTTCACTGCTGCTGGAATACAGCAGAGGACCTGAAGGTAAAACACATTAATCACCCTTTTTTTTTTTTTTTTTGCAAGGAGACTGATTAGTTAAAGGAAAGGGAGCTTTTAGGCTCTTTGTTTGTTTGTTTGTTTGTTTTATTAAAGAAACTTCTGAGTGAAAATATTCAAAGGTTGCTTTGATAAAAAGATGAAAATTGTAGCAAATATTCTTAAATTTTGCAAATTTTACCTCATTCTTGCTGGCATTACATTCTTTTAATTAACTGAGTGGGACTTGTGCCAGTCTGCCAGAGTGTTGAGATTCCTTTTATTAACCAAACTGTTCATGTCTCTGGGTAAGACAGTTTGGGGAAGGGGCTTGTTTTGATCTGTTTTCCTCTTGTGAATTATTGTACTACAAAGGCATAATTTTCATCAATCAGCCTATACCAAAAAAGTATATTTCTAATCCTTAAGAATCCTAGGAAATCACAAGTTCAGTGTCTTTGCCTTTAACTTCTGAATCTGCCAATTTCAATCAGATTTTGGGAAGTGAAAGCTTTTTAAAGAAAACTCACTTATGCAGGTTTCTTGGATATCTGGAGCTGTGAGGAGGAGAAAAAAAAACCACAAATCAATATCCTAGTTAAGACCAAAAATCAATAGTTTTACACTCACAGGCAGCAGCTAGCTGGCTTACCAGCCTTTGCTTCCTCTGCCCAATAAACAGTGGGTGAGGGAGAGCCTGCAATCCTTTTAGCATGATTTGCACCCATTAAGAAAATCTGCTGTAATTTACGATGATGGTGGGGAACTACTGTTTCTGGGGTTTTCTTAATTAAATTTTTTTCTTCAAGTCAGAATTTGCAGCATATTATTGACTGAGTTGTCTGAGCTCATTGAAACTTTACTCACCATTATTGGACTTTATTGATACCAGCATTCAATGCTATAAAAATCGTGTTAAATGAAGCCTGCTCTTACTCTTACCATTATTTAAGTTTCCTGTTTACTGAAAGGAAGCAATCTGTTGTTGCAATAAATGGTGTGGTTCCTGCAGGCAACAGATTCTTCACAGCAAAATCAAATGTATTGAAAGAATACTTTGTCTCTTACCTGTGGAATAGACATTTTGTATCAATTATCTCAACAAGACACGTTTGTCCTTCCCCACAGATTATGTTTTGATCTCTCAGTATGCTACTGGCCAGAAAGAGGCTCTGAGAGCAGTATTAATGCAAAAGTAAGTGTGAATTGTTGTTGGGGTCTGAGCTCTTCTGCTTCTGTACAACCACTTGAGTTTTTTGCCAAAATGCATAGCTGGTAAGGAGGAAGTGTGTTTTTACTCTTCTCTGTCAGTGTTCTTTTTCTGTGTATGAGAGTGTTTTCAGTTGATTTTATTCCCTGGAGTATCTTGTGTCAAAACTTCCAGGAGAAAAGCTTATACAGTGCTATCAGTGCTGGAGGTGGGAGATCATTTGCTTGGGGCAGATATGGAGAAAATGCTGTTTACAGGCCCTTCTTTATTTTTATAGAATCCAGAATGTTCCTGTTCCTAAGGAGGTGAAGGTGCAGCTCTTGGGAAATGCCTTCACAGATAAAAGGGAGAGTGTTGGGGGTAACACCAGGGATGTTGATTCTGCAACAACCATTGCAGCAGCTGCTGCTGCTGTCATTGCCACGGCAGCTCCACTTCTCAAGGTGAGGGGGCAGCTCGTGGGAGCAGCAGTTCTTTGTCCTCTTGAAACAGTAAATGTTCCAAACAAGCCTGAGGTTGTTGCTAGTAGCTCCACAGAGCCTGAATGTGTCTGCTTGGTGTGTTTGTCATCTCACACTCACTGACCAATGTATCAGAGGGAACTAATTTGGGTTTAACTAAATGGGCAGAAGACAGAGAACATTTGATTTATCTATTGGAAATGAACATGTTGGAAATTCACAATATTGCTAAACCATCAGATGTTAAGGCTAAATAGAATTTTGTTTCTTTGGGGATGCAAATTCCAGGATTCTCTGAAGGATGTTTTGTTCTTTGCACGCTCACACATCTTCTGCAATAATGGGATTTTTCCCCTCTTCCCTTTTTTTTTTTTTTTTAATCCTTTCTTGCAGGTTCAAAATGATTTGGAAGCGAAAGTGAACTCAGTTTCAGAAATGCTTCAGAAACTGCAGGACACAGACAGGCAGCTGCAGAGAGTGTCTGAACAGCAAACAAGTATGAAGGCTCAACATGAGGAGCCCCACTACCACCAGAGAGTCAGAGAGCTTGAGAAACAAATGAATGCTTTCATGGTGCAAAGGATCCAGCACTTGGAAAAGCTACAGGAGCAACAAATGAATCTTCAGGTATCTAAGTCACGAGGCAGAAACTTCAGGTTAATAATTTCTGCTTTATCTCAGTGTTAATGTTATAATAATTGGGATTGTTTCTTAGTGTTAGAAGGAAAGAAAAGTTCAGTGGAAGTGGATCAAAGGAAGTGAAAGCACTCAACAGTGAGAAAGACACTGAGGGGCTGGGACATGTCCAGAAGGGCAGTGGAGCTGGGGAAGGGTCTGGAGCCTCAGGAGTGGCTGAGGGAGCTGGGGAGGCTCAGCCTGGAGAAAAGGAGGCTCAGGGGGGACCCTGTGGCTCTGCACAATTCCCTGCCAGGAGGGTGGGGCTAGTGCAGGTCAGGCTCTGCTCCCAGGGAACAAGGGACAGGACAAGGGGAAATGGCCTGAAGTTGCACCAGGGTAGGTTTTGGTTGGGTGTTAGGGGAAACTTCTTCACTGAAGCATGCTCAGACATTGGAAGATGCACAGGGCAGTGGTGGTGTCACCATCCCTGGAAGTGTCCAGAAAACATGGATGTGGCACTGGAGGACTTGGTTTGGTGGGGACCATGGTGGTGCTGGGAGAAGAGTTGGACTCGTTTATCGTAAAGGGCTTTTCCAACCTTAAGAATTCTGTGATTCAATGACCAGAAATCCTCTGTCATTTTGTCCCCCAGTCCCACCTCATCAGCTCTGCAGTGAACAGCCGTGGCCTGCAGCAGAGCCCTGCCCCTAAGGCCCTGACAGGACGCTGGGAGAAGCCAGAGCAGAGATCTCTCACTAACGAAGCACCTTCCTCTCACAGGAGTTTATTCCCTACCAGTCCTGCAGCTGTCCAAGGTGGAGACAAATTCTTGCTGTCTTATTTTCACTGTTAGCTTGGCATTAATTTTGTGTCCATTAATATTGGATTGTGCATCACATCAGTAATGAGCAGTAAACATCTCTTCTGTGTAGTTTGTTTTATTGCCCAATGCTCTT
This sequence comes from Phylloscopus trochilus trochilus, assembly GCA_016584745.2. Classification (NCBI taxonomy): domain Eukaryota; kingdom Metazoa; phylum Chordata; class Aves; order Passeriformes; family Phylloscopidae; genus Phylloscopus; species Phylloscopus trochilus. Next base: position 61,990,687 of record WQNJ02000001.1, on the reverse strand, counting down.
TATAGTTTTTCTGACATTTTGAAGATGTTCCAGTATCTTCCAGTTTAAATTAAGGTGAGACTTTTGGTTTACTAAGTCTACACCAGGAGGGGCCTGGACTTAAAATGGTCTTATTGAGACATAATCTGTGTGGAAGCCTGTGATGAACTATAGTTGGCTTTTGGGTTTGTTTTTTTTTTATCCCTTTATGATAGCAGTCAGAAACATGACATTTTCTTCCTGTTTACTTAACTAGTGCAGAAATATTTTGCATTTTTGTGAAGAATTTCTAGACCTCACATGGGGTTTTTTCTAGATTTTTTTTTCCCTGGAGTCTACAAGGGCAGGTTGTGATAGGACAAGGGAGAGTGGCTCCAAACTGAAGGAATGTAGGTTTAGATTAGATGCCAGGAAGAAATTTTTGTGAGGGTGATGAGGCTCTGGGAAATCTCTGGATGGCTGCCCCATCCCTGGCAGTGTTCCAGGCCAGGTTGGATGGGACTTGGAGCAACCTGGGATAGTGGAAGGTGTCCCTGTCCGTGGCAGGAGGTTGGAACTGGATGGGCTTTAAACTCCCTTCCACATCAAACCATTCTGTGATTCTATGAACCATTTCCTTTGAAGAAAATTGTTAACATTTAAATAACTTTATTTTTTTATTTTTCCCTGAAGCATATCCAAGCTATTTTCCAAGTCATGGGGTTCATACTCAAAAATCTCCTCTAAACACACCAGTTCCTCGAAGATATGCTCCAGAACCTGTACCCAAAAATGCAAAAATCTCAGAGAAAGAAAACTCTGTAGTAAAAAAAGAAAATATTCTCAAACCTACAAGAGAAGGTATTGTCCTCCACTGGCCTAGCTAGTATGGCCTGGTGGTTACTTTGTGTATTCCTCACCTTTTGTGACCTTTTCTGTTGGGTTGCTGGCACCTAAATGCATGTATTCAGAATATTTGGAATCTACAGTTGGGAAGGGTTAGTTTTGTGTATAACTCACTTGCTCATAAGTAACTAAAGACTTAAAGACAATGCTGGTTTAATCTATAGAGTTTCAGCAGGACTGGTCAGTGAAATTTTTTTTCAAAGTCAAGTTCCAGGAGGATCAGACAGAATAATGTAAAACTTGGGAGCTACTCAATGACTTTGTCATTATTATTGGTTAAATTGAATTTTTATTTTATCTTTTCATGGGTCCACAAGGTTTCTGAGTTATTGTATTGAAAGCAGGTGTAAAGCAAATGTAGGGTTTTTTTACTGCTTTTGATCAGGTTCTGTCTCTGTTACAAAGCTGTCAGCTATTCCTGTTGTTCAGTGGAATAAATGAAATAAGACAAAAGAAGAAGCATTCTGTCCATAATGTTCCAGGTTTGTTCTCAGTGACTCAGTTCATTGCCATCCCAGTTCCACCTAGCTTTGCTAATTGAAAGCAACCTCAGAAAGATGGATTGGTCTGAGTGCTTTTAAGTGACTTGCCTTATCTGCAATAGGTCTATATATTTATATTTAAAAAATATTTTACTCTCCTTGGGTGAGTATTATATAATGATGAAATACCTGGCAAAGGAAAAGAAAATATGAAATATATTGAACTAACTTAACTTTCTTTTTTTTTTTTTTTTTTCTGCTTCATTTCACTTCATTTTAGGTGAAAGGAAAAGTCTGGAACACGCTCGGAATTCTCAGGAAGCATCACTGAAGCAAATGGAATCCTCCAAGAAGCCAGCATTAAGCAGCAATGAAAGGAGCTGGCAGTCTGGGAGAGACAGGTGGATAAACAATCCAAACTGAGGAGGAGTTTCTGTTTCAGTGAAATGGAGAGAGGTGCATTAGACCCTGCTGGTGTGACAGAGTCACTGGTGTGGTCCTTGGGTATTGTGTCCAGTTCTGGGCCCCTCAGTTTAGGAAGGACATTGAGATGTTTGAGCACATCCAGAGGAGGCAGCGAGGCTGGTGAGGGGCTTGGAACACAAACCTTGTGAAGAACGACTGAGGGAGCTGGGGTTGTTCAGCCTGGAGAAAAGGAGACTCAGAGGTGACCTTATCACTCTCTACAACTTCCTGAAGGGTGGTTGTGGTCAGCTGGGGGTTGGTCTCTTTCTCCAGGCAACAACAGACAGAACGAGAGGATACAGTCTTAAGTTGCATCAAGGGAAATGTAGGCTGGATTTCAGGAAAAAGTTTTTCACAGAAAGAGTGATAAAGTATTGGAATGGCCTGCCCAGGGAGGTGGTGGAGTCACCATCCCTGGATGTGTTTAAACAAAGACTGGATGTGGCACTTGGTGCCATGGGCTAGCTGAGGTGTTAGAGCATGGGTTGGACTTGATGATCTTGAAGGTCTCTTCCAACCTAAAATTCTGTGATTCTGTGAGTTTGGCACTGCTGTGCTGGAGTATTTCTGGTTTGGCATTAATATTGACAGGATCTGAGGGAGTGGCTGGAGCTCTGCCAGGGGAGGTTTAGGATGGATAGCAGGAAAAGGTTCTTCCCCCAGAGGGTGCTGGGGCACTGAACAGGCTCCCCAGGGAATGGGCACAGCCCCAAGCTTGACAGAATTCAGAGAGTTTGGACAATGCTCTCAGGGCCAGGGTGGGCTTTGACCCATTGTTGGGGTGTCTGTGCAGGGCCAGGAGTTGGGCTTTGATCCTTGTGGGTCCCTTCCAGCTCTGATACTCCACAATTCTGTAGTTTCTGTTGAACTGCAGGCAGATGAAAGCTTGTTGCTAAGGATAATTCACAACACCCTTCTCAGGATTGCACTTGCAGTGTTTTTCAGGAGCAGCATCCACATAATAATTCCCAAGATTTAAAAAGGATGAAAAAATGTTCTTAGCCATGCAGTCTGAAGCATATTTTCCTCAGGCAATAATGTAAAGTTATAATCTCACTACTGCAGTGAGAAACTGCTCATATGTGCTGTCTAATTTAGAACAGTGTGCACAAAAATATTAATGGCTTCAAATGGAAAGATACCCAAAGTTTAAATGTTGCTCTATTAGATGTTAATTTCCCTATTGAAAATAAAGGGATATGGCTGAAGGTGTTAAGTGGTAAACAGAGAAAACCCAATAACCTTTCTATAACTTCAGATGCCAAAGCAAGGTCCAGTTTATCTAAAGGTTTATTTGGTACTTCCACTGTAAATTCCCACTTGGTTTGAGAGTTGAATCCTTTCTTGGGCCACCTCAGGAGCCATGAGAGCTGTAACCAGGAGTGTTTCTCCCCTCAGACACAAAGCTCTGCGTGCAAGCTCAAATCCTTTTGAAAGCTACAATTCAATTGAGAAAACAGTGCAAAAGGCAGATGATTTACTTCAAGATCTTGGCAAGTTGAGAAGAGAAATGCTCAACATTCTGCAGGTAAAGTCAATCTAATCACAATGAGCAGGGGTTTGAAGAAGGGGAGTAAAAACTGTGCAGAAAAACACAGAGGGCTGGTATCAGTAAAGGTGTTGCTCTTGCTTCTACACCTGTAAAGAGATCCACATTTGTTTACAATTAATTGAAATATTGGAGTCTCTGTGTGTGGGAAGAGCTTTGAGCCTGAATAATGCTCTGGGTGTGCAATGGACTCTGACTGCCATTGTCCCAGACATAAAATAGGTGAGAGAGAGGGATGGACAGAAAGAGGAAAAAAAAAAGAGGTTTGTTTATTTGTTTGTTTTAAGCTTTTGTATATTTTCAGTGCCTTTACTCTGCAGAGCTGCAGAGCTGATGTAATTTCCCCATTTGGGAAAGAACAATGTTCTGTTTATCTCCAGTCAGTTATCTCAGCTTTAGGGATGATTTGAGCATTTCCTTTCTCATTTCACCACTTCTTTTCGTATTGAGTGCTGTTTCCAAGGAGTTGCCTGGCATAGAATCCTTGTGCTCTTTCTTGTGCTAATGATTTTGTACCTTTGGGTACAAGATCAGCTTCTGTGCTGGCAACATGGAGTTTTTGTGCTGGCAACAAGTGAGACTTTGATCTCTTAACCTGGTGCCATTCCTGATTGTACCTGTCTGCTGTCCTGGTCCCACCTCTCTGCCTTGTCAATATACACAGTGAGAAGAAAAACTTGAAAATTCACCTCTGAGAATTGGCTTGAAATGTAATAACTTTGATTATTGTTATTATGTTTCCCTAAAAAATACTTTGTATTGCCTGTCTGGTTTTTGTTGCTATATCTTTGAGAAATGCAGCTTTGTCTGTCATATCTTAAGCATAGCTGATGCATTTTTTATAGGTTTTGTAACACTCTGTAGATTTTACATTTAACTATTCTTACTGGGAATGGATCAGGTGCCTTGTGCCCCACCGAGGTTGCAAATATTTTCTTAGCACTATTGCTAAAAACTTAAACGAGTAACATACCTTAGTACAGGCAACAGAACAAGAGGAGATGGGATAAGGAATGGGAGAAAGATGCAGCTACAAAAATGATTTGAAGTTTCTCATATGAAAAAGGTCAATAGAAGGACAGAGATGTGATGACTTAGTAAATGGAGAGTTGGGTCAATTAAACATTTAGCTACTGACTCCTCATCCCTGAGAAATTAATAGAGTGAGATAATGATAAATTTTTGGGTAAATGATAAACCAGCTCTGTCATAAAGCAAAGGCCTGAATTAGCTGAGACAGAAGGTGGTGCTCTAACCCAAGGAATTCATTGTGGCCAGGGAAATTTACCCAATACCTCCTCTGGATTTCACCTTAAAGTTCCAACAGCTCTTCCTCTGTCTTTTTAGGGAGCAAGTCCATGGAAATCTGATGTGAATGATGTTACTAAGGTATACCTTGAATTTTTTATGTTTTTCTTCTGTGGGTTTATCTCCTCTGGATTTTAACCTAAAGTTCCAACAGCTCTTCTGTATTTTTAGGAAGCAAGTCCATGGAAATCTGATGTGAATGATGTTATTAAGGTATACCTTGACATTTTTGTGTTTCTTTTGTGGGTTTATCTCCTTTGGATTTTATCTTAAAGTTCCAACAGCTTTTCTTTTGTCTTTTTAGGAGGCAACTCCATGGAAATCTGATGTGAATGATGTTATTAAGGTATGCCTTGAAATTTTTGTGTGTTTCTTTTGTGGATTTATCTCCTCTGGATTTTACTTTAAAGTTCCAACAGCTCTTCTTCTGTCTTTTTAGGGAGCAAGTCCCTGGAAATCTGACATGAATGATCTTATTAAGATATACCTTGAAATTTTTATGTTTGTCTTTTGTGGGTTTATCTCCTCTGGATTTTACCTTAAAGTTGCAACAGCTTTTCTTCTGTCTTTTTAGGGAGCAACTCCATGGAAATCTGATGTGAATGATGTTATTAAGGTATGCCTTGACATTTTTCTGTGTGTTTCTTTTGTGGGTTTTTGGGCTTTCTGTAAAACAGACTGAAGCTGAAGCAGTTTTGAATGTGTTTGCAATGAAATATCACTGCCTGCCTGTTGCACACCTGGGTGTTTGTTAAAGGATTGCCCTTGCACAGATCACATTATTCCTGTCTGGTTCAGTCCTAGTAAATCCCTTGAGGGGATAACGTCAAGCAGGAAGCTGCTGTGTCAGATTGGCACAGTGTGGGCTGCTGCTATCAGCTTTTTTTACATATTTAACAGATCCTGTTAATGATCTGGGTCTCACTAGCAAGTCTACATCATTCTACAATTGGTCATGTATCTGTAATTCTTACCTTTTCTCACAGATTTTACCTGTCTTATTGAGTTAATATTTGTCAAAAAGTTTCATTTTAATGATGAAAGCCTATGTAAAATTGATAAATAATTTGGTATATTGTCTTTGTCTCATCAGGCCAAAACCAAGGTCATGGGATCAGTGTGTTGATTCACGTTTTGTTAATGGCATTGTGGCAGTATATCAGTTTGAGCATAAATTTTTGTTTAATTCTGATTTAACGAAAGAGTAGCCTTAAAGCCAAAACTGAGTTGTGATCTGTGAGATTTTTCTTTTTCTGTTCATTCAATTGATGTTTTCACAGTCTACTCGAGTTTGGGTATTTTGGTTCTGGTTTGAGGTTTGTTTGTTTTTTTTTTAATGTACGTTTATCACTTTTAAATTTTTTTACTGTTTAATGAATTTTTCGTGGGCCTCTGGGTTTTTCCTCAGGAGTGTGAGAATGAATGTGAGCACTTGTTTCCTGTGTTTGTCCCCCTTTCTTTTGTACTTAGCAGCTAATTTGTGCTCGATTTTTATCTTTGTGAAAGGGTTCTGCAAAGTGAGAGGTTTCATTGTTCCTTCTGAAAAGTGAAAATGAGTAAAAGTGAAAGAGGATCAAGGGGCTGCTGAGGGATTTATCTTGTTAAAACTTACAAGCATTGCTTGGTATTTCTTGGGGTAGATTGATGCCAAACAAGTGCATCTATTTAGAGGACTTGGGCTTTTATTAGGCTCTTAATTATATTTAATTACTGTTACATGGAGAGATTTGCTTGTGATACTTCATGTATCTAATTGCCATCTTTTCACATGCTTATTAGCCTCATTAGCATTGCCTCTCATGCTTCACATCATCTTCCATTTGAGATCTTTTGGATGTCTTTCACTTCTCTAAATATATTTGCAATATGATCAACATTCTTGAGTGACTGAAGTTGCTGACAGTGCACATGGGCAGGATTTCGTGTGATGGCATTGATGTGATAACAGATCAATAGGAAATTACAATCTCTGATTAGAAACTAGGGGTTCTGTTTCAATTTTAGTCAAAAAATCCTCCTGAGAAAAGTGCACCTGATCCTCCTGAACATCATCTGCTCGACAAACCATCCATCCTTCAAAAGGTGGAAGTGCCAAGGTCTATTCTGACAGATGCTGAAAGGACTTTGAGAGGAGTGCAAAACAATAAAAAAGTCCTTGAGGAGAACCTGGAAGCTGTTACTCATGCAAAAGATGGAGATGCCATGTATTCTATCAGTCACTCCTTGACTACAAACAGGTCAGACCCTACAGTTCAGGGCTTTGGGAGATTGGTGTTTCCAAACCTGGGCATTGAGGAACTCGTACTCTTCCTGCAGAAAGGATTTATTGACTCTTTCTAGCAATCACTGTCTGATTCTTGAAATTCAGATGTTTTTTGACCCTTGTGGTGTGAACTGATTTTTGTCAGGTGCCTACATCTGATTTCTGAGGCTTTATCAGTTGGACAAACTGCTCTGCTGCCAGGCCATTTAGCTGTTTCTGTACCAACTTGCATTAATAAGAAAATTGAAGTCTAATTTAATTATTCAGAGCCAGAAGAGGCTTCATAAGCCTGTAAATTTACAGAATTTAATCACCTCACAACAGATCTTTGGCTTTTAAACTTTTGCTTTTTCAGTTGTGTTAAATATTCCTGCTTGAATCATAATGGAATTTTTCTATTAAAATACAATCTAAACTTGCATTTTCCTGAGGAAGGTAGCTATCTTTATGTATAAGGGTTTTTTTAGGCATATTACCTGCCCTCATTACCTTTTAGAGGATGTAGTAATTTGTCATCTGCTCTTTTGTTAATATTTTTGTTTTCTTGGGGTTTTTTTTCAGTTGTGATCAAAGTAGGAAGTGACACATGGCTGCCTCTTATTCCTAAAATATTTGTGACAATGGCAGTATTTACCAGCAGGGAGTGGGGTTTGCAGGTGGCACCATGTAAGAGCAGATTTGGGGTTGGGACTCTCAATGGGCTTTGCTTGGTGCCTTTTGGGGAGTGTAGGGGTGCAGAACCTCCCTGTCTGTGTTCTGGGCTTCTCTTTTTAGAGCATTTAAAGTACTTACCCAGGTACAAAGCTGTGCAATTTGAGAAGCACTGACCTAAAAATGATTCTTTCTTCTGTTTCAGGGATGTCTTGGAAGAGATTCGTATCCGAAGGACTGTGGATGAGTGGATCAAGGCAATCAGTGAGGAAATCCAGGTAGGGCTGGGAAAACGAGTTCAGACTTTTGTGTTACCTTTTTTCACCTGGCCCTTGTTCTGTCCACAGTAAAGTGATTTACTCACCCCTTGAAAACATGAGAAAGCTGCCTGTTATTGCTCACATGCAGTAAGCTATAATAAAATATTTACCTCTGTTTTAAAACTGTAGTTGTGTGATGAAAATCCCTGGTCTCAGTTGCTGGCTAACAAGAAAAACAACCCCTTTCTCAGAGCTTCAAAGTTATCCATAGACTCTGCTGATAGCCTTGAAGATAAAAATCTCTTTTTATTACCTTTATGTTTTCTATTTAGAATGAACTGGAAAGAAATGATACAGAACAAGGGAAATATGATCAAAAAGCCCCATGGAACAAGAAAGCCCAAAACCTCAAGGCTGTGAAGACCAGGAAAGAAATTAAAGAGAGAACTCCAAACATCCAAGGATGCTTGACAAAAAAACCTTTATCTGCACCTAAGCCATTGCAGAAGCAGGTGGAAGATAACACAAGGAAACAGAAGTTTAAAACTTACTTTTCTGAAAATGTGCAGAGCAGAGAAAGAAAAGCAGATGTGAGTTGCCATGCAGTTGGTTTCTTTTCTGGAAAAAACTGTTCAGTATTGACATGAAAAATTGTGTGTGCAGCTGTACTAATTCAAAACGAAGGCAAATAGCTCTGTCCTGCTCCAATTTACATAAATGAAGATTTGTAAACTGCTTTTTTTTCCCTCCCTTTTTGGTGTCCATCAGGGATCTGTAGGTGGAACTGCACTGGTCCAAAATGAAGATGATCTGTCTCAAGTTTATGGGAAACCCATTTACCAGGGCCACCGTAGCACGCTTAAAAAGGGACCCTACCTGAGATTCAACTCTCCCTCTCCCAAATCTAAACTTTCCAGACCCAAGCTGATAGAGACTGTTAGAGGTAAGTGATTCTTTGATGGGAACAAGGTGTTCCTTCCCAGTTTTTCTACCAGGAATTCCTTGTGAAAATGAATCTGTTAGTTGTAGTTCATCTGCTCTTCAATATAAAGCTTAAGCAACTGCAGTGGCTTTTCAGAGAGGTGGTTCCTGACTCAGGTTTGTGAGGGCTTAAGAGACATTTGGAAAATGCCCTTAATTTAACTTCTGGTCAGCTCTGAAGTGGTCAGGCAGTTGGACTAGATGGTTGTTGTAGGTCCCTTCCATTTGAAATAGTTTATTTCTATTTAAGATTCTCTTTTCAAAACTAAAAAATACCAGAAGTTTTTCGACTTTGCTTAACGTGTCTCTCACTTATTTTAGATTGTGAAATATTTTTTTCTAAATATGATAAATGCATTAGTATGTATTTATTGTTGTCCAAGATTTAATGAGCTGGACTGCTTAAATTAATCACGGCTGAGTGTGTTGAAAAATGAACTCAATTTTTGATAAAGGTCACTGGGACTTGTGTTTTTTGTGTCATGTTTATCCAGTGGTTTTTCACTTAAATATTTAATTCATTCAGCATTCAGAAATGTACTGAGACTTGAAAACTGAAGGAAGTCTGATATTTCATTTCCTTTTTCTAATGCATCAATTGACATATGAAAGAATAGATGTATGGGCATGAAGATGACATCTGTTACCTGGAAAATATTGAAAGATGTAATCAGAATCATTGTTAAGTTCACTAAGTGCAAGTAACTCTTCATCCAGTTAGAGTTATAAGCAGAGTAAAATTCCTTTCTGTGATAGCTTGTTAAGGTTATTTAATTGATAAAGGTTATTAGTTGATTAATAATGAATTCTGTTCATTAGTTTTGTAGGCAAAGTGTTAGGATGAGAGGGTCCTAATTTTCTAACCTATTAAAAATGTGTAAAAATAATTACAAAGGGACACCATATGATATCTGACATAGGTCAGTGTAGATAAATTTCATCTAGAGTTAGTAAGAAGTAATGTTTTAATTGGATCTGTTTAATTTTATTTCCTAGTTACCTTTCAAAACTGACTTGATTCTTGATACAAAAGCTAAGAATAATCTTTAACTGGTATTTAAAAAAAAACACACCCAAACATTGTGGATCATTTTGCTGAGGACAAAGTGAGCAAATGCCATGAGAAAAGATAATGATGAAGGGAGAGTGTGGAGGTGGGAGAGAGGCTTAAGAGGAGGAGGTGGTTAAAGTGATGGTGGGCACAATGGAGTTAATAGGGTGTGCATCCATGGAAAAATATTAACTGGCTCCCTCCACACTCCTTGCACTTAGGCTCTTGTTTCCCATGCAGGGAAAATATACTTGATGTAGTTTTAAATGCTACCTGGGTTTTTATTACAGCTATCAAAGTATTGTACTCTGTGTGAAACATGAGAGATGAACATCAGAAGGCAGCCAGTCACTTGATGCAATCATGTTTGTAGGCCTTTGCAATGGATGGTGTAAAGCTTATCTGTGTCTCTGAAGACAGGCACTGCTGGGGGTTGAGGTTGGGGATTTTTTTACATTATTATTATTGTTGTTGTTGTTATTTTAGTATTTTTGAGTAACTTGGTCTTGTGGAAGGTTTCCTTGCCCATGGCAGGGGGTTGGAACTGGTTGATCCTGAAGGTTCCTTCCAACCTTTCTGTGCTTCTGTGGTTCTGATGTTCATCCACAGTGGCAAGTCCTCAAAACAGTACAAGAATTTCTTGTTTGGCCTGACATGGTCCTTGTGGCACTGTCCTTACCTGTGCTCTGGAGCCCAGTTGTGATCTGTGAGGAGAAAGGGTTATTGGTAGAAAGTATTCACAATTCTCACCACCCTCCTGGAAAATGTGGGTTATAGTCCTGGCAAAAAACGTAGAAAACTTTTCAAAACTCACCATTTTTTAAAAGGTGAGACCTTGTTACATGAAAACTGCCAGCCTTGTCACTTAGGTATTTTGTTTGCCCTCTCTTGAATGTCTTTTCTTTGGAGAAAAATGGTGTGTCCTCTGGTATACTCATTTGAAGCATGATAATTTGGTTTTGACTATTGGCTGTGCTGTACACCTGTAATTTAATTTATTCTGTATGGATCGTTTTGGATTAAATATGTGCTAGTAAGCACTTAGGGTAGTAGTAACAGTGATACAGTGACCACTAAGATTTGGATTGAGAGCAGGCACTTCTTTAAAAATACTTCATCAGCAATTCTGCTTTTGCTGAGTCCTAAATGAAATTTCTTCTCTATTTATTGTGCTCTTGTCCTTTAAGAAGGTCAGAACCTTTCCAGGGAGGCCAATTTCATCATTCCAGAAACAATATCTTGTAAAGTGGCAGAAAGAGTGCCCCCCTGCCCAATCTAATTATAACAAATAGATCATTTGATCCCTTGAACCCACCAGTTGAAGTCCAGTGAGATGGAAAGGTGCAGGTTCTGTGCAGTTGGAGCCAGCTGCTCCTGTGCTTCAGCTTTTTTTTCTGTTGGAGGCAAATAGAAATAAAAAGGGAAAACTGCACTGGATCAATGCTGCCTTCAACCTTCCAGAGCTCCTGCGTGTGACAAACAGCTTCAAAGCTCTTTGCTGGAAAACAGAGTGAACTCTGGATAGCCTTTTCCCAGAGTAGTTCCCTTCCAAGCCATGAAGTCATGCTGCAGAGCAAAACCTCTGTTTGCAACAGTAAAGCCACCATAAATTTTGTTTCTCTATTTAACATCAGGCTGGAGTTATGGGAAGTTTTGGGTTTTGTCTCTGTCCTGAGAATAAATAAAATAAGACACCCCCTTGTGTGCTTATCTAAGGGAAGAATGGAATTTTTTTCACGTTGTGTAAAGGAACAGCACTTCAATGAATGTCCTATTCCCAAGCTTTCTGATTTTAACTGAGACTGAGGTTTGTTTGATACTTTGACATTATTTATCTTTGCCTCTTGGTCAAATTGCTTCATTTTTGCCCTTTCTTATACCTTGCCAATAAAATGGAAAAATAATCCGTGGTGTTTCATGTGGGTCTCATGAAGACAAAACCAGTTCGGTCATTTTGAGGGCTGCTGTTCTAGAAGAAGCTGTTATGGCAAAGCAAAGTATAAATAATAAAGTAAGGAACAGATCTGTGCTCCTCTAGAGTAGGAGTGTAAATAAAATGCACCAAGGTTGAATGAGCACTTCAAAGCATCAAGTTCTTAAAAAAAAAAAAAAGAAGGAAACAAATTTCTTTCACTTTAGGAATGCTGAGTTCTTCACAGGTCTGCACCCACAGATTCCCTTCCTTGATGAACCAGGTGATAAAGGCTTTGGAATTATTGGAAGTCTTTGGCCTTGGGTTTGATTGGCTGCAAAATCCAGACTTGTTAAATGACTCTATTTTGCTAGAGCAGTCCACTGAGCTTGTTTTTAATTAGTGTTAGAATAAGGATGTTTGTTTAAGGCTGAAATGGCCATCTGGAGAGTCTCTTTTCAGTCATTTTATAACTCTCAACCATTTTCTTTGCAAATAAACTATGGTGACTAATGCTTGGTTTCTTATGGGGAGTTAGGAAAAAAATTCAGCTAACACTTTTATGAGTAAGAGATCATTTCTGAAAAAAAAAAAAGTTGGAGTTGTTTTCTTGCATAATGTGAACTGATAAATACATGTAAAACACTGGTTTTTTTAAAGCTAAGTTTAATTAAATGTCTAGTTTCTGCCCAGTGCAAATAAACTTTGCAGGGAAAAATGAAAAGTTGAAAGCAATTAAAATGAGGTGCTGTGTGTATACAGTACTTAATCATTCTCACTGTGAAAACTTTGTTTTTACAAGTTGGCAACATTACAGATACGCTGCCAATTTCTGCTTTTACTCAAAAGTTCAAGGCCAAGGGGGACTGTTAGATCATGTAGTATGACCTCTTCTAAATCACAAGCCTCTGAACTGTATCTATTTATGTTAGAGCCCAGTAATTTGTCTGACTGCAGAACAGTTTTTCTGGCTAACCTGTGCTTTGCAGAGAGGCACAAACTCATTATGTAAAGACAGGAGAAATTCTGCTTCTTCCCATGGCAAAATACCTTGTGCTTCAAAAGCAAATAGGCAACTTCAGATTTATTATCTGATTTGTAGAGAGGTTTTGGCTTCAGTTTACAGCCACTTCAGTTTCCAGGTGATTTTTCCTTAAAAAAATCAAGAGTGCCTATTAATATCCAATCTATTTTAATATTTGCAGAGATAGAGACTTAATGCTGAGTGCAGAGTTATCATCTGTGGAAGTCTTCTCCTGCTCCATCTCAGACTTCTGGGGGTTACATTTATCATGTTGTTGACCAGGGCTTTGTGTTGTGATTTCTCCTTCCATTGCTTACCCAGCATGACCATAAACCCTTTTCTAGAGATGCTTCTCTCTGACCTCTGTTTCCTCACTGAGGAGTTATGACTTGTTCTTGTTTCCAGGCTTACAACCCATAATTTGTCTCTAGGAAAATACCACTTCATAAGTGCACACTGCCTTACCTGCTTTTCTGCATCTAACAAAAGTCACGTTATCAATCTTTATTGTCCCTGTATTTTATAATCACTGACTTTCACTCTTCAGTTAATTAGGAGGCTGTGAAACGTGAGCAGAGCTAAAAGTGCTTGTTGCCACGTGTTAGCTGGCTGCAGGTACAGGGAGGTGATTGTTAGAAACAACAGAGGAGTAAGATGACATTTTTTTGGCTGTAATAAAGGTATGAAGTGGGTTATCAGCATGTTTCTTTCCAGATTCATTATCCTAACACCTACAAAATAACAGTAGAAGCACTTCTGCTTGATTGACAATTGTTGACTTTTTTGGGGGGAAATTGTTAAACAGTATTTATCCATTTATATTACTGATTTCCTTAATAATATCCATTGTTTGCTGTACATTGAATAAGACCTTGCATAACTGCATAGTGAGAAGTGCACATTGCAATAAATGCTATCCTCTGCTCTTTGCTTAAGACATTTTTGCACATAGATTATTTCTGGCTGGCTATTTGCAATACACTTGAAAAACTGGGCCAAAAAGTCAAAGTTTCCTTGATGATGGAAGTCAAGGCTTTTGGGTATTAGGTATGGCTTGATTTTGCAGTAGCATTGAGTTGTTAAACCAGGAATTTACAGATTATACCTGTTCCTCTGAGTTACCTGTCAGTTTTGTGGCTGCATTTCAAACCTAAGTTCTGGATTTCTTCTTAGCTGCTCAATCACACATTCAGTTCCAAATTTCAAACTTAAATCACAGATTTCTTCCTAGCTGCTAAATCACACGTTTCCTTCCAACTTAATCCTGCCCTTTGGTCCTTTTCATGTTTTTGTGCCCTTATCTGCTAGATTCAACTTAAAAATTGCAATTTTAACTCCTTCATTGCTGCCAATACTGAGACATCTATCTATCATCTACCTATAGCACTTTCAGGTTCTGCCCTTTGGGGCTCCCTCCCTCATTCCCTCCATCCCACAGCAAAGAATTTGCAGTGGATTCAGTAGGAAGGCTTGGATCAGAAGCCTGTTGTCCCTGTGTCTGTGCATGCATTGTGACCTGCAGTTTTATCTGCTCTCGTTTCAGGCACAAAGGTGAAGTCAGCAAAGACCCAGACCTCCTCTCACACCGAGGTCATCAGCAGCCCCCAGAAGAAGCAGCCTGTGTATGCCCTTCCCCAGCAGCCAAACCAGTACTTCTTCAGCCCCAGCCAAGATGTCCCTGCTGCCTCTGGTCCTCTGGAAGGTCACCTCATTCCCATGGCTATTCCACTAGGTAGGAGCAAATAACCTGGAGAAGATTGTGTGCAGGTTAATTGCTGCTGTTCCATGGAAACACAACTTCTGTCTTCTTTAGTCAGTGGTTTGGGGGTTGGAATTAGATGATCTCTAAGGTCCCAACCCAGCACAAATCATTCCATGAGATTTGCACCTGCCCTTCTTGTAGGAAATCTGAGGGATCAGTTGAAAATGTTCTGGTTCTCCTTATCCTTCATGCTGGATATCTGGTGACACCCTGACAGAGCAATTACTTGCTTAGCTGTACCTTTTTTGGTTCATTTTGCTTTTAGGCTCCATGTTCTTTCAATTTGGTGTCCATGTAAGCAGGAACTGAATCACTCAGCCTTGGATTCAACATTTGCAGTGACTTCAGCCCAACAATTCCAGTAGGACTGTGCCAAGCACAGTAAATTCCTCCTCATGACTTCTGGATTTTTGGACTTTCAATAGAACCTTTATATAGGGCTTGTTTTGAGAAGGGTTACTGTTATATAGGTATTGAAATAAGGTAATTATGTTTTTAAAAGGCTGTCTCAGACAAAAATATGTAGGTTTTTAAATGCTAAGTGTAATAGTACTTTGGGTGTGATGCTCTGTAGTTTTTGAATGGCAAACACAATTCTTGTTTTCAGCAGTAGATGTCACCAGAGTCAAGAAAAGTGAATAATTTTAAAAACAGGTAATGTTGAGTTGACAATTTCTGCTGGGAAAGCTTAAAATCAGCTGGTGAATTACTTAGTTTAGCTAATGTTAATAGGGGGCTTTTTAATTGGTCTGTAATTGCACACAGAGTCTCGAAACACACAGAATAGGATTTTAATTAATTTATTAATTAACTGGCTTTGGAGATAAATGTATGAAGTTTTAATTATTTTTTTTTAACTGTCTTTAGGTCAAACCCAAAGCAGCAGCTCATTACTGCAGCCAGCTGTAGTAGTGATAGATAAACCACACCCTGTCACAATTACAACCTCCCTTCCTCAAGTGCCACCAAAGCCTCCAGTGGAGGTAAAAAAACCAAATATAGCTATAGTAGAGATGAGATCAGAGAAGAAGGACCCATCCCAGCTCTCTGTGCAGGTACATGTCAAGAGTGATGATGATTTGTTTGTTTAATTGAAGTGCTAACTACAGGCAGCCTGATCCATCAGTAACACACTTTGACATCAGTAGATGGTTTTCAGTAAGAATTGGAAAAATATGGAGTGGAGGGACCAATCAGTTCCTATGCTATAGTTATGTATTTTATTCATATTTTAACAATTATCTTTATTATTTGACCAAAATAGAAAACTGTTTCTTCCCTAAGTCACCTATGTAGGGCATTTGTAAAATCTATGTCACATTTTCTTTTTTTTAAATGAGATTTTTGAGCCAGAACAAACTTGGAATAAAAGAAGTATAAATATAAATGTCAGTTTTCTTGGATGATTGCTTTGGCCTTTAAGATTTCTGTTTCAAGCATGATTGTCAGCCCAAGGGTTTCACTCCTGATTAATCAACCCTTGCAGTCCTTACCTTGTGGGTTGGGGTTTGTTGTTTTAACTTTTTACATGAGCCTGTTGTCAAGGAAGTGAATGTTTCTTACATGTTCATTGTTTTGGATTCCAATTGTTGAGACTGCACACACTCCCCCACACACCTTTCAGACACAAATGATTCATGGAGCTCAGAGTTAAACACAGGTAGAGTGTTCTGTGCTTTGTTCTCTTGCTTTGTCACTGTATTCCACCCACCTGCTTTTTGCTGTTATTTCACCCAGTTCTTAAATATTTAAGGTGATTTTTCTTTTCCCAAAGGAATGAAACATTGAAATCTTTGTTCTTAGCAGAAATACAACACATTTTAATGGTGTAATGGACATGCCTTGATTACAAACTATATTGGCATCTTCTAAACTAATTGCAGGTCAAACTGTTGTAGGTCATTATTACAGATAACACTCACCTTCTGTTCCATGCAAGACAAAGTGTCAGGGAATTAGAGAACAGGAGAAACCAGGTACTGCAAGAGGAGAGGTGACTATCTCTGGTGTTAGTTTTTGACATTACAGTAATTTGATTTTCAAAACCAAGTTGATATCAGACACAGGCAGGAGAAAAGGAGAGCACTGAATTTTAGTGGCTCAAACTGAAAAGTTCAGTGCTAATAGCCAAGCTAATATATAGATTTTTGTATTGATGCTTTTTTTTTCTGTCCTAGGTGTTACCAAATGTTGACATTGACACTGCTTCAAGTGCCAGTGGGAGTGCAAGTCACATTCCTTCAGGCTCTGATCCTCTGCTCCCTCCTGCCGATGCTGTAATACAGGTACTGATTGTCTGGGAATTCAGACTTGTTCAAAAGGAAAATGTGTTAAGTTGCTGCAAAGTTCTCGTTGTCTTTGTTTAGTTAGAGAAATGAGACAGTTCTAGGAAAAAATGGAGTAATTATTCTAAAGAATTTATAGTACATGATATTTGTTTAAGAAAGTGAAAAATTGAAGAAAGACGCTCTTCTGCCAAGATTAAATGATCACCATGGTAAAACTCTTAAGAAAAACAGTGTTCCTGTGTCCTGCAAAGAATTATAATCCCTGTTGGCCCATGCCTGTTTTGTTTTCACTGGCTTCAGTGTTCTGAGGATGTTCTTCATCCCTCCCTCTGCTGCTTGGCTCTTCTGGAGTGGTCAGTGGTGTGGGCTCTGAGCCCCAGGAGCCTGTGGTGTTGGAGTGGCCACTCTATTCTCTTTCCCTACAACTTTTCAGAAATGTTTTTAATCTTGACCTGAGCAGCAAGGGAGGTTTTTGTGCAGCTCTGAGTGGTAACTGCTGTGTGCTGAGTGGCAAGGACAGAGTGTGTGAAGGCTTGGTGATTATTTTTGTGTGGTTATTGTACAGTCTCTTTTCCTGACTTCAGGAGTTAGGTCCTCCAGAGTCCTGTGATCCAGGTACTCACTGAATCAGACAGAGCTGGTGGACTAAAATAGTGATTTGAATTTAAAATTCTATTGCTCCATCCCAGCAAGTTGATTAGAAAGGAGAAGCACCTCTCCTATGAGGAAAGGCTGAGAGAATTGGGATTGCTCAGCCTGGAGAAGGCTCTGGGGTGACCTCATTGCAGCTTTCCAGTACCTGAAGGGACCCTACAAGAAAGATAGAGACTGTTTAGAAGAGTAAGGACAAGGGGGAATGGTTTCAAACTGACAGAGAATAGGTTTAGATTGGATATTAGGAAGAAATCTTTGACTATGAGGGTGGGGAGGCCCTGGCACAGGGTACCCAGAGAAGCTGTGGCTGCCCCTGGATCCCTGGAAGTGTCCAAGGCCAGGTTGGATGGGGCTTGGAGCAACCTGGGATAGTGGAAGGTGTGATTTAATTGATTCTTGTCATGAAAGTTTTCTGCTAATGCATTTCCACCCCCCCCAAGATGAAATACCTAACAACTGCAATCTGTCTCTGTAAGAGTCCAGAAGAAATACCCAGTGAAGAGGAAGACACAAAGTTTCCAGGAAATAACTTCATTGATGTTACTGTCATTCAGGTAATCCCATTGCAAAGGCGTCTTTTCCTTTTAATAATTTTTATATTTGTTTTATATTATTCTGTCAAAACTGGACACATAATGTAAAGAAACTGTTTTACTTTCCTGGCAGATTTAAAAGTACACTTTGTGAGCAGTACTGAACTGTTTACAGTGTTATAAAGGGTCTTAGAAATTACTGTGTGTTGTTGAGTAGAGAAGCTTTTGAAAAATTAGAGTAAAAAGCTAAAATTAGCTTTTATTTGGATATGTTAGGATCCACTAGAAATACAAGTAGTTCTCTAAAATCAGCAGTGATTATAGCACTTAGACTTTACAATTTAAAGCTCTGCATGTAATGAATGGAGTGACAGGCTGAGAGAGCTGGGATTCTTCATCCTGGAGAAGAGAAGGTTTTAGGGAGACCTTGGAGCAACTTCCAGTGCCTAAAGGGGCTCCAAGAGAGCTGGAGAGGGGCTTGGACAAGGACCTGAAGTGACAGGAGAAGACAGAATGGCTTCAAACTGACAGAGGGCAGGGTTAGAATTAGATTTTAAAAATAAATTCTTGACAATATTGTTGTTTCTGGCTTATGGTAATACAGGTTTATTTGTGATCCTCTTTCAGAGTTTAATTTTTTTAGGTAGCAAATCCTTTCTTTGGTTAGCTGACCTCTTGTCTGGGGGGCCCTGAGAAGCACTCAAGGTTGGTGAACCAGCCTGTATTTCACCTTACTGAACAAAACTTATTGTGTGTAATCAAAATTCACCCAAAATGTTTTTTCTTTTTACTTCTTCTACGTGTTCCTGATCCCAGGATTAGAGTGTACATCAAATAGTAACCCTAGAGCTTAGAGGTAGATTTATTTTTAAAATGAGTTAATCATTTAGCATTATCTGTTCATTAAAACAGCCCTGATTTAATGGTTTGTCTATTAAAAGTGTGCAAATGCTTTATTCATTTATAAAATTACCTTTTGTTACTGGTGGGGAGGAGTTAAATCTCTGTGGACATTGTTCTTCTGCTAGCACAAGTAAAAAGCTTTAAAGAAATCATTTTAGGAACTATCAAAAAATGCTGCAATGTTAAATTTTTATTATGTGAATAATAGTTACTCATCTTTTCTTCATTTTTTTTTCCTGGATTGCTTTTATCTTTTAGCTTTGGCAATGAGATATATTTTAACCACAATACCCAAAATGTTCCAAGTGAAACATATGTTTGGCCTATGACCACACAGACAATGTTATTAAAAATGTGCAAGGCAAACACAATGGGGAAGCATAAAATCAGTCTCTGGAGTGGCAGGGGTATTTAAGACATCAAAAGAAAGCAAAGTTTTTGTTATAAAAGAGTCTTCAGATTCATGAAAGTATGTACATAAAATGCTTTGCAAAAAATAGCTTTTGCTGTTTTCCTCCCCACTTCCCTTTTATTATGGAAGCTTAATTCAGTTAGTTTGTTCATTTAGAACTGAATAGGTTAAGTATTTGTGTGAGATATCTTCCTTTTTAATTTGCTTTTGTTAACTTTTTCTGTTGTTTTCCCTGGAAGTGTTCCAGGCCAGGTTGGGCAGGGCTTGGGGGCAGCCTGGTCTGGTGGAAGTGTCCCTGCCCATGGCTGGGGTTTGGAACAAACTGGTCTTTGAGGTCCCTTCCCACCCAAACCATTCTGTGATTCTGGGGTTATTTCAGAGTGAGAAGCTTGCTCAGCTCACGTGAGCCCATAACTGACTCTCAGATTTATTGAGTCTGCTCTCAAATTCCTACAAGGAGCCACATCCTGCAGTTCCTTTAGCAAACTTCCTGGGATTTCAGATAAAATGCACTCTTTGCTCTCTCTGAATATGCAAGGCAGGGGCTTTTTTTTCTCAGAATTCTTGCTTCCAATTTGAATGCCACAACAAAATATGGAACCTGCAGAGCTCAGAGTTAAATGTGTTTTCCTCAGCCCTCATTTCCCATTGATGCTCTTGGGCAGGACATTGATGTTTTTACACTCCACTCTTCAGACAAAAGCTCACAGGTGACACCTGCAATGCAGCCCAGCCCTGCTCCTGAGAATTGCTTTAGAAATCCAGCAAGAAGAAATCCATGGCTTAAGCTTCAGGAGTCTTTAATAAAAGACTCTGCATGTGCATGTTTGGTAATGGAACAAAACTAATCTAGAACATCCAATAATTTCAAACTTTTTTATTTTTTTTAATTATCTGAATGTAATTTGGGAAATAGAATTTTGGCTTGATACTTTATTATAAAGTACAGTGATTAATATTCCAGTCATATCTGAAAGACTTCCTAATTTATGCCATGTTTTGATTGGGGGTTGTGATAGATATTTTCAACAGTCTCCAGGGAAGCAAAATGCAGAATTTAGTGCAGATTGTTCAAGATTGGTCTAAAAGTTGATATATGTTCAAGTTCAATCTGTATAATTAAATAGTGACTATTAGAGGGTTTTGTTTTTTTTTATTTCAGCAGAGATAATATATCACCCCCAAATGAATATAATTTTGTGCATTATTATGGATTTGTGCTCTATAAAACATAAAATATTTTAGAAATGCAGTAGGGCTGCAAAAGTTTGTCAGAGTCACTAAACAGATATAAGATGTATTGTATGTAGTTGCTTTATTTAATCCAGATGTTTGTATTTTGCATACTTTCAGAGGTATTAAATAGGCAACATCAAAGAAAATTTATGGAGTTATGCAGGCAGAGGAAAATGCATAATGAAATGCTGGACAAAGACATCTTTACATTTGCTGTCAGAATGAATTACTGTTCTCAATACACATATCCCAACAGCATGAGCTGCTGAGCAGCTTGCAAGGCACCCAGGGCCTTCTGACTTTAACTTCCCTGCTCATTTCTATACCCAGAATGGATTAAAGATCTTTATTTGTCACCCAAATATACATATTCTGGTTTTCTCCCTTCTTTGAAGATTGTCACTGTTTAAAGACCCAGGAAGACCCCGTAGTTCTGTGTGTAATACCCATCAGGGACCTCTCTGACTGTGCAGTTTTAAAATCTGTTTAGGTAGGAGAAGTGTTAATGCTGGGCTGGGGAAGGAGACAGTGAAAAGTTACTTTTTTTTTCCCCTTTTCTCTGTTCTTTCTCTTTTCAGTGATTTTTTTTTTTTTTGTAGATAATGTATAACATGGGGTCTTCTTATTTTATTCATTGAAAGGAAATTTAATTTATATAAGGGAAAAAGAGACTTTTTTTTCTCCTTTCACTGTGTTGGAGATTAATCTTATTAAATATGGATTTACAGTGAGCTTTTATGCACCATCACATATTTCTCACTGGTAATTCAGGGCTCAGCTCCTCATCTCTTTCTGGCATGCCAAGTTTTCATCTTAGAGAGTCATATTACTATTAGAGACATTTGTTTTTAATATTAGAAGTGGAGGTTGCAGGTTCTCAGTCATCAGAGATGGGTTAGTGGCTGCTTTTTGGGACTTGGTGCTGTGTTTGTGCTCCAGGGGAAAAGGAGGGAGGCATCTTTGGGAAAACCCAAATATTTTAACACACCAAGTCTCTTCTCTAACTTTTTAGAAATAGCACTTTAACATTCAAATCAAGATGTCTGTAGGGTTGTCTGAATTTTTGCCCAGAAATACCTTCTAACTTTGAGCAGCTGAAGTTAATGGAAGTGTAAACACACGTGTGACATATGTGCAAACTATTAATGTCTAGTTTTCAGTGCTGGCAAGTTTATTTGAGTTTTGATTGGCTACATGCTCGTTAACTTTTGTGAATTTGTCTTTTCAGACCGGAGACTCTAAAGAACAAGTTTGATTTATTTTAAGAAAAACAACCAAAACACCAAAACCCAACCCAAACAAACAAAAAACTCCTTAACCCAACAAAAAACTGTATAATGTTCCCTAAAGTTTTTTGTTTAGAGGAGGAACATTTCTGGTGTGACACTAAAAAAACCTGACACAGGTCAGAAGTAAATTTTTCAAGTATTAGCATTGCCACTGGCTCCCTGCCCTGTGCAGCACAGGCAGGAAATATGAGCCAAATCATGTTTTACTGAGCAGTTCCTATGGCTTTATACCTCTACAGATTTATGATTTGCTAAGCTTAGAGTTGTATCAATTAACTACAACTCACTGAGGAGGGAGAGCGGGGTTTGTGTGCCGTCATACATCCACAAATATTGCTCAAAGGAAAAAAAAAAACCAACCTGACAGCTACTTCAATGACATTGCCTTCCAGAAATGTACCATAACTTAATTTACTGCTTACTTATTAGGATCAGGAAGAGGAGAGGGATGAAATTCCAGAATTCCTTGAGCCTCTTCTGGAGCTTAATGGCCAGTTTAAAGCTGCCTCGCCGCAGTGCAATGGTCCTTTGTTCCCTCCAGTGGCTTCTGCTCCTCAGCAGCCTGCTGACATTTTGGATGAACGGATTCAAAGGAGAGAAACCATAGAAAACAAGTTGATAAATTGGTGAGTTGCAATTTAACAGAGTGGCAAAGGGTACATATGGAAGAAGGAATGAGTCCCTGATGATCTTTCCCCTTTCTCTCACCTCCATTCCCTTATCCGTTTTCCTTTGAGCTGCCTTGCATTTTATGTCAAGAATGCTCTTTTGTGTGGTCTTTAGGTGTCTTGGTGTTTGCTGATACTTAAATGGGTTTTATTCTGCCAGGGTGGAACAAGAAATAATGGCAAAAATTATCAGTGAGATATGCCCAGCTCAGAAAGAAACGGTGGGCAGCATTAGCTCAGAGAGTGAAGACAGTGAGGATGGATCCCCTGACCTTGGTAAGTAGGAATTATTGTTCTCAGCAGATGGATTATCTCAATTTTTGGCTAATTTTAACAAGCTGTGTAGGTGACTATCCCCTCAGCCTAAGGGTGGATAATCCTGAACCAGTGAAAGTGAAAAGCAGCAGTGCACACCTGAATTTATGTGGAGACAGAGCAAGCGTTACAAGGCCATTGAAATAAATTATCTAAAAGAAAAAGAAAAAGAAGCCTTAGAATAACAGCACTGTACAAATCACCTTCTGTTATTGGCCACCTAAATCACATTTGGCATTTTGCTGAGCCTGTACTGTTTGTTTGCCTTTCTTTTTTTAATAGAGATGTCAAAAATTACTTCTGTTACATAGGTGTGAGAATGGAGAGAAAAGAATTTCTCCTGTGATGTCACTGCCCTTTGCTGTTGCCTTCTTTTACGCTCCTGATTTGTTTCTCTACTGTTGTTTATCTGGAAGGTTAAAAAAAAAATCCCTTTCTGCAAAGGGATATTTAGAATTTCATAGAGAGTGAGTGGCTGCAGTGCAGTACATGGATTTTAGGAAGTGAGACCTGGCTGTGTGCTTCACGTTCCTTCATTTTCAGATGAAGTGGCAGGCGGTGAAGGATTTCAGCATTTCGTCGATGCTGGCGTCCCTGTGGACTCGGAAATGATAAATAATTTTGTAAAGGAAGCTCTCAGTGAAACCATTGCAACCATGCTGGGTGATAGTCAGGCTCAGAGAACAGTTCCTGCTCCTCCCAGCACAACCCCAGTGATGGTAAGAGTCTGTTTTATTCAAGCTTTTCTGCTGAAGTTCTGAGGGACTTGGTATTAATTTCATGTTGTTGAAAGATAGCTCGTGTTATTTTCAACCCAAAAATAGTTATTCTGCTTTCTTGCAACCAAATGAGTGATGAGGAAATTCATTTCCTCATCTAAGAAGAAATGGAAGCTG